>JACEHZ010000229.1:0-381313 GCA_017893485.1 Hemerocallis citrina | reverse complement strand
TTAACAGAACTCCTACAAAACAGTTCGTGATTAACTACTACTGCTATCACGTTTGAAATTGAAAACAAGTCTTATTCTAACTCTAACAGCTCCTTAGGACTCGGTATTATTAAACAGAAATAAGGACTCAGTAAAATAACCAAACTAATTTTCCTAACTTTCAGTTTTCTGAACAGAAAAGAAACCTCTTCAATCCCTCCCCTAAACTAACTGCAGTACAGCAGCTAGTTTAGTTATTCAACAACGTACACTCCTAGCTTCTCTCTGAACTTCATAAAATCATCCAGCCTCAGTGGCTTTTTCATCACATCTGCAATCTGATCATGAGTTCCACAATGAATCAACTCAATTATACCATCCTTTGCAAGATCACGTAGAAAATGGAACCTCACGTCAATGTGTTTGCTTCTTCCATGCATCACTGGATTCTTTGATAGTTTGATTGCTGAGCTATTATCACAATGAATGGTAGTACACCTCTCCTGTTCTTGACCAAGCATTGCTAGCACCCTCCGCATCCAAATCGCTTGACTTGCACAACCTGCTGCAGCTACAAACTCGTCCTCTGTTGTGGATAGAGTGACTATTGGCTACTTCTTAGAAGCCCATGAAACTGCTCCTGAACTCATAAGGAAGACATAGCCGGAAGTACTCTTGCGATCTTCTACATCACTGGCATAATCACTATCGGTAAATGCTGCCAGTGCTTCAGACCCTCCCTTCTTGTACAAAATTCCATAGTTCCAGCTTCCTTTCAAGAAGTATCCTTTTTGCTGCCAACAAGTGAGCTTCAGTTTGTTTGTCCATGAACCTGCTAATAAGGCTTACACTGTACATTAAATCCATACGAGTTGCTGTGAGATACATTAAACTTCCCACAATCTGTTTGATGAAAGACTCATCCACTCTCACCTCATATTCATCCTTATTGAGCCTGTGACCAGGGATGATGGGGTTGTTTATTGGGTTACATTCTTCCATCCCACAATGCTTCAAGACCTCCTGTGCATAAGCTTTTTGACAAATAAAAATCCTTTCTGAACATTGAGAGACTTCTATCCCAAGAAAGAATTTCATCATTCCCAAATTCGTCATCTCAAAAGCCTTCATCATTGAAGCTTTAAATTCCCTTAACACATCTTCATCATCTCCAGTATAGATTAAATCATCCATATATATGCTGACAATTAACAACTTACCTCCTTTGCTTTTTCTTGTGAACAGAGTCTGTTCATTTGCACACCTTTCAAACCGTTCATTGATGAACGAAGCCTCTATACGAATAAACTAAGCTCGTGGAGCATGTTTTAGACCGTACAGAGCTTTATGAAGCTTGTACACCTTGTCCTCATTTCCTTTCTTCTCATACCCCCTTGGTTGCTCTACATACACGTCTTCACTCAATTCACCATGCAGAAAAGTGGACTTTACATCTAATTTGTAAATCTTCCAACCTCTCTGAGCTGTGAGTGCCACCATCATCCTCACCGTCTCCATTCTTTCCATTGGTGCAAATACTTCGATGTAGTCAATCCCATGTTTTTGGAAGTAACCCTTTGCCACCAACCGAGCCTTGAATTTATCAACTTCTCTGTGCTCATTGAACTTCGTCTTGAAGATCCACTTGACTCCAATCCTCTTGCTTCCAGTTAGTAAATTAACAAGTGACTAGGTGGCATTCCTCTCTATTGCGTCGATCTCAGCATCCATGGCCCTCCTCCATTCTAAACTTTGAGCTGCTTCCTCGTATGTAATCGGATCAGCGGCTCCGGTCATGACCATGTTGACTTCAAGCTCTTCCTCCGATAAACCTTCTCCGGTGGTGTAGTCTTCCAAATAAGTTGGAACTCGGCTGATTCTTTCAGAGAGAGTGCGAGTTACAGGTGCGTTGCTCGTACCTTCTGCTGACTCTTGCACTTGTACCTGATCATCACCACGTGCATTATCTTCTTCCTGTTCAATATCTTCATTCATTTCACCATCACTCTCTTCATCATACATGTCTCTCCAAGTGAGTTCCTTTTTTTAGTTTCTTCTTCATCCCATCTCCACTGTTTGTCTTCCTCGAACACAACATCACGTCTAACAACAATATTCTTATTTACAAGGTCATACAACCGGTAGGCTTTGGACTCATCATTGACCCCCATCAACACAAAAACATGGCTCTTGTCCTCTAACTTGGTTCTTTTAGCATCTGGAATGTGGACATGCCCCAAACACCCAAACACACGAAAATGGCTTACTGTTGGTTTGACACCATACCATATTTCCTCCGGTGTAGCATTCTTTACTGCTAAGGTTGGGCTTTCATTTAGTACATAAGTGGTCCATTTGACAGCCTCAGGCCAGAAAGGTTCTGGTACTGCTTTCTCTGACAGTATCGAATGCACAAGATTCATCAAGGTGCGATTCTTCCGTTCGGCAACCCCATTCTATTGCGGGGTGTAGGCAGTTGTGAACTGCCTCTTAATTCCATGCTCTTTATAGAATTGATTGAACTCATTTGAATTAAACTCTCCCCCTCTATCAGTACGCAAGCACTTAATACTCATACAAGATTCCTTCTCTACCATGCTCTTTAAAGTAGCTAAAAGCTTCTGGTTTTTCAACAAGAAAAAATGTCCATGCTTTTCTGCTAAAGTCATCAATAAAGCATAGGACATACCTCTTCTTGCTATTTGATTCTGGAGTTATTGGTCCACACAGATTAGCATGGACAAGTTGAAGCTTATGTGTAGCCCTCCATGTGCTTTTCTTAGGAATAGGATCTCTATGCTGCTTCCCGACAAGGCAACTCACACATACTGATGTTGAAGAGGTAAGTTTCGGCAATCCACTAACCATCTCTTTCTCCTGTAGCAGCTTCAATCCTTTGTGGATTAGATGGGCAAAACGGCAGTGCCATAGATTGGTTAGATCTTGCTTTTGTGCACTGGTATGAAAGCACTTTTCTTCTTGTGTATTGGCAACAATCACAAACATTCGGTTGGTTGTTATAGTAGTCTCAATGATGATACCTTTCTCAGGGTGATATACTTTGAACTTTCCTGCATGCATTAGAACAGCAAGCCTTCTTTCTTGTAATTGACCAACACTGAGGAGATTGTTTTTTTTTTTATCGTTAAACGGTGGGTTGAATACCACCCGCATTTCATTAAAAAGATTTTAACAAAACATAAAACCAAAAATAAGGCTTATGAAGTTCAGATCCCAACATGGTGGGTCCTGGAACTCATACACCCCAACCCACAAACAAAAAATACAACAAAATATAATCCTATTGATCGGCCGACCGCGTCCAAGTCAATTTCTTATGCCAATTTGAGCTCATTCTCTCTCTCAATCCCTCGGTTGTACACCGTTTATCCGCTTCGTCGCTTACACAGACACCTCCATCGCCCCCATCAGTGACTCATTCGTCAACTTCAAGCACCATATGAGAGACTGCAGGCACTCCACCAATCTGACAACTCCCTGTATAGATTGAGTCTTAGTTCTCATCCCCTCGCTCGACCCTCGTTGACTCTTCCTGTCACCTCGCAGCGAAAGTAGTAAACCGTTTATCTACTTCGTCGCTTACATGGACACCTCCGTCGCCTCCATCAGTGACTCATTTGTCAACTTCAAGCACCATATGAGAGACCGCAGGCACTCCACCAATCTGACAACTCCTTGTAAAGATTGAGTCCTAATTCTCATCCCCTCGCTTGACCCTCGTTGACTCTCACTGGCACCTCGCAACGAAAGCTGTCATCTCCCCTGACTGCTCAACAAACACCACCACCACCTCCAAGTTTCCTGACATGAGAGAGACCTTAGGCACCCCTCACTTTGACTTGAATAGGACAAAGTAGAGCCTAAATTATAAAAATATCGGACTACCGTCACCCCACCAACTAGGATACATTTTCTTGCTAATTGTAAGTGGGTTGTAATTTGGATATTAGGGAAAAAGAAATTTGGATATTAGGGAAGCAATATTGGAGGAGGAAGAGAGGAGGAGCGCCCCCCCCCCCCCCCCCTGTTGGTTTCGGACCGTGTAACTCCTATTTCCCGTATTTATATTTTTATACTGTATTATTGCCCCATTGTACCCTTTTATCTATTTGAGACCTCGCATCTTGTTTCCATTCGAATAAAATCATTATTTTTGTTTCGACACAAATTTTGGTCCTTTTATCAAATTCAATTGTATGTACTCTTTGTGTCATTCTTCATGAAGAATTGGCTATTTCTTCTCATTCATCTCTTTATTCCCTATTTTAATACATTTTGACTAATTCCCTAGTTGGATCCCCCTCAAATCCGATACCCTTATACCCGTTAACCCAAACCTATACTATTTAAACCCTAACCCTAACCCCTAAACCTAGTTACTATACTGACCCAAAACTACCGCCGCTACCCTTCTCCTTCTTCCTCCGCGTCTTTCTCCTTCGCCATCGCCGTCCACAACCAGGCCCATCTCGTCTTCACCACTCTGACTACCACCTCCGTCGCCTCATCACCCCGCGATCACCTTCGCCTTCAACACCCTTCATCGTCTTCGTCATCCCCACAATCACCTCCAATCGTCCCACTCCTTTCAACCTCGCAACCCAACTCTGCCATTACCCAAGCTCTCGACAACCCCCATCGCCAATTGCCATCGCTAGACGCCTTATCCCCTCGACCATCTTTCTGACCTCCATTCGCATCGCCAACACTCCCGAACCACCGCCGAACCCAGCCCTTCTCCTCGCTCCCCTGTTTCGAGCACGAAGAACAGAGCAACGCCATCTTCTCGAGACGCGCCGCTCGTCGCTGCATCGCTTCTCGACGTCGCGCAGCCAAGCACGCCGCCAGTCTTCGCCGCAGTCATTGCCAATCCCACGCGACCTCTCCCGCGTGCTGCCGTCGTGAGGAAGAAGACGAGCCTGGTTGGACGAGAACGCTGTTCGCTGTTTTGCCACAGTAGATCCCTATTTTGCTGTCCCCTGTTTGCTCCCGATCCGCTGCGTAGGAGCGATCTGACGGGTGCGTTCCGCTGTCCCGTGTTTTGCCACGCCGGATCTGGAGCTTGCTGTTCGCTGTTTTGGCGAGATCTGGTGTGGGGGATTCGCTCTACTGTTGAATTCTTGCACGTGCTTTTGGGAGATTTCGCCCTGGGTTTTTCGATCCCGTTTTCCTCAATTAGCGGATCGAATCGTCGTCAATCAAGGCAAGTATTCCTCTTGTACATATTTTTGTTCTAGTACAAGCGTTCATTTGAAAATACTACAAATAGTTAGAAATTGTGACTCCTCTTTGACTCGTCGTTGTTGATCAAATATTAATCCTCATCAATTTCATAATCTTAAGAGTCACAATAATTTCATTGTATTATATTACAACTACTTGGACTCATTTTATCCCTGAACACATGAAATTAAGGAACCCTAGATTTGTAGACGTATGATATTTCTTGTATGTGATGAACTTGCACCCACTAGAGTCGAGAAATAAATATTACTTACTGTTGTGATAACCATTACCCCGTATTTATATCACACATTAACCTAGACGCCTAATAACCAATTTTCATACAACCTATACACGTAAGACATTCCCACATGTTGTTGTCCTGGATCTTACTACGCTGTTTTGACCCCTTTAACATCAGAATCTGAACCCAAGCCCTAAACAGTAAATGTAGCTCTAGATGTCTAGATTTCGATAGCCTTCGAAAATTTTGAATTCGGATTACGGTCTAGTTTTTATCGCAGTTTTACTGCAGCTGTGTCGGTAGACGTAGATTCGCAAAACTGCTGCACACCTTCAGTTTGCGAATTAATTTAACCATGTTAACAGTAAGCGTTTGACTTAAAATTTTATATGCTGTTGTTGGACACCCTATAGGACATTCCCAGATTTTCTTAGAATTATTTAACACTGTTTCAACACTGTTTCACATGTTTAACCTCAGAATCACAAATTCACACTTTCATGCTTGGTTAATAATAATAATAAAAGTAACAAGCCGGGTTTTAAGGGAAAGACCATAGTAGTGGGCAATATAGGTAAGTGTACTCGGAAGAGGGACCCGTGTTTCCCTATTTATCGGTCTATTGGTCTATCGATCTATTGGTCTATCGGTCTATCGGTCATATCGGTTATCGATTAATTGTAGATTACTGACTACAGTATCTTGATTGATTCGGTCATCGATCATTATCGAATATTGTTGCCTGAGTACACCGCCCTATAAAATCCACCACTAGGTCTAAACGAAATTGTATTGACTGTAGCAACCATGTAGTAAAAATATGGATGCATGAAGTGCTACCTAGATAGTAACAACCACAAAACTTAATACATGCTTACTTGATACTTGATGACATGTTACATGAGACTCGATACTTGAATATAAAACTTGACACTAGACTTGAGACTTGTTACCTGACACTTGTACTTAATGTCTGGCACTTGAGGTTAGACACTCCTACATATTCTCTTGTCACTTACTCCACTATTAGTATTTGTTATCCAGCCTGTTTACTCGAGTTGTCCTTCTTGCTAGTTAGTCCTTGGATTTTCACTACTTGTTGTATCCCTGTTACATTCTTGATTTCAATTCTTGTTCCACATTACTTGTACTCGTTTTTACTATTTGTGACCCTAACTTGCACTAAGGGCGTTTTCTCTTGTCTTCTCTATTTTTTTCCTTTTTATATTTATTAAGCAGACCTTGGAGACGTGCTACCTGCTGGAATTGGTGAGCAGAGATTTTAGCCTTCAATGGAGGAAAGACATGCTTAATTCATTTGATTTCTTGTGTTATTTATTTCTTGTAACTTAAGACATGTAACGGGCTTATGTTCCCGAGTTTTACCTTTTGTTTCAAACTTTGAAAACTATTTGGATATTATCAATGTTTCAATTGTTTTCTGTTGCTTAATAAATTATTCATGCATGCTTGGTTATATATATATCTTATTATATTCTTGTTATGATACTGCGTCGATCCTACAGCTTATGGATGATGTTAAAATCATTCGCTGGGCTTCGTCACGCGCTCGTATTCCATATTTTCGGGAAGCGGGGCGTGATAAGGTTTTTAGTCGTATCAGAGCCAGGTTCGGCTAATGTGTTAGTTTGACTAATACATTAGACAGGTTTGACTCAGTCAGGGTTAACTCAGCATTTAACAGGCCGTGTAAGCACATGAATAATTTAATAATCAACTCGATCTGGACACAAGTCTTATCCCACCCATTTTGATTCTTTCATATTCAATTCCTTGATTCCTTGCTTCCTTCCATCTCTTACAGTCATCCTGATTTGTTGATTCCTTATTGGGTACAATTTATTCTTTCTGTACCCATATTCTTTTGATTCCGGTGCAAGTAATCTCTGATTTTCTGCTTGCCTCGTTGATCCCTTCTTATTCTAGTTCGTGTGTCGTTCATTGCTTTCCGTGCCTTGCATTCATCTTCAACTGTTAACTCACTTTGAGTATCATGCTAGTTATTACTTCTCTGCCATATTCTCTCCAATTCCGATTTTGCCCCTCGTCCTTCTTCCTTCGTATTCAATTTCTTAATTTTCTTTTGTCTCTTCTAGTCATCCTCCTCTTTAACTCTTTATTGGGCATAGATTCATTTTTCTCCTACCTATTTTTCCCTTTATATTTATTTATTTATTTATTTATTTATTTATTTATTTATTTTTGAATACTTTCTATATTTCGATTATTAATTGTTATATTTATTTTTGACCTTCTATAAAAATGTTTCTCAACAAAGATTTTGTTATTTCGAACAATGGGGTATTTTAATCTTCACTTTTCACCTTTGATCGACTACAAATTTCTACTGGATTATTTTGATAAGACAAATTTTTATTTTGTTGTAAAATGCTATTATTACTACTATTATTATTATTGCTATTATTTTTATTATCATTACTAGTATTATTATTTTTGTTACTACCACTGATATTCTTATGGTTATTTTCATTATTTTATTACTATTGTTAATATCAAATTACTTCCATAAAAATATGGGGCCCAAACTATATCTTGTCTTGCTTACTTTTACTAGTGTTGTTAATATTTTGATATTATTGTTAATATCATTATTATTGTTATTATTCTTTTTGCGATTACTGTTATTATTTTTTATCATTGTTATTCTTATTGTTATTAGTATCGATATTTTGTTATTATTCTTGTTATTGGTATTATTATTTTTATCGTTACTATTATTATTATTAATTTGTTTTGAGCCTGAGCATGCTCAATTTTATATACATTTCACCACTTCGGTGCAACCTAATGTCGAGATGGCAAATATGCAACTCGATGTCAATGAAGGCAAATTGCAAATGGATGTCGGAGAGGCAAAATGTGCAACCGAATATCCAGACGGCAACCTGCAACCTGAAGTCGTGAAGGCAAACATGCAACTTAATGTTAAGGAGGCAAAATTTTCTACCTATTTGCTAATTGATATTTCAAGACAATTTTTACTTATATAATGAACCTAAAGGTAAAGAAATGTTTCCTTTATGACATCTTGTTTATACTGTTACACTTTATGTTTCCATACAATTTGAACTCGTATAGTTGATTTTACTCTATCTTGTGTATAAGATTATTATTGCTATTATTATTATTATTGCTATTGTTTTCATTATTATTTTTGGTATTGTTATCATTATTATTATTTCTATTGCAGTTATTATTATTGTGTTCATTACTATTATTGTTATTACTTTATTATTATTGTTATTACTTTTAATGATATTATTATTTCTATTGTTACTGCATTATTTTCATGAATATGTTAAGTCCAACACTGTCATGTATGTATTGTCATTATTATCAGTATTGTTGATAATTTTTTTTATTATATTATTATTACTACCTGTATGATTATGATGATTTTGATTACTGTTATTATTATTGTTATTATTATTATTTTGTTATTATTATTACTAATTTTATTGTTATCATTGTTATTATTAGTTTTTATTATTGTTATTATTATTCTATTACTATTGAAATTATTATCATTGATATTTGTTGTTGTTATTATCTCTGTTAAAGCCATTAGTCTTGATCTGTATTATATCTTTTAAATTTTTTTTATTGAAGCTAAAGCTTTATATCCACTTTGCATTATTGCTCATCTCTATTTAGAGCTCATATTCTCTTTGATTTTGGTGCCTCATTCAATTCTTTCTGCTCGGATCGTCGCCTGGTGTCGCGTGGTCTACAACGACATGTCTGGAGCTTGGAACGTCACCATCAGAGTGTCGCAGCGGAAGCGTGGTGGGCCATAACCCACAGGTCCCAGGATCCTATTGTTGCTTCTCCTTCCTTACATGGGTTGCTGTTCCTTATCTCTTGCATTTATTCTCATCCGTTGACTCATTGTTTGGTTCATCTTTTCCTTGTCCATCCCTTCTTCGATTTCAGCTCTTTCTATTCCTTCATCTCCTTCCTTTGTTATCTTGCAAATCTTGTAGTGTTCTTCTTCATTTTGATACCGGTTACTCCTCTCTTGCATTCCATTTTGTCATCTTGTACTCATTCATTATTCGATTCAATTCTTCCCTGTCCATTCTCTCTCCGATTCCAGTTCTGCTTACTCCCTTATCATAATTGTTATCTTGTGTTATTTCATTTCTTTTATACTGTTTATTCTCTTCCATGCCCTCCATTTGACCTCATTGTTATCCACTTCCTTTTTTTTATATTGTTGCTGCCTTGTTCCTTCCCCATTAGCCCTCTGCTCTGTTACCCTCCTCCAAGTTGCTTTTACCATGTCCTATGTACCGCCTAAGCAAATTTCGAGGATGAAATTTTTGTGTAAGATGGGTAGAATTTGTAACTCCTATTTCCCGTACTTATATTTTTATACTGTATTTTGCCCCATTGTACCTTTTTATCTATTTGAGACCCCATATCTTGTTTCCATTTGAATAAAATCATTATTTTTGTTTCGACTCAGATTTTGGTCCTTTTATCTAATTCAATTATATGTACTTTTTGTGTCATTCTTCATGAAGAATTAGCTGTTTCTTCTCATTCATCTCTTTATTCCCCATTTTAATACATTTTGACTAATTCCCTAGTTGGATCCCCCTCAAATCCGATACCTAATACCCGTTAACCCAAACCTATACTACTTAAACCCTAACCCTAACCCCTAAACCTAGTTACTGTGCTGACCCAAAACTACCGCCGCTACCCTTCTCCTTCTTCCTCCGCATCTTTCTCCTTCTCCATCACCGTCCACAACCAGGCCCATTTCGTCTTCACCACTCCGACTACCACCTCCGTCGCCTCATCACCCCGCGATCACCTTCGCCTTCAACCACCCTTCATCGTCTTCGTCATCCCCACAATCACCTCCCATCGTCCCGCTCCTTTCAACCTCGCAACCCAACTCCGCCGTTACCCAAGCTCTCGACAACCCCCATCGCCAATTGCCATCACCAGACTCCTCATCCCCTCGACCATCTCTCCGACCTCCATTCGCATTGCCAACACTCCCGAACCATCGCCGAACGCAGCCCTTCTCCTCGCTCCCCTGTTTCGAGCGCGAAGAACAGAGCATCGCCATCTTCTCGACGCGCGTCGCTCGTCGCTGCGTTGCTTCTCGACGTCACGCCGCCAAGCACGCCGCCATTCATCGCCAGTCCCGCGCGCTGCCGTCATGAGGAAGAAGACGAAGCCTGGTTGGACGAGAACGTTGTTGCCACAGTAGATCCCCATTTTGCTGTCCCTTGTTCGGTCCCGATCCGCTGCGTAGGAGCGATCTGACTGGTGCGTTCCACTGTCCTGTGTTTTGCCGCGGCGGATCTGGAGCTTGCTGTTCACTGTTTTGGCGGGATCTGGTGTGAGGGATTCGCTCTACTGTTGAATTCTTGCACGTGCTTCACACATGCTTTTGGGAGATTTCGCCCGGGGTTTTTCGATCCCGTTTTTCTCAATTAGCGGATCGAATCGTCGTCAATCAAGGCAAGTATTCCTCTTGTACATATTTTTGTTCTAGTACAAGTGTTCATTTGAAAATACTGTAAATAGTTAGAAATTGTGACTCCTCTTTGACTCGTCGTTGTTGATCAAATATTAATCCTCATCAATTTCATAATCTTAAGAGTCAGAATAATTTCATTGTATTATATTACAACTACTTGGAATCATTTTATCCCCTGAACATATGAAATTAAGGAACCCTAGATTTGTAGATGATATGGCTAAAAATGGGGTTAAATCGGAACCGTCCA
Organism: Hemerocallis citrina; assembly: GCA_017893485.1. Classification (NCBI taxonomy): domain Eukaryota; kingdom Viridiplantae; phylum Streptophyta; class Magnoliopsida; order Asparagales; family Asphodelaceae; genus Hemerocallis; species Hemerocallis citrina. The sequence goes on along the minus strand of JACEHZ010000229.1, from coordinate 370,054 downwards.
AATTGAGCACGAATCTTGAAGCCCAGGGGTAAAATGGTAATTTCGCCTACCAATGGGTCTGAAATGGGTACTGGATATCTTTCCCAAAGATCCAATAACCCACCAATGGGTCCACCTCATTCGGGTGCGGGTTTCAACCCGCGGCAAACCCGGTCCAGAAAAGATAGAATTAGGGTTTCTGATTAATCCTAATCAACGGCCCCGATTCACATCTATCTTTTCACCGGGAATTAGGGATTACATCCCTAATCTGTTTACAGAGATTATATTCCTTATCAGATCACGGGGATTACATTCCTAATTTGATCCCCAAGGTGCCTATAAATACCCCCCATCCATCTCCATTAAGAGGTAATCAATCTTTTGCCAATTTACGCTTTTTCATAATCATTTCTGGCTACTGACTTGAGCGTCGGAGGGTGCGTCGCCGGGATCAACCCCGGTGTCTCGCACTTTTTGTAGGTGAACGGTGGGAGTCAATGGTCGAACTCCGGCAGAACAGGTTTCAGGTTTGATATTCAAGTTTTCCAAGAATCCACAAATACTATCTGTTTGTCCCCACACCAGATTTAGCGGTAACAGATTGGCACCGTCTGTGGGAACGAACGAGTAGCAGCCTCCCCTCTTCCCGTTGGTCAGATCTTCTCCAGCCATGCCTCCTAGGAAAGTCAGATCTAGAGGGTCCAACCGAGGACCCAACCCCGATCAGCCACAAGAAATTCCCATCCAACCCGCTCCGCAACAGGGGCAACTCCCTCCTCCAGCGGAAGACCCACTCCAGCAGGACCTTCCCCCTCCTCAGAATCAACAACCTCCTAAGGGTCCCAACCCTCAGAAAGAGCCTCTCCTCCCGGACCATGTCTCCATCCACAATGCCTCTTCGGATTCTATGGCCTACCATAATCCCCGAGCTTCCGACTTCCAACAAAAAGTCCCCAATCGGCCGAAAGATGTGGATCTTCGCCACCGTCTGGATGAAAAGCGGGCCCGAGAGGGAGGCTCCCCCAACAACGTTCGGATGAGCAATCTCCTCACCACCGAGACTACAGAAGGTCCCCGATCCGAAGGGAGCGGAGAGAGTCCCCCGAACATCACAGAAGAAGACCACATTCCCCCGCCGGTCGGCAACACCCTAGGAACGATGAGGCACCCATCACCCGTGCCGAGTTCCAACAGTTCCAAGCAACCGTCCTACAATCTCTCAACCTCCATCCCAATAACACCAATGCTCCGAGGATTCCCACTCCACCTCGGGTTCGAAGTCCTCGCCAGTGATCCCTTACTCCTCCCCGAGCTCCTAGCAACCCCCGACACATACTAAGTCCTCGCCGCTCTAGGAGCTACCGCCGTCGTAGCCCCCGCTCTCCCTCCTACGAAGACGAGTCTAGAGGCTCTCTTGATTACCGTCGAAGGGATGACGCAGTCTATCGCCGTCTCCATGAGATGGAGAGGCGCTTAGGTCATTTAGACCAAGAGGAAGAGCTTAGAGGAAGGACTCTTCGTCCTAGCAGACCTCCTTTTTCCCGAACCATAATGGATGCACCCGTACCAATCGGCTTCAAACCTCCTCAATTTGAGACCTACTCCGGGGAGACTGACCCCGTCGATCATATCGAGAGCTTCAAGACCCTAATGCTCATCCATCAAGCTTCCGATGCTCTGCTCTGTAAAACCTTTCCCGCAACTCTCAAGGGTCCAGCTCGAGAATGGTACTCTCGCCTTGCCCCATCCTCAATATTCTCCTTCGAGCAATTCGAGACCCTCTTCGTCACCCATTTTGTAAGTAGCCACAGAACTGGGAAGACCAGCATCTTGCTACTGTACCTCCACCAGAAGAAGGGTGAGAAGTTGAGAGACTATGTGAAGAGGTTCACAGCTGAAGCCAGGTCCATAGCATCCCTCGACCAGTCGGTCGCTGCAGCAGCATTTCAATCCAATGTCCTCAATTCCAACCTCCGCTCCTTCATCGCCAAGAAGCCCCCACAGAACTTCTCTGACCTCCTCCTCCGAAGTGAAAGTATATTTGGGCCGAAGAAGCCGAGCACCGCCCTAATTTGGAGGGGTCTTCCTCCAGGTTTAAGAGAAAGGGAACAGAAGAGGAAGGAGCCAAGAAGCTCCAGAAGGATAATGCCGGCCAGCGCCGACCTTCCCCCCCAGATTCAAGAAATTTACTCCCCTTAACGTCAATATCTCCACAATTCTCATGGAAGTTGAGAAGGAGGGGGTGATACCTCCTGCACCGAAAATGAACACCCCCGGCAAGAAGAGGGATAAAGAGAAGTGGTGCCGTTATCACCGGGACCATGGCCACGACACCAATGATTGTCGGGCCTTGAAGAATGAGATAGAAGCCCTCATCCAAAGGGGGCAGCTGACCAGATTCGTGAGAAAGGACCGAGCCGACCTTCCTCCCCCGCCTCGGGGGGCTAACAAGCGTTCTAAATGCGATGAAACTCCTGACTTCGAAGAGGAGCGTATCCTGCACCTCATCCACGGGGGCCCAATAGGGGGCTCCTCCAAATCCTCTAGGAAGGCATTCATAAGAGAAGTCAATTCGGTCCGCACCACCCCTCCTCCTAAAGGCCTCGGAGTGCCGGTCACGTTTTCGGATGAAGACCTCGAGGGCGTCCGAACCCCTCACTGTGACGCACTCGTCATCAGCCTCCACATGGCGAACTTCAAAGTGGAGAGGATCCTAGTGGACAATGGCAGCTCCGTTAACATCCTCTTCCTCGCCGCTTTCAAAGGACTCAAGCTCTCCCGAGATAGACTCAAGCCCGCAGGCTACACGCTCCATGGGTTCACGGGAGTGCCAGTGACTATTGAAAGGGTGATCACCCTCGACATAACCGCTGGCAAAACTCCTACTACCCGAACGGAGTCGATGGATTTTATGGTTATGGATGTCCCTGCAGCTTACAATGTCATTCTAGGCCGACCCGTCCTAGCAGCTCTAGAAGCCGTTCCTTCGGCGTACCATCTCAAGATGAAATTCCCCACCCAGGCCGGAGTAGAGGAAGTAAGGGGCAACCAGGAAACAGCCCGTAAGTGCTATATGACCTCTACCCTCGGTCCAGTCCTCTCCCTAGAAACTCTGGAAATCCCCCAAGATGTCGCCCGACCAACATCCGAGCCGGTGGATGAGTTGGAGGAAGTGCTCTTCTCTGAGCAAGATCCGAGCCGAAAGTTCTTTGTTAGCAAGACCCTCCTATCCGCCCTATGCTCCGACATAGTCCAGTGCATCCGAAGGAACCAAGACCTCTTTGCTTGGTCAGCAGCAAACATGCCCGGAATCTCCGAAGAGCTCTTAGTCAACCACCTCAGTGTTGCCCCGGGGTCCAAACCGGTCCAACAGAAGAGGCGTAAGTTTGCCCCCGAGCGCCAACTAGCCATAAAAGAGAAGGTGGACAAGCTCTTGAAGGCCCGATTCATACAGGAGGTAAACTATCCCGAGTGGTTATCAAATGTAGTAATGGTGAAGAAGTCCAATGGAACTTGGAGGATTTGTATCGATTTCACCGATCTCAACAAGGCCTGCCCCAAGGACCCTTTCCCTCTTCCGAGTATCGACACTTTGATTGATGCCACCTCTGGTCATGAACTCCTCAGCTTCATGGACGGCTTCTCAGGCTACAATCAGATATGAATGTTCCCTCCGGATATACCTAAGACCTCATTTGTGACCGACCAGGGCCTCTATTGCTACAGGGTTATGCCTTTCGGTTTGAAAAATGCAGGCGCCACATACCAATGCCTCGTCAACAAGGTTTTCCAAGCTCAAATCGGCCGTAATATGGAGGTATATGTTGACGACATGCTTGTAAAGAACATCCGAGGTACCGATCATGTAACCGACCTCCAGGAGGCGTTTGATGTTCTGAGAAAACATAACATAAGATGCAATCCGAACAAGTGTGCGTTCGGAGTCTCGTCAGGAAAGTTCCTCGGCTTCATGGTCAGCCAGCGAGGAATTGAAGCTAACCCTGAGAAAATTAAGGCCATACTAGACATGGCCCCTCCCAAGAATGTTAAGGAAGTTCAGAGATTAACAGGCCGCCTAGCCGCCATAGGGTGCTTTCTCTCGAAGTCCGGGGAAAAATTCCTCCCCTTCTTCAAGGCCCTCAGGGGGGCTAAAGGTTTCGAATGGGGACAGCAACAGCAGGAGTCGTTCGACCAGCTCAAGGCTTACCTCGTCAATCCTCCCCTGCAAACCAATCCCAAGCGAACCCCTCTACCTCTACCTGGCAGCCTCCGAGCAGACCCTCAGTGCCGTTTTAGTAAGGGAAGAAGACCAGGCTCAAAAGCCCATCTACTATGTGAGCAAGGTACTTCGGGATGCCTAGCTTTGCTATTCGAGAATAGAAAAGATGGCTTACGCCCTGGTAATGGCTGCAAGAAAGATTCGCCCGTATTTTCAATCCCACTCGGTGGTCGTCCTTACCGACCAGCCGCTGAAGCAAGTCCTCCACAAGCCAGAGACCTCGGGTCGCCTTATGAAGTGGTCAATCGAGCTGAGCCAACATGATATAACCTATCAGCCTCGGACCGCAATCAAGGCCCACGCCTTAGCAGAATTCATAGTTGAAAGTACCATCCCCGAGTTTAGTCAAGCAGTGAAGGGACCACCTATCTGGTCGGTTTATGTGGACGGATCCTCCTGTAACGAGGGAAGTGGAGCCGGGGTCATTCTGGCAGGCCCAGATGACTTCATCCTCCAATACTCCCTCCGTATAAACTTCAAGGCCTCTAACAACGAAGCAGAATACGAGGCACTTATAGTCGGCCTTGGGATGGCCCGCAATGCAGGGGCACAACGTCTCCGGATCTTTAGCGACTCTCAGCTAGTCGTTAATCAGGTCCTAGGCGAGTATGAAGCGCGTGATGACCGGATGGTTAAATACTTAGCCAAGGTCAGGAGTCTCATGGCCTTATTCAAAGAAGCCCTCATAGAACGAATCCCTCGAAAAGAAAACGTCCAGGCCAATGCCATGTCCAAGCTAGCCTCTTCCTCCCTTCAAGGTCTGGAACAGACTATCTTGATAGAGGTCCTTCTAAATCCGAGTATAGAGGATGAAAATTCCGACTCAATGGAGTCATTGCCTGTCTTGCTTGAGGATAACTGGATGAAGCCCCTCGTCGAATTCCTAAGGGACGGGCTCCTCCCCGAGGACCCTAAGGAAGCTCAAAGAGTAAGAACACGAGCAGAGCGATACACACTCATCGAAGGCATTCTTTACAAGCGTTCCTTCACACAGGTAGATGGTAGGCCCTATTTAAGATGTCTTTCCCCAGAGCAAGCCGAATACGCCCTGCAAGAACTTCATGAGGGCATCGGCGGGGCACATTTGGGGTCCAGGTCCCTAGCCCGCAAAGTGTTGAACTACGGATATTTCTGGCCTACTCTCCTGCAAGACGCCGAACTACACTTCTAGTAGCTTATGAAGAAGAACAAAATGCCAGAGAGCTCCAAGCAAATCTGGACCTTATTGACGAGATCCGAGAAAGAGCTGCCATTCGTCAACAAAGTTACCGAAGAAGGATCGAGTTGGCATACAACAAAAGAGTCTGCCCTACGGACCTCAAAGAAGGGGACCTGGTCCTCAGAAAGTTAGCCATCTCATTCCCAGGTCAGAAGAAAAAATTGGCCCCAAATTGGGAGGGACCCTATAAGGTCGCCAAAGAAGTTAGGCCCGGGACATACAGACTAGAAGACCTTGAGGGCAGAGAGATCCCCAGGACTTGGAATGCCGTCCATCTTCTAAAATACCAAGAGAGAGCACCAATGCCTCTCTAAGTATTTTTAAGATGTCAAACCGTTCCTCTCCTATTACTTGTATTGTTTTTCTTTTATTTCTCTCTTGTAATAACGGCTTGCAACTTTAGAAGCAGCCGATCACTAGTCATCAATAAAGAAAGCTTTCCCATTTTCCTTAGAAAAAATTGTTTACATCTCTCTCCTTCTACTCTTCATTCTAACGATGGTTCGGAGTCCAACACTTGGCTCGATTCTACTTCGCAAGATCGCTCCTAAGCGAACTAGAGGAGTTCGCCATTCGGAATTGCTCCCACAACCGTTGAACTAATCTAACGATGGTTCCGAGTCCAACACTTGGCTCGATTCTACTTCGCAAGTTCGCTCCTAAGCAAACTAGAGGTAGTTCGCCATTCGGAATTGCTCCCACAACCGTTGAACTAATCTAACGATGGTTCGAAGTCCAACACTTGGCTCGATTCTACTTCGCAAGTTCGCTCCTAAGCGAACTAGAGGTAGTTCGCCATTCAGAATTGCTCCCATAACCGTTAAACTAATCTAACGATGGTTCGGATTCCAACACTTGGCTCGATTCTGCTTCGCAAGTTCGCTCCTAAGCGAACTAGAGGTAATTTGCCATTCGAAATTGCTCCCACAACCGTTGAACTAATCTAACGATGGTTCGGATTCCAACACTTGGCTCGATTCTGCTTCGCAAGTTCGCTCCTAAGCGAACTAGAGGTAGTTCGCCATTCGGAATTGCTCCCACAACCGTTGAACTAATCTAACGATGGTTCGGAGTCCAACACTTGGCTCGATTCTACTTCGCAAGTTCGCTCCTAAGCAAACTAGAGGTAGTTCGTCATTCGGAATTGCTCCCACAACCGTTGAACGAATCTAACGATGGCTCGGAGTCCAACACTTGGCTCGATTCTACTTCGCAAGTTCGCTCCTAAGCGAACTAGAGGTAGTTCTCCATTCGGAATTGCTCCCACAACCGTTGAACTAATCTAACGATGGCTCGGAGTCCAACACTTGGCTCGATTCTACTTTGCAAGTTCGCTCCTAAGCGAACTAGAGGTAGTTCACCATTCGGAATTGTTCCCACAACCATCGAACGACTCTAGCGGCGGTTCAAGTCCGACACTTCGCTCAACCGCACTCCACAAGCTCACTATTAAGCAAGCTTGACTCGTCTCGCGAGTTCGCAAGATTATATGACCAAAGCATAACTCGGCACCACTGGCCGAACACTTGTGATGCCGACCGCAAACGAGTATAAGACCAGCTCAGGGACCTCGGCACGATGAGCACAATTACCAACAAAACTACTACACAGAGCTACAAAGAACATACAAGTCTGAAAAAGAAATATTATTAATAATTGGGACACAGTACAAAGCGACTCTTCCACACAACGAGATTACAAGGCCTTAAAGAGCAAAAATTACAACGGCGACTCACTACACTTAGTATACAAAGGCTTCAAAAATGATCATCAATGCCTCCGCGGCGCAGGGATGCTCCTCTTCCAGGACACTCGAGGTCGGTGACGTTTGCCTCCGGAGCTCGACCCCAAACCAGCGAATTGGGACGTGTCCTCGGTGCTACTCCTAGCAGCCGCTCCGATGGATGCTCCGCTCGACGAAATGGCTATAGCACTTTGTGCATCCCCCGGACTAGGATGGCCGATACGGGGACGGGTTGCGAGCTCATAAAACGTGATGCCCGATCACTCTCCGCGCGAGTGCACGAAGTGCTCCTCACATTGATCGGCCCCGAACGTGGTTTGAGACGAGCCACCTCTGCCTCCAGCTCTGAGATCCGTTCCCTCAGAGAGTCGTCCTTGACGTCGACCTCGAAGCGAGGAGGTATTGCGGAGCTCGGGTCGCTGGAACGACTCGCGATAAGGCACCGAAGATGAGTGACTTCAATACTCTTGTCTACCGTGGCTCTCTTCAGTCAGCTCGTCCCGTTCGGTCGTCAGTTTGGCCACCTCGGCATTCAGCCCCTCTCCCTCAGTCCGAAGTTTCGTCTCTACAGTTTGCAAGTGGCGGATCTCAGAAAGCAGATCGTCCCTCTCCGCCGTTATTTTTGATAAGTTGTGGCGAATGCACTTGATCCGAAGGCCATAGCTGAATGCAGTCGACGAACCCTCATCCTCTCCTAACGGGGTCATCTCGGCGATCCTGCTCTCCAGTCGCCGGATCTCGATGTCTCGCCGACCCAGGATGAGTTGAAGATGGTTCCGCTCGCTTTCGGCTCTGCGCAATCCGAGCTCGACTTCGTAGAGCCGCTCCCGGCACCTCGCCAAGCATAGCCTGGTCGCTCCTAAGCCGACCTCGGGACGAGTATTGTCCAACGAGCCAGTAGGTTCGACGGCTTGAGTCACCAGTGCAAGCTGAAAAGAAGTCGAAGCAAGCAACAAATTCTCAAATACATTGCCGAACTCCTACACTTACGAAAATTTCAAAAATCTCTAAGAAAGAAATAAATAGACAGAGTCGAGCCCAAAAAAGTCGTTTTCATTCATAACAAAAAGCGGTGGCCAGTCCGCGATTAGGCGTTACAAAAAAAGAAAGAAAAAGAAAAAAAACAGAAGTAAAATCAAGCAGAGTCAGGGCGCGACCTCTTTCCCGGGGCGACGAGAAGGGGTGGGGGTCGACGTCTCTGAAGGGGTTATCACCGCCAGTGGAGTAACCACAGAGCTCGGGACATCGCCGGCGACTTCGACTTCAGTCTCGGCTTCGTCCTCCCCTTCTTCTTCTTCCCCCTCTGATTCGGGGTCGAAGCCCTCGACGTGGCCCGGGAACAGTCTCCACCCCGAGCAGTCCACATCAGGGTACGTCTTCGTCACCCGGGCGATGGCTTCGGCATAAGCTTTGGCCATGTTTTGGGCGAGGAAACCCTGCGCCTTCGCCAGGGTCGCGTCCTCTGCCCCCTTCACCATTGCGGCCTTGGCCTCTTCAACTTCGGCCAGTCGCTTAGCTGCCTCCTCCTTCTGGCAAAGAAGGTCGCTCTCCAGCTTCGCGACCTGCCCCTCGAGGAAGTCGACCCTCGTCGACTTCGCCTCGAACTCGACCGTGAGCTTGTCGAGCTCGTTCCCCATCCGATCCTTCTCCTTCCGAGCCTGGTCGAACTCCTACTTCAGCTCCTTCTCCAGAGCTGCCAACCTCTCGGTGAGGTGTCCAAAGTGGACGATGATCTGCGATAAGGAAAGAAGAACTAAAAGAGTTAGAATTTTTCTAGCTAAAGAAACTAAACGACGGCAGAAATCTAATACTTACCGAGACAGCCGAGCGAGCGATCTCGATGACGTCGTCAACTTCTTGCTCGGCCTCCATAGCGGCGCGATCCTTCGGCGTCGCCAAGTGCTTGACGGCCTGCATGCTCACCAAAGAGTTGCCGAGGAATCCATCATGTTTCCGAACTTGCCAGTTCAGAATGTGGATCCTTTTGTGCTCCTCGGTCAGGAGCTCCTCGACCGCCACTGACAGGGCGGTGTCGACATCCCGAGGGCTGCAGCAATGGGGAAGTCGCCAACCCCGGTTGACGTCGAGGCACCAGCATCGCCGACGATCGGACTCCGAAGTGTCTCGCCCTCCTCGACCACCTCCATGACCCTCGGAGTCTTCGGGGGCGGCAATTTGGTGACGACTCGCTTGCGCTTCTTCGGTGCCTTACTGGCGAGCCCAGTCCTGAGAGCCAACACTGCGTCGTAGTCCATCGCCTCTGCATTAAAAACGAAGCTTGTTAGCATGATAAAAAGTCATGAGAAGTAAAGTATGAAAAACAAAGTGTAAAAGCATAAAAGAAGCCGCGTACTGGGATCTATGCGGCAGAGCCCTCCCCTGAACAGGACATCTTCAGTCAACTCCTTCCAATCATACTTCGGCTAGTCGAGGAGTGTCCGAACTGCCTCTTCTTCTTCAGGACGAAGCTTGGGCAGCGCCTTCGCCCTCTTCGGCACCCCTTCCACCCAACTGGAGGGGATCGGCCAGGCCTCCGGACTCCGCACTATCAAGAACTTCTCACGCCAGTGCTTGATGGAGTCGAGGCATATAACGAGCCTACCTCCGTGCCTCAGAGCCAAATAATGTCGGTACTCCGACCTGTTCCCCTAGTGTAGCCGATAGATTGTCCGAAGCACGTTCAGCTTCGGCTCGATCCCTGCGGCTTGGCAGTGAAGTACGAAGCCGTTTATGACTCTCCATGCATTCGACATGAGTAGGATGGGGCTTACCCCGAACCAATTCAGCACAAGGACAGCGAACGGATGGAGAGGTAGCCGAGCCCCAGCGATGAAGGCGTCGACCGGCCAGCAACACATGGTCACTGGCAGCGGCGAGTTGGCCCTAACCCCGGGACCCGACAGCATAAGCTCGTACTCCTCCGGGATCTGGAAACAGTCCCGGATCACTCCCAAGTCCTCTTCGCGAAGGATCGACACCGTCTCGTCCGCCTCCGTCGTCTTCATCGCCGCGTTCTCCTCGAAGGACCTCCCCCTCCCATGAACTATGCGCTCGGCGTGCTCCTCCGGAAGCTCCCGAACCCTGTGGAGTCCTGTCAATTGCCCCGGCAACCTGCCGAACTCCCCCATACGCTTCGGCTCCTCCACGATCGAATCTTTGCCGAACACCTTCTTGCCCTTGTCTGGTCGACTCGGACTGTGGGCTTCGACGACTTCAAGGGAGGGCTCGGACCAAGAGGTCGACTCGGAGACAGAATCAAGAGACATAGTTTATAAACTAAGTATAAATTACCTTGAAAGATTAGCTGCCAGAAATTCCACCAGAAAACGAACGGCGATCACCGGAAACACTCGCTAAACACAAAAGATCGTCTGAGCAAAAGAGAAGAGAAGTGAAAAATAAGAGAGGGGGTGGGGTTATATAGAGCAAGGCACGCAAAACGAGGTTAATGGGCCTGTACTGCCGGCCCACTCACACAAAACGACAAAAGCGACCTCAATCGTCACCTTGTTTACCACGCCAAGCCGTACGTCGCATTAACTACTGTCCCATCTGGCAGAAGCTCAGAGGTCACAGCATTAAATGAGCATCTCATCCGCCAGAACTGTTAGAAGTTCATAAGTCATCGCATTGAATGGCCGCCACGTCAGGCAGGAGCACAGAAGCCACCAACGCTGAGCCAGAAAATGACAAGTCAGGGACTTCGACACCAGCTGCCGAGCGCTCTTGACACCGACCCTGTTACAGGAAAAAATTAGGGTTCGGCACCAGCTGCCGAGCGCTCTTGACACCGACCCTATTACAGGAGAAAATTGGAGTTCAGCACCAGCTGCCGAGCGCTCTTGACACCGACCCTGTTACAGGGGAAAATTGGGGTTCGGCACCAGCTGCCGAGCGCTCTTGATACCGACCCTGTTACAGGGGAAAGTTGGGGTTCGGCACCAGCTGCCGAGCGCTTTTGATACCGACCCTGTTACAGGGAAAAAGCCACCTCGAACCTCGCCGAACTCCCTCTCTGCACTCATAACCTCGCCGAGGTGCCTCCGCTCTTCAGAAAAAAGTGCTGAACCACCCATAGACTTCGGCCTCCTGGGCAGCAAACTCACGAAGGGGTCGGCGACGTGATACGAGCATATAGACCACACAACGAAGGAAAACGGCCGAGCCATTCACCAAAAAGTTGCGAAAAAACAATTAAAATTTTGGGAAATTAAGGAAGAACTCCTGGGAAATAATTATAAAGTTGGGGAAACATTTCCTAATCCCCAGACAAATAATTATTGCTAAGAACAAACCTTTAAAACCCCCGAACGACAAATTGTCACTTCGCAAAGTTAAGAGGATATTCTTGCTAGGACACCACATGACCATAAGAGCTCAGGAGCGATTCAGAGTTCAACCAACTTGAAAAATCGCCATGCTACCTCCTCCAAGATACAAGAACCTTCTATTTGGACTCCGATACAACTCCGTTAGCCATTAAAACAGTAAAACTACTCCTCGAAGGCTGATCAAACTCAGTCTTCGGGAGCGAGGGGCTCGTGATATGGCTAAAAATGGGGTTAAATCGGAACCGTCCAAATCGAGCACGAATCTTGAAGCCCAGGGGTAAAATGGTAATTTCGCCTACCAATGGGTCTGAAATGAGTACTGGATCTCTTTCCCAAAGATCCAATAACCCACCAATGGGTCCACCTCATTCGGGTGCGGGTTTCAACCCGCGACAAACCCGGTCCAGAAAAGATAGAATTAGGGTTTTTGATTAATCCTAATCAACGGCCCTGATTCACATCTATCTTTCACCGGGAATTAGGGATTACATCCCTAATCTGTTTATAGGGATTATATTCCTTATCAGATCACTGGGATTACATTCCTAATTTGATCCCCAAGGTGCCTATAAATACCCCCCATCCATCTCCATTAAGAGGTAATCAATCTTTTGCCAATTTACGCTCTTTCATAATTATTTCTGGTTACTGACTTGAGCTTCGGAGGGTGCGTCGCCAGGATCAACCCCGGTGTTTCGCACTTTTTGCAGGTGAACGGCGGGAGTCAACGGTCGAACTCCGGCGGAACAGGTTTCAGGTTTGTTATTCAAGTTTTCCAAGAATCCACAAATACTATCTGTTTGCCCCCACACCAGATTTAGCGGTAACAGTAGACGTATGATATATCTTGTATGTGATGAACTTGCACCTACTAGAGTCGAGAAATAAATATTACTTGCTGTTGTGATAATCATTACCCCATATTTATATCACGCATTAATCTAGACGCCTAATAACCAATTTTCATACAACCTATACACGTAAGACATTCCCACATGTTGCTGTCATGGATCTTACTACGCTGTTTTGACCCCTTTAACATCAGAATCTGAACCCGAGCCCTGAACAGTAAATGTAGCTCTAGATGTCTAGATGTTGATAGCCTCCGAAATTTTCGAATTCGGATTACGGTCTAGGAGTTATCGCAGTTTTACTGTAGCTATGTCGGTAGACGTAGATTCGCAAAACTGCTGCACACCTTCAGTTTGCGAATTAATTTAACCATGTTAACAGTAAGCGTTTGACTTGAAATTTTATATGTTGTTGCTGGACACCCTATAGGACATTCCCAGATTTTCTTAGAATTATTTAACACTGTTTCAACACTGTTTCACATGTTTAACCTCAGAATCACAAATTCACACTTTCATGGTTGGTTAATAATAATAATAAAAGTAACATGCCGGGTTTTAAGGGAAAGACCATAGTAGTGGGCAATATAGGTAAGTGTACTCGGAAGAGGGGCCCATGTTTCCCTATTTATCGGTCTATTGGTCTATCGGTCTATTGGTCTATCGGTCTATCGGTCTATCGGTCATATCGGTTATCGATTAATTGTAGATTACTGACTACAGCATCTTGATTGATTCGGTCATTGGTCATTATCCAATATTGTTGCCTGCGTACACTGCCCTATAAAATCCACCACTAGGTCTAAACGAAATTGCATTGACTGTAGCAACCATGTAGTAAAAATATGGATGCATGAAGTGCAACCTAGATAGTAACAACCACAAAACTTAATACATGCTTACTTGATACTTGATGACATGTTACATGAGACTCGATACTTGAATATAAAACTTGACACTAGACTTGAGACTTGTTACCTGACACTTGTACTTGATGCCTGTCACTTGAGGTTAGACACCCTACATGTTCTCTTGTCACTTACTCCACTATTAGTATTTGTTATCCAGCCTGTTTACTCGAGTTGTTCTTCTTGCTAGTTAGTCCTTGGATTTCCACTACTTATTGTATCCCTGTTACATTCTTGATTCCAATTCTTGTTCCACATTACTTGTACTCGTTTTTACTATTTGTGGCCCTAACTTGCACTAAGGGCGTTTTCTCTTGTCTTCTCTATTTTTTTCCTTTTTATATTTATTAAGCAGACCTTGGAGACGTGCTACCTACTAGAATTGGTGAGCAGAGATTTTAGCCTTCAATGGAAGAAAGACATGCTTAATTCATTTGATTTCTTGTGTTATTTATTTCTTGTAACTTAAGACTTGTAACGGGCTTATGTTCCCGAGTTTTACCTTTTTTTTCAGACATTGAAAACTATTTGGATATTATCAATGTTTCAATTGTTTTCTATTGCTTAATAAATTATTCATGCATGCTTGGTTATATATATCTTATTATATTCTTGTTATGATACCGAGTCATCCTACAGCTTATGGATGATGTTAAAATCATTCGCTGGGCTTCGTCACGCGCTCGTATTCCATATTTTTGGGAAGCGGGACGTGACAGACCGGGAAGGAGAGAAGAAGGGAAGGGAAGAGTTTTGGCCAGGCGGGAGAAAGGGAGGACAGTGGTCAGCGGAGGGAGGAGTTGGGCGAGCCGGGAGGAGGGGAAGACGGGCGGGTTATCGGAAGTGGAGGAGGAGAAGGGGACTACCGAAGGTGGAGGAGAAGAGATAGAGGATGGGGAGGGGAAGGGTGGGCAGGAGGGGGTGGAGGGCTACCGAAGGGGGAGGAGGAGGTGGCCGTAAGAGGGAGTAGGGAGGAGAAAAGACAGATCTGGGAATTTAGAAATCGCCCAAAAATCACCCTCCAGATTTTCTGGAGAGATCTGGGGGGAGTAATACTAATACAAATATAGAAAATAACACTGAGGAGATTGTTAGTCAACCCTGGCACATAAAATACATCTGGAAAACTGTAAGTGACACCATGAATGGATATCTTGACTCGGCCTCTTCCTTGCACCATCATCTTGTAGTGTTGCCAAGCTTAACATGGTGCCGAACCTGATCATCCAATTCACAGAAATTCGACAAATCACCACTCATATGGTTTGAGCACCCTGAGTCTAAGAACCACGCATCTTCCTTTTTTTCTTCATTCAAATCGACACGAGCCATTAGTAGCATTTCTTCATGCTCATCTAATTCCATATAGTTTGCTTCCCAAGTTGGACACTCATATTGGAAGTGGCCCAACTTGTGGCACTTGAAGCATTCAGTCGTAGCTTTGTTGTAGGCATGCCTTCGTTCTCTATTCATTCCCCTGCCACGACCTCTTTCTCCTCTGCCTCTTCCTATTTCAACCGTGGCCTTAAATACTTGTTCCCCGCCATTACTAGTATTTCTCTTTCGAAATTTCTGTTCATGGACCAAGAGAGAGCATCTAAGTTGATTCACCGAAAGACTTTTGATGTCTTTCGATTCCTCAATGGAACACACAACAAAATTCCAACTTTCATGGAGTGTACGCAATATCTTCACTACAATCTTAGCATCCTCTATGCCTTCTCCGAGATTGCTCATGTTATCAGACACTAACACCACCCTTGAAAAATAATCAGTTATTGACTCACCAACCTTCATTTCAAGTAACTCAGAATCTCTCCGAAGAGCCTGCTGTAGAGAAAACTCCGATAGTGCTTAGCACTAGCCCAAGACCGTAATACCCGAGAAACCCGAGTGAAACCAAGAGAAGAAATCTTCTAAGTATGAAGAATGATATGGAAGAATACTTAGAAAAGAGAGAATTAGAGAACTTATGAAGAACACTCTTTCTTTAACTTGCTTTTTATTTATTTGTTCAACTTGTTTACAAATGGGAGAGGAAGGAGCTATTTATAGGCTCCAAGAGTACAAAATATCTTTCTAGAACTCTCTACCATAATATCTAGATTTTATGTCTTACAATTCCTAGAATTTTCTACACAATCTTTAGATAATTATTTTATAGAATTCTCTAGAACATCTAGAGGAGGTGATAATGTTTTATGATGTTTCTAGAGACTCTCTAGAACTTGGGCTTAATTTTGGGTTTGGATTATGAACCCATAATTAATCCTAACTCAAAATCAAGTTTAATTTCAATACTCCCCCTTAAACTTGATTTTGTCAACCATACCGAGCTTCGAGCGAAGTAACTCGAATTTACTTTTTGGTAATGACTTGGTGAAGATATCTGCAACGTTGTCATCACTTCGAACTTCCAAAGCTTAAATTGTTCCATCAAGCACCTTCTCCCTTATGAAGTGATGCTCTAACTCGATATGTTTCGTCCTTGCATGAAACACCGGATTATTAGCCAACTTGATAGCACTTTGATTATCTCCATAAATTTCAACCGGCTTATTGATTGGCTCGAACAAATCTTCAAGGAGTCTTCGAAGCCATATACACTCTTGAGCTGCGAGTGTTGACGCTTTATACTCTGCTTCAGTGGTAGACAATGACACCGTTGCTTGCTTCTTGCTGCACCATGAAACACTTGTGTCTCCACATAAGAACACATAGCCTGAGGTTGATCTTCGATCATCAAGATCTCCACCAAAGTCAGCATCTGTGAAGCCATGAAGAGAGGTCTTGGCATTGTACTTATACACCAAACCCATGCCAAGAGTTGTCTTCACATACTTCAAGATCTTCTTTGCCGCTTCTAAATGTGGTTTCCTTGGTTCTTGCATAAAACGGCTTATGAGACCTACCGCGAAGGCAATGTCAGGTCTTGTAATGGTTAAATATAGAAGACTTCCCACAAGAGAGCGATAAGGTCGAGGATCAGGTAGCAAGGACCCTTCATCGCGCTTAAGCCTTATGTTCACATCCATCGGAGTAGTACGTGTCTTTCCTTCGTGTACCCTGAACTTCTCAACAATCCTTCTTGCATAGCTTTGTTGACCGATGAAGATTCCATCCTTTACCCTTTCAACCTCCAAACCAAGAAAGTTATTCAACTCACCTAACTTCTTCATCTCAAACCTCACCGACATATCCTCTTGTAGACGAGCAATTTCAGCATCATCGTTCCCGGTGATTATCATATCATCCACGTAAAGAAGAACTACCAAGTGGACTCCTCCATTCTTCTTGAAAAATAGACTTGGATCCGAATTTGATGGTACATAACCGCAAAACTGAAGGAATTGAGCAAGTTTTCCATACCATGCTCGAGGAGCTTGTTTTAACCCGTACAAGGCCTTCTTAAGCTTACACACATAATCAGGATGCTCTCGTGATTTGAAACCAAGTGGTTGCTCCATGAAGATACTCTTATCAAGCTCACCGTATAGAAATGCATTTTTCACATCTAGTTGCCATAACTTCCAACCAAAGCTTGCGGCTAAAGATAGAAGTAAACGTACCGTAGTCATCTTAGCCACAGGACTGAAAGTCTCATCATAATCTTCTCCATACTTCTGAGAGAACCCCCGAGCAACCAACCTTGCTTTAAATCTATCAATGCTTCCATCCGCTTTCCGCTTAATTCGATACACCCATTTACATGAAACGGGTTGAACATCCTTGGTTTTCGGAACCAAATCCCAAGTTTCATTCTTTATAAGGGCATTCATCTCCTCTTCCATTGCGGTATCCCACTCTTGAACACCTTTAGCTTCATCATAAGATGATGGCTCTTCTTCATCTAATGGAGCGGCAAAATAACATAAGTAAGTAGTGACAAACCTTTCATCTCTGAACCGGGCAGGCTTAACAATGTTCCTTTTAGGCCTTTGATTAGCCATGGAACCATGATCTTCATCATCATCTTCCTCTTGATTAGTGCTCCCCCTTTCACCTTGCGTCTCTTTTTCAAGACTTCCGCTCTCACTTGGCATTTGAGGAACTGGTTCATCAACCTTGAAGGAATCTCCACCTTCTTGTTCGACCAAGACTTGAGGTTGTCCATAATATGAGGAAACTTCGTCAAAGACAACATCACGAGACACGACATACCTATGTGTCTCAGGATCCATGCACCTCCACCCTTTTCTTTGTTCATCATAACCGATAAATATGCATTTCTTCGCCTTTGCCTCCAACTTTGTTCTCTGAGAGTCGAACACATGGACGTAGCAGATTGATCCAAATATTCTGAGATGTTTCACCGTTGGCTTCTTCCCATGAACCATCTCATAAGGAGACTTCATGTTGTTCGGACTTAGTGGCATTCGATTGATGACATATGCTGCACATCTCATGCCTTCCGCCCATAAGGCTTTAGGCAAATTCTTGTCATGTAGCCAGCTTCTACACGTTTCGCTTAGATGTCGGATCTTCCTTTCTGCTACTCCATTTTGTTGAGGTGTATATGGGCATGTAAATTCCCTCTTGATACCATGCTCTTGACAAAAAGAGAGGAACTCCTTTGACATAAACTCTCCTCCATTGTCCGTCCTTAGGGTCTTGATCTTCCGACATAACTCGCCTTCCACGGTAACCTTGAATTCTTGAAATCTTGAAAATGCTTCTGATTTTTCCTTCACAAAGTATACCCAGGTGTACCGTGAGAAATCATCAACGAACAACAACATGTAACGAAACCCGGAATAGGAGGGTGTTCTTGTTGGACCCATCAAATCGCTATGGATCCTCTCCAACGGAGCGCTGCATCGTGAAGTGGAGTTGTCAAATGGAAGCCTATGTGATTTTCCATATTGACAACCTTCACAAAGTCTTCCTTCATCTTGAATCTTCAACATTGGGAGCCCATTAACCAAATCCTTGTTTACCATAACTTTGAGTTTAGTCATATTTATATGACCAAGTCTAGCATGCCATATAAAGACATTATCATTGGTGCTCATCTGCTCAACATATGAGTTGGAGGCCGATAAAACATATAGATCTTTAACTCGTGCTCCGGTGTGAACCACATCCGCCTTTAACTCTTTAATATTCTTTAAGAATTTGACATCACTTGGGCCAAATAAAACGTAGTTACCTGAGTCCACCGTATTTACCACAGAGAGAAGATTCTTCCTTACTCCAGGAACATGATATACATTCTTGAGAGTTATTGGGCTTCCATCATCTCCTTTAATGACAACAGTTCCTTCCTTCTCAACGCGGTGGATTGAATTATCCGCGGTAATGATGGCTTCTTTTCCATCATGGCGCTGAAGACTGGAAAATAACTTCTCGTCTCCGGTAATATGATGGCTACAACCAGAATCTACAATCCAATCATTTTCTAGATTTTTGGTTGTAGTGGTACCTGAAGATGCAGCCTCCACCGTGAAACATTTTCCCCATGCTTCGTCTTCAGTGTGACCCTTTGATTCCGCCATATTTGTTTCTTTCAACTTCACTCGGCAATCCTTTTTGAAGTGCCCAAGTTTCCCACACCGGTAGCACTTGAATCGCTTCTTGTCTCCCATAGAAGATCTTTCTCGTTCATCATTATTTTTTGTATCACTATCCTTGAACTTGGCTCTAAAACTTTGTTGCCTCCGAGCTACAAACGCGCTCCTCGAGTCATCATTGACTTTAACTCCCGCCATTTGCATGGCTAGTGATTCTTGCGAAGCTAGTAGATTTTCGAACTCCTCCATGGAAGGTTGTGTAGCCCATCCTTGAACTGAAGTAACAAACGGTGTATATTCGGGTCGTAAGCCACGAATAATAGACCGCTTCATCCGAGCTTCTGAAATCGACTCCTCCGGATTAAGAGTATTAATCTCTGAGCAAAGGTTTTTTACCTTGATAAAGAACTCTGAGATTGAAGACTCCCCCTGCTTCGCATTCGCCAGCTCATTCTCTAATAGTTGTAACCGAGCCTCATTCTTCTTGTTGAACAATTGATCTAGCGCCTTCCATATGGAACTTGCGGATGTGCACCTTGAGACATGCTCAAATACTCCCGAGGATATTGACCTCTTCAAAGCAAACTCCGCCTTGGCATTCTTCCGTGTCCACTCCTTTGTCGCTTCCGCTGTTGCAGCATCTCCCCTTGGTGGTGTTGTGCTACTACCGCCGACGACATCCCATAAGTTCTCACTAACCAAGTATGACTCCATACATGACTTCCATAACCGGTAGTTAGATTGGTTTAAGATCTCCATTCCCAATCCAACGACACGACCCATTGATTCCATACTTAGAATAAACCGAGCTCTCTTAAACCCCGATCTTGATGAGCACAAGATTAGAATGGCTCCGATACCATGTAGAGAAAACTCCGATAGTGCTTAGCACTAGCCCAAGACCGTAATACCCGAGAAACCCGAGTGAAACCAAGAGAAGAAATCTTCTAAGTATGAAGAATGATATGGAAGAATACTTAGAAAAGAGAGAATTAGAGAACTTATGAAGAACACTCTTTCTTTAACTTGCTTTTTATTTATTTGTTCAACTTGTTTACAAATGGGAGAGGAAGGAGCTATTTATAGGCTCCAAGAGTACAAAATATCTTTCTAGAACTCTCTACCATAATATCTAGATTTTATGTCTTACAATTCCTAGAATTTTCTACACAATCTTTAGATAATTATTTTATAGAATTCTCTAGAACATCTAGAGGAGGTGATAATGTTTTATGATGTTTCTAGAGACTCTCTAGAACTTGGGCTTAATTTTGGGTTTGGATTATGAACCCATAATTAATCCTAACTCAAAATCAAGTTTAATTTCAATACCTGCAACTGTGTCGTGCGCACCTTCTCATCTCCTTGGAACCTCTCTTTCATGGAGTCCCAAAGTTGCCTGGCAGTATCCTTCTTGGTGATGGTTTTCAAGGTTGTCTTATCGATGGCCTGGAAGAGATAGTTCTTCACCTTTAGGTCCTTTAGCTTCAAGTCAGCAAGCCGTGCTCTCTGTGCGCCATTCAAAACTTCTCCTCTGCCTGGTTCCGTGTACCCTGTCTCCACCAAATGCCACCATACCTTAGAACGCAGCAGGTTTTCCATAAGCATCTCCCAATGCTCATAGTCTCCGTCGAACTTCGGAATACTCAACAAGGTATCTTTCTCTGCTGCCATCTCTTACACTCCTCTGTTCTCACTATTCTCTCGTGTTCGTGTCACTTAAAAGACTGCAGCTCTCCTTTATCTCAAACCCCAGTGGGGGGCTCTGATACCAGATTGTTGAAAACTCTGATTGAAAGTAAAAAAAAAGCTCAAGAACAATATGGATGAATGACCTGCACTATTATTGAACATCATTGGCTTTAAATAGCCTTACATCTTAACAGAACTCCTACAAAACAGTTCGTGATTAACTACTGCTGCTATCACGTTTGAAATTGAAAACAACTCCTATTCTAACTCTAACAGCTCCTAGGACTCGGTATTATTAAACAGAAATAAGGACTCAGTAAAATAACCAAACTAATTTTCCTAACTTTCGTGTTTTCTAAACAGAAAAGAAACCTCTACCTTCGTTTGATGGGAAATTTCCGTTCAAATTCGACTACAAGAACACCATTTTCAGGTGCTTGTCGAAGTTTCAGATATGTTGTTTTGCTTTTTGTGCTATAAATTGTTTTTTTTTTTTTTGCTGGTTGAATTTTCTTTAATGCTTGTAGCAGAGAACTCTGGTTTTTATCCAGTAGTTGACTGGAAAAACTCCAACGTTCATATGAGAAAACGTCGAAGAGAGAATTGTGGCGCTTCATCAACTCATCCAGTCTCGAGAGTAAACCTGCCCATGAAGATTCCGCCTACACAACGACAAGAACGTCATGAATTCTCCGTATTACCGTCTCAAGTAAGACTACTACAACCATCATGAGTCCATCAGTTCTTTTTTGTGTGTTACTAGTAAATTGATGTTGGTTAATTACGTAGTTCAGACGATGAGTGCACCTCGACAACCTTTTTACTCATTCTTGCCAGAGGAGCTAATGGATCATGACATCGATAAGGAGCAAAGGAGAAAAGCAATGGATGATGTTGATACAAGACTGAAGCTTTAAGGAGATGAATGTAGATTAAACTGGTACCTAATGTAGTTGAATTTTTTTTTTTTTTTTTTTTTGAAATGATAGCTTGTTTAGTTAAAAGATTGGATCGGTTCGTTGTCTCTAACTTATGTTCCTCTTTTCCCTTTATAAAATTATCACAGCTTTATTTTCCTTCTAAGCAAGATCATGTTAAAGAGGGAAAAGAAAAACAACAGACATCGATGACTACAATTAACGGCCACCCAATCGTCTAATAAGATCTACATTCGAGTTCCTGATAATGAGGATGAATTTATCGAGAAACACAGAGATTATGCTCTTTAGAATGTTAATGAGGATGAATTTCAAAGTTAAGGATCCATGGTGTTTGTGTTTGTCTGTGATCCTCTTTTTCCCCAACTGCGAGCAATCTGTGATAGCTTCGCTTTATGTTCAACTACTACTACATGAACAAATGCTGAGTTTGAGTTAATTAGTTGTGATTGCAGGAAGAGGGAGGAAAAACATACACACAATTTCCAGAAAGTACACAATACAAATTGGCCATTCATTATACATAAATAATACATCTCGGTTCTCACAAAAAGAGTAAAGCGTCTCAAATTATATATAAATCATCGTGATTCTCATGGAAGATGAAGTAGTAGTGATCAAAATGATTCCTGGAAGATAACCAACCCTCTACATCAATTCTAATCAGTAACTGTTCAGTATTTGCTCACGCAGACAATATAACTATGACCATCCAAATTGATAATCAAGAACATAAACAATCACGAGTGACAATGGATAGAGCAAGAATGCCAGAGAACACGTCCAAAGAGGGAAATTGGTACGAAAACTGGTGAAGACGCCCATTATAATGCAGACGAGAACAATGATGAGAATTTCAGCTGAGAAATCCCAGGTTAAGTGTCTCACGTAAACTAGAGCTAGGAAAACTGCCAAACAGAGCGTGTTGTTCATGGTTACCCCACCGTATATCTGAAATATAGCCACAAATCAGTATGGTTCAAACATGAGTACGTGGTGCATTTTTTTCTGAGTATGCAAATTAATCTTAACTAAAAGACGTACAGAAGAAACTAACCTCAGAAAATGTGAGTGAAGAAGTTCTTTGCTTCTTTCGACTGGCAAATATAATTGCTGATACAGCCTCACTTGAATTGGTAGCTAAAGGCATTGCGATAAAAGAGATGAAAAATGATGGTATTTTTGTTGCAGTCGAAAAATTGTCTACAGCATCTACAAGAGGATCTGCAAATGCAGCAGTCACTGCGGTTCCCAGAAGTAATAGGGAGATGGCTTTGATCCAGATCCGGGTGGGATTTTCAACACTCTCTACGGCCTCATCGCTCTTATCAATCAACATGTCGTGTTCATCTTTTGTTTTCTGCACATATTAGTTTAACGAACCGTATTATTTTGAGTTTTTGTCAGTTGAATCACATCAACAATTTGTTATTTGTTGCCTGTTGTCAGCAGGCTTGTAAGTTGGTTGATTACAGGTAATTAGGGTTTCTTAGGTTTTCCTAGATAGTTGTAGTGCTAAGTGAAATCATCGAGAGTAGAGAAAAAGAAAAAATCAGAAAGGGAGTAGTAAAAAGCGATCGACAAGGCTACAGCGATCACAGACTTTAGTCGTGGAGATTGGTGGTCGTACACCCTGCCAAAAATGTAGCTCAAAATGACCTAACCACAGTTAAATATGATATTCTCCCTATTTTGTTTATTTCCATTTAATTGTTATTTTCTAAGAAAAGCAACTTACCGAATGAAATTCATGGACGAAATGGTCTGAGAAAGCGCCAGAGGTTCCAACTGTACGTTTGGCCTCTTGAAGCCACTTTGAGATTCCTTGAATGAACTCGGTCTCGTCAAGATTGTTATCGCCGGATGAGTCGAAATCATCCATAAGTTTATCTACAGCATTGGTTTTGTCTAAATCTATTTCCTCAAAATTGATTCCAACGAGAAAGGCAGTTAACTCAGCATGGGAAATATGGTTATTAGAATCCAAATCAATTCTGTGAAACAATCTGCAATCAGAGTAACACAAAGCACAAGTTAGTGCAACAATCAAACAGTATCCAGCGAATTGTATGAAATGTGTCGAAAATTCTTACTTCTTAATGACTTCTACATTAGGTTCTCCGTCAGGGGTGAGGAGGCGCCCAAGGACACTCAACTGCGCATGTCGTAGAATTCCTGAAATGACATGTTTGTACTTTGCATATGCTAATCTTCTCTTCTGAATCCAAGGCTGAAAGACCTGTTTCAATGATACATACGTAATCATTAATGAAACCGGTGACCTTAGTCACTTTTATTTCAAAAAAAAATTGATACATACGTATATAGCACTTTGGAAGAAAAAAGGATAATGTCTCTTTTATAATAATTCTTACCCTTTAGAATCACAACATTTAAGTGAAGATTTGTTTTAAGAAATTGATTCATAAATATATCTATTTATCTATCTATCTATATATATATATATATATATCTATATATATATATATATATATATTGTTGGCTGTTTTACTCAAACCCAAGATTCCCTCTATTCCCTTTAGTCCCACATCGGTGGGAAACCTCACCATGTGAGTGTATATATTACAAACCACTCTTTATCCCATTGTAGTCTAGTGTGGTGTGGAGAGAACCCGTGGGCCACACGCGCGCGCCGCCGCCGCCGCCCGGCCCGGCCCGGTTCGGTTCGGTTCGGTTCGTAGTGGGCACGGGTGTGCGCGCCCGCATCTGCGGACACGAATGCCGATCCGAAATTGTTCTTCGGGTTCGGGTTGAGATCCTAAACTTATTTTTGCTGTTATTTCTTTTCCCTTTGACTAATTCTTTCTGAACGTTGGATCAGTTTCTCAGATCCGATTTTTTGGCCTTCTTCTCTCCCAACGTTCACACGTTTGTGTGTACATATATTCCATAAACCTACCGTTTTGCAAGGCTAAGTTCGGGTCATCTCTCGAAGTTGTGTGCGACAACGAGACGCCGATGATACCGGGGGTTTTACCACTAGGAGCATCTGCGAAGCGTCTGCACATAAGACCGCGGATCAACTCTTAGGGCAGTGCGTATCGCGCGACTTCCCCATAGGCCGGTAAATCAGTTTTATTTATTTTGTTTTCACAGATTAACAAGAAGATTAGGGACAATTTTCTACAACAATCTAAGAGTTGAAACATATTCTTAATCTGATTAATTCAGAATAGTGGTATTGTTAATCTGATTAATTCAGAATAGTGGTATTGTTAATCTGATTAATTCAGAATAGTGTTATTGTTAATCTGATTAATTCAGAATAGTCTTATTGTTAATCTGATTAATTAAGAATAGTCGTATTGTTGATCTGATTAATTAAGAACAGCCGTATTGTTAATCTTATTAGTTTATCATATCTTGTTAATTAAGAACGGCCTGATTGTTAATCAGATTAAAATTAGTATTTATTGGTAATTAGCACATACATACTGTCAATCTGGTTAGTTACCACATTTAAACAAAATTGCCTTTTGTTAATCTGTCAATTAAGCATATACATATTGATTAACTGATTAATTAGCACCTATAATCATAATTGCTTATTGGTAATCTGTTAATTCACTTCATTATTAAATATTGTAAGGGCTAAATAAATAAATAAGTTATTAGTGAAATCCGAATCTTTAATACTATCTTCGTTAAACACAATTTCGAGACAGATAATTAAATTTTTATTGCATCACTATAGATTTTCACACTGTAGAATATCTATAGCCTTAAAATCCTTACATTATTAATTTATTGTCAAATCACAAAATTTGTTGGCACGAATTTGTGTTGTTAGATTCACCTTAATATTCTCAAAGTCTTAGAATACTTCTTGCTGAACATTTGTTTCATTAACTTGCAATTTGCCAGTATAATTAAGTGTCTTGTTATATTGTGAATAGCATTACCACCTGCATAACAATATCAAGACGATTAGTAGCCGTGGTGCTAGATATTTCTTAGTATCCTTTAAACATTTAGATAAGGAATAGTTATTGATTTTGCAAATTCCTTAAAAGAAATCTAAAGGTCTTAAAAGGAAAGATAAATTTGGGAACAAGCCTAAAGGGTCCTTCTGTCAACCGGGTGTAAACAGCCCTAAGCGACACGGTATTTAAGCGTCTTCGGACCACCGCTAGCTGGGAACCGACTCCTACAGCTAACCCAAGTTAATCAGAACTTGATAGACTAAAAGATTTGTTTAGGTTCATTAGCAAAATCATTAAACTATTGTCTAGAACCCGCGATACCTTTATTGAGTAGCTACAGTATTATTTCTGCAGCCTCTAGACTATTATACTTCTAAATCATGACTGGGAAAGAAGAGACCGCTTCAGCCAAGCCAGCCAAGTTTGATGGCACCAACTTTAAAAGGTGGCAGAGTCAGATGAAATTCTGGCTCACCACCTTAGGACTCCTGTCAGCAATTGATGGATCCACACCCAACACGACTGAGTCTGACAAATTTGAGTCTACCAAAGAAGTTTCTGAATCCACCTTGTCATCTCAAACTCCTAAAGAATCCGCTTGTTCCCAAAAACCAAAAACCCCTAAGGAAATAGACTTCCACTGTTTTCATAGGATTCTAAGTGCCTTATCTGACTCCCTTTATGACATATTCTTTGAATATAAAAATGCTAAAGAACTTTGGGATGCTTTAGAAGATGAATATGGTTTTGATGATGCTGGAATTGAAAGATTCAATTCTTCAGCTTTCAATAGGTATTTCATGGTAGATAACAAGCCTATGAATGACCAAATCCATGAATTCCAAGAATATGTGAGACATATTCAAGCCAAAGGCACAACCTTCTCTACTGAATATAAGATAGCTTGCCTAATAGATAAACTCCCTCCTTCTTGGTCTGATGTCAAGAAGGAACTCACTCATACTCAAGGTGAGCTTACCTTTGCCCAAGTCCTAAAGAAGATTAGAACAGAAGAACAACTTAGGCTTAGGTCAAACCCTAAAAATGAGTCTAAAGCAAAGGTAAACCTTGTAGTGTCAAACCAAGGCAAACCCAAACCTAATAATCCTCACAAACCTAAGAAAAACTCCTTCAAGAAAAGGAACTTTCAGCCTCATCACCAGAATCACCAAAACCACCAAAACCGCCAACACCAGCAAAACCACAGGACTAGAAACTTCGGTCAGACTCAGGACCAACAAAAGTTTTGTTTGGTGTGTGGAAGAACAAATCATCTATCCTTCAATTGCTTTCATAGGAAGAAGGAACCAATGAAGACTCCTTATAAGGGAAAAGGCTCTACTAAACCAGAAGCCAACATGATTCTAAATGGATCTTCTAGTTCCTTCAGGAATCATGTGGAGGAGGCATAACCCTAGGAGATGGATCAACGGCACAGATTGTAGGAAGAGGAAGAATAGACCTGAAGATGACATCAGGGAAAAATCTAGCTCTTCATGATGTACTTCATGTGCCGTCAGTTAGGAGAAACTTAGTTAGTGGTTCCCTTCTTGTAGCGTCGGGTTTCAAAATTGTAATGGAAGCAAATAAAATTGTATTTTCTAAGAATGAATCTTTTATTGGGAAAGGATATGTAAAGGATGGTCTTTTCATTCTCAGCACTATAAATAAAATATCTGATCCTTCTCCTGTTGTTTCAAATATAGAATCTTCCAATGTTTGGCATGGTAGACTAGGTCATGTGAATCTGGGTTCTCTTAAAAGAATGATGAACTTAGATCTTATTCCCAAGTCTCCTGTAGATAATAAACACAAATGTGAAATTTGTGTTCAAGCCAAACATTCTAGACTGCCTTTCAAATCTATAGAGAGGAATTGTGATCCTCTAGAACTAGTTCATAGTGATGTTTGTGACTCAAATAGGGTTTTGACCCGAGGCGGTAGGAAATACTTTGTCACTTTTATAGATGACTTTTCTAAGTATTGCTATACCTACCTTCTCAAAACCAAAGATGAAGTTCTAGATAGATTTAAGGTTTTCAAATCCGAAGCTGAGAACCAATTGGAGAAAAAGATTAAGATCCTTAGATCTGATCGTGGCGGAGAGTATACCTCAAATGAAATGACTAACTTCTGTGAAGAACACGGAATAATTCATGAGGTGACTGCTCCTTACTCACCACAGTCTAACGGAGTTGCTGAAAGAAAGAATCGAACTCTATTAGACATGGTGAATGCCATGCTTCTCAGCTCAGGAGCTCCTGATAACTTGTGGGGAGAAGCCTTATTGACAGCCTGTTACATCCTAAACAGGATCCCTAGTAAGTCAAAGGATAAGACTCCCTATGAATTATGGAAAGGTAGAACTCCTAGAGTCCATTACCTTAAGGTCTGGGGATGTCTAGCAAAAGTAGGAATCCCTGAACCTAAAAAGAGAAAGATTGGACCTAAGACTGTAGATGCTGTATTCATAGGATATGCCCTAGATAGCAATGCCAATAGATTTTTAGTGACTCATTCTGAAGTAAATGAAATCTCTAATAATACCATCATTGAAGCTAGAGATGCAGTTTACTTTGAGAATATATTCCCTTTTAAAGATAGAATTTCTTCCAACCCCTCCAGTCATTCCCTGCCTCCTTCTACCAGTTCCCATTCTCAACCTTCTAGCTCTCAACCTGATCAAGACTCAGAACCTAGAAGAAGCAAAAGAGGTAGGATTGAAAGAAATTTAGGAGAAGATTTCTTCACTTATTTGATAGAGGGTGATCCCTCCACTTACGAAGAAGCAATATCTTCTCCTGATGCACCTTTCTGGAAAGAAGCCATCAACAATGAGTACAACTCCATTATGGAGAACAGTACTTGGCATTTAGCAGACCTGCCTTTAGGTAGTAAACCCATAGGTTGCAAGTGGATCTTCAAAAAGAAACTTAGAGCTGATGGTTCAATAGAGAAATACAAAGCTAGATTAGTAGCCAAAGGTTTCACCCAGAAAAAAGGATTAGATTATTTTGACACCTACTCTCCTGTAGCTAGGATTGCCTCTATTAGAACTCTTCTAGCTTTAGCATCCATTCATGACTTGATAATTCATCAAATGGATGTAAAGACAGCCTTTTTGAATGGAGACCTAGAGGAAGAAATCTACATGGAGCAACCTGAAGGTTTTATTGCTAAGGGTCAAGAAAAGAAAGTTTGCAGGTTAGTAAAATCTCTTTATGGCCTAAAGCAAGCTCCCAAGCAATGGCACAGCAAATTTGATAAAGTGATTTTAGAATATGGTTTCTTACCAAATGAGTATGATAAATGTATATACTCAAAAAATACTGATGGAAGTTGTGTCATTATATGCTTGTATGTAGATGACATCCTTATTCTAGGATCAACACTTGAGTTAATAAATAATACTAAAAATTATTTATCTAGCATGTTTGATATGAAAGACCTAGGAGTAGCTAACCTGATTCTAGGAATGCAAGTATCCAAATCCAAGGAGGGTTATACTCTCTCCTTAGTACATTCTATTGAGAAAATGCTAAGAAAATTTGAGTACTCTGATAAGACACCTGCTCGTACTCCTTTTGACAGTAGTATCATTCTCAAGAAGAATGAAGGTTCACCTGTAGAACAACATAGATACTCTCAAATGATAGGTTCTCTTATGTATATATCAAATAGAACTAGACCTGATATTGCATTTGCTGTTGGGAGACTTAGTAGATATACTAGCAACCCAAACCGGTCACATTGGACAGCATTAGAAAGAGTATTTAGATATCTTAAGGGTACTATAGATTACAAACTTCATTATTCTAGACACCCTGATATCATAGAAGGTTACTCAGATGCAAACTGGGTAACTGATTCACATGATGTGAAATCCACAACTGGATATGTCTTTACCTTAGGAGGTGCTGCAATCTCCTGGGGTTCATGTAAACAAACCATCATAGCTAGAAGTACTATGGATTCTGAAATGATAGCTTTGGATACTACTTGTACAGAAGCTGAATGGCTAAGAAATTTGATTATGCATATACCTGTTACTAATATTCCTGTTCCTCCTATTTCCATAAACTGTGATAATAAATCTGTTATAGAACTACTAAAGCATGATTCTGTGAATGCTAAGATGAACAGGCACCTGCAGCTGCGCTTCAAGTCAATCAAGAGCCTATTAGGCAAATATGTGGTTCTTGACTATATAAAGTCAGAAAAGAACCTTGCAGACCACTTAACAAAGGGTCTGTCTAGGACGTTGATCCTAGAATCATCGAGGGGGATGGGGTTAAGCCCATAAGTAAGTCACCAGCAGTGGCAACCCAACCGAGTCTGACTGGAGATCCCAAGAAGCCGGTTCAATGGGTAGAAACAAGCTGGACTTCGGTGACTATTATGGAACACTGACTCAGAGATTAAATTCTCATAAATTAATGCCCAGGTGGCTGTACGAGGTTGTACAATGATATCCCATCCCTATGGTGACAGTGTTCCTGTGTGATCTGGTTAGGATGAGTTCTAAACTCTTAATAGGTCCAAACATTATTATGTAGGGTTGACTCCGATCACCAACCCTTTGAGGACTTACCTATATGAGAGGTCGTGAAGGCCGCGACTATGGGACAGGGCGATCCCAGACAACTCTCATGAATATGGAAAAGTGCGCATGGCCATTCAAAAGCGCCACCCGATAGACCCAAGAACCTCTAGCATACTATGTGTGCTATTTTCTGAATCTGAGTCAAGAAGTCTGATTCAAGGCGTAGTCCATCAAGCACTTCTTCAGACAAAGACAATAGTCACTACGTGAGATTCAAGGCTGTAGTCCATCTCATCTATGCATAGTATACTCTTGCCCAGAACTTCTATATCATTACTCTTTTGTTATCACTGCCTTTGAATCTTGGTTTTGGGGGGGGATTGTTGGCTGTTTTACTCAAACCCAAGATTCCCTCTATTCCCTTTAGTCCCACATCGGTGGGAAACCTCACCATGTGAGTGTATATATTACAAACCACTCTTTATCCCATTGTAGTCTAGTGTGGTGTGGAGAGAACCCGTGGGCCACACGCGCGCGCCGCCGCCGCCGCCCGGCCCGGTTCGGTTCGGCGCGCGTAGTGGGCACGGGTGTGCGCGCCCGCATCTGCGGACACGAATGCCGATCCGAAATTGTTCTTCGGGTTCGGGTTGAGATCCTAAACTTATTTTTGCTGTTATTTCTTTTCCCTTTAACTAATTCTTTCTGAACGTTGGATCAGTTTCTCAGATCCGATTTTTTGGCCTTCTTCTCTCCCAACGTTCACACGTTTGTGTGTACATATATTCCATAAACCTACCGTTTTGCCACCACTGAAAAATCCCGCATCATATCCACACAGAAAATATACTTTCGTTCTGCTTCGCTGCTTTCTCGATCCGCAACGTAGCGGCGCGTTCCACTTCGCTGCTTCCGCTTCTCTTTTCCACCGTAGTTCTGGGCAAGGCTAAGTTCGGGTCATCTCTCGAAGTTGTGTGTGACAACGAGACGCCGGTGATACCGGGGGTTTTACCACTAGGAGCATCTGCGAAGCGTCTGCACATAAGACCGCGGATCAACTCTTAGGGCAGTGCGTATCGCGCGACTTCCCCATAGGCCGGTAAATCAGTTTTATTTATTTTGTTTTCACAGATTAACAAGAAGATTAGGGACAATTTTCTACAACATATATATATATATATAATAGACATAGAGATAGCTCATTACAAGCAGTAAAAATTTTAAAATTTAAAACATTGTAGTAAACATACACATAAAATTTGGAGATAATGTTACATCATTGAGTAATTATATTCAATAGTAAAAAACTATAATGAGCTAAACATTTGCCATATATGGTAAGTAGTAAACCATCATATAAAATTAAAGCACACAGGAGACAAATGAAAAATACAATCTTCAAGATTTTACAAATACTCAAGGTGAGCAAAAAATACCTGATACAAGCAATAGGAAAGTACGAGTGCAACAGAAGCAATAAGAGCAAGCAAGACCATCAAATGTTGCGCATGAAACCTGAAAATTTTTGGTAGCTGCACAACAATGAAGGGAACAATAGATATTGCCATAATTCTTGCAGCGTAGCTGGTTTGCAGATCAACTGTCACACCAGATCCTGAAAAGGAATGATACTTAATGAAATTTCACTCTCGGTCATTTACAAAACAAAATTTAAAGTTAATCCTCACTCATAAAAAAGATTAAGTTGGTTAATCAAATAAAATCAAACATGCAACATCATTATATTTCTCTATTTATATATTTGACAATTATCAACAGGGAAGAAAAAAAGTTGTGAATATGGCCTCTGGTATGATCCAACTGTATAAAACTTGAGGAGAAATTCTCAATAATAATAACAATAATAACAGCTAGTAATGAATAAAATCAACTAATTTTATTTTTAAAACAAGTATTTCATATTAGCAAGAGCAAAATTATGGATACAATATCCAAAGAATCAAAACCAGACATAATGAGATGTTGGTAGTATCAGAGTTCTAGCTCTTCCTAAACAAATTCATTTCTGCGAAAAGAAAAATGATGTAAAGTTTTTTATGTCTCTTTGATAAAAGAAGGCTAAGTTCCAAGCAACATCACCTCAACTCCCATTTTTCCAGCACAAACAGAAGTAAAAAGGCGAAAGAATAATTTTATTAAGTGGCATAGAGGCTTGCTGGAAAAGACAGTAGTGACGGTAAGAACCAGTAAGAAATTCTGCATTAAGAATGACTGATTGTAGAGAGAACATGAACATACCGAAAAGACTGAAGCCTTTCGTATTTTGTGAATCTATTGAAATTGAGTTCTCATTAAGATCACACTTGCCAACAACAATACAAGAGCCCCATAGTGTTGTCAAAAGCATGACTGTTGAACCCGCAAGCAAACCCATCCCGATCAGGACCTGCTTTTGAGCTGTTTCTTTACTTCCAGAGAGTCCAGATACTGCAAATTGCAACCTGAATTAAATTAAATAACTGACCACAATTTCAAAATAGATTGTGGGTTATTTCATATGGTTTCTTTAAAAATATATAACAAACTAAATTAATCCGAAATTTACAGTTAAATGAAAGCAAGACAAGGTAAAGGACACTGCCCTACAAAAGAAAGGCTGACTAGCTACTTAACAATAATTCACAGCAATGTCATTATTGCAATAAAAATAATGAATCAAACATAAGAATGGCTTATCATCATATCTAATTTCATTAGTAGTATTTTTTAGGAATCTAGTTTCCTTGGTACTAGGACAAAGTCTAAACTTGTTTTTTGGACAAAGTAAACAGACTTTATAAGGAATTACAGGAGCTCTTAATCTGTAATGTACTGGGCCTCAAGGCTCAAGCTCCAGAAAGGTAATTGATACACCATATATTTGTGGTCCAGGAATGCATATTCATATAGGATTATATATACATCCCAATCTAATAAGTTAAGCCCAAAGAAAGAATCCAAATAAGTGAGCCCAAATATCTCACATATATATGTATCACATAAGTCAGAATTTTTTAAATTAAGTTAATGTGTTGGTCCCAATTTCCTGTCCTCAAGCCTACGTCAGTAGCACGTTACTTTCACAATGATGCAACTGCAATCGGTTGCAGCTGAGGAGTGATTGGCATGTGGAGGAACCGGAACCTCATGTCGGGTTGGGCAGTTGGACACTTTTTTTGTGGATCCGTTCTCCAGGGGAGCGAATTTTTTTGTAATATGTGTAATCACTTTGGTTATTCGGGGGGAGGTCTATCTTGTATGGGGTGGACTCTCTTGTTTTTTCAGGGAATGAGTCTCATGTCCCACCAGCCGGGATGCATGAACATCATTTCCCTCTCTTGAGTTGAGTGTTGTTTTATTAAAATCTTTTTAATGAAGCACGGGAGTTTACACCCACCGTTTACGATATGTATAAAAAAAACAATTAATCTGATTTTAGAAAGGCAAAAGAGAGATAAGAGGGGGGAAACTTAATCTAGGAATTTTGCTATTTAATTAGAATTTTTTTTTTGAAAAAAATGTGGCCTCGTCACCGCTTCATTAATAGGAAATTAACGATGCAAGTAGTACAGAAATGTTACATCTATCTGTTCCTAAACGGAACCGTGGAGAAACAATTACAAAGCTAAGCCTACATCCCTAACTAGTCCCTCTCTAGCTAAACTTGCAGACGCTGCTACTGTATCTTGTTCTCCCACCTATCACTCCCAATAGTAATAAGGATTCCCCATAAGTCTGATGTGGGATTCAAAAAACCTCTTAGAAATCACTCCACCCCCGAAACTCCCTCCACATTCCCCCAAACTATTAAGCAGAAAAGAGGAAAGGATATACAGAAAACCCACAATATATGTAGTTAGTTATAAAACTCAAAGAATCAAAAAGTAGCCAACGCTGATTAACCAACTATATATGAAAACCGTGTCAATTAAGCACCTGCAGAACGTACTATCCATTCCAACCTCAAGTATGAGGTCCAAAATTTAATTCCAGAGAGAATCTTACAAACCAAATTGGAGAACTTTAAATAAGTCCAGAAAGACCTAACAGAAGCCATTTACGGCTTATTTGTAAAAACTCTGTGAAGTTACACAAAATTTACAACTGCTGCAGTGTGAAATCACTAGAACCTAAAACTCAAGAAAGGTGTGTACGTACGTACCTAAAATGAGCATGGCATCAGGGAGAGCGCCGAGAATGGGGAGGAAGAGTCCTCCTACAATACCAGGGCCAAGAATTTCAAGAAGAAGCTCGCTCCCGGACGACAAGAAAGTGGCTGCCTTGAACATCAAGAACCCATAGACCACCACCAGGAACATGTTTCCTGCCACTGTCGTCGTGCATGGCAGGAATCCATACGTCTGCTCGCATTCATTTGTTGAATTTGTTGAATTACTACCTTCGCCTTCTGAGATGTAAATATTGAAACTACGAGCGGTTGAAATTTGGCGGGATTGAGAGTGGTATGGGAAGCAGAGGAGAGAAAGAATACTTAGAACAAGTAAAAGAAGAAGAGACTTTGCCATGGCAGCTTACTTAGAACAGGGATTAGGGTATAATAGAGAGAGACAGGGAGTTTTTATAGAGTTTTCAGGGAGAGAAAGTGAGTTTTCGGTATCCTCACTTTATAAATGGTTAAATGATGGAGGATTGAGAAATGAAGCAGCTAATGTCATATGGGGTATCGACGTTCCGTCTAAAGTGAAAGTTTTCTTGTGGTTGGTAGAGAACGACATGATTCTGTCCAAGGTTAATCTGAGGAAGCGGGGAATTACGATCAACGTTATATGTAATAGATGCCTTAATCATGAAGAAGACACGAACCATATACTATTCAATTGTCATAGAGCGAGATGGGTCTGGGGGAAAGTAAATCAAACGTACGGAGTGTTACAGTGTCCACGGTCTAGTGGAGAGGTCTGGGGGGACATTAGATCAAACAGGGTTAGAAAGGATGTAAGGTTAGAGTGGGAGTCGGAGGTAGCCTCTATTTTGTGGAACCTATGGCTAGATCGTAATGATTATTGTTTCAATAGCGTTAATCATAGACTTTCCTTTTTGATGCACAAAATTAAATTATGTTGTTATGAATGGGCAGGGCTCCGCAGCTCCAGAAAGAAGATGCGCCTGGGGGAGGAGGAGTAGTTCTTAGACAGGGGGTTGGCCATATCAGCGACTGACATTACTCTGTGTTGGGTTATATTGATGTATCTTTATTTTGATGTATTTTGGTTGTCGTTCAGTCTGTAGTTTCATATTCAGCTGAACATTGTTGCTAATAGCCTGCGGGCTATCTCATGTACTCTTATTATCTGTTTCGTTAATGTCTTTTTAATGAAGCGATGACTCAGTCATCTTTTTAATCAAAATATATATATATATATATATATTAGAAATAGACCCTTATATCTCACTCAAATTTTTTGCAAATTTCTATTCACGTGTACTAAATGGATGAAACTTAATAGTAGGAAGTAGATACGTGTAGATGCAAGGAAGATTGGAATATCAAAATATGAAACTTTTTAATCGAAAAGAAAGATGAAATTTAGTTATTGTAACTTGTAAGGTAATCTGAAGGCTTTACAATAAAGCTAGGAATTATACATAGTAAAAGTCCAACCACCCACCACCCACCACATTCCAAACTTCTTCACAAAGCACACTTCCACTCACCTAATACTTTAACACATTTCCCTTGTTTAAGAAAGTTGTTGTATGATGAGACTTTGTATTTTGGGAGATGTATTGGGACTATGTCTCGTCTATGTATTTGCTTCAGTTATCTTTGAGATTTGATGGCAATTCTCTTGCCATCTTTTATTCCAAAAAAAAACACACACATTTTCCTTTTTTTCAATATAAGCTTCACCTTTTAACTGCACAAAATATGCTTCTTAATGTACTTATTAATGTAATTCAAATGTTGAATTTCTTGGTAATAGTCAATTATCACAAATAGTCATGTTCGATTGTTTTTTTTTTCCCCGTTAAACGGTAGGTAAAAAACCCCCCGCGTTTCATTAAAAAAGATTTAACAAAACATACAACCAAAAATATGGCATATGAAGTTCAGATCCCAACAGGCTGGGTTCTGGACCTCATACACCCCAACCAACAAACAAAAAATATAACGAAATCTAGTCCTACTGGTCGGCCGCCCCTGCCAGAGCAAATTTCTCGTACCAATTTGGGCTCGCTCTCTCACTTAGTCCCTAGCTTGTACACCGTTTATCCTCTCCAACTATCGTACGCTCTCCTTCATCGCCCCCAGCAGTGACTCAAACGACAAGTGTAAGCACCATATTAGAGACACCGCAGGCACTCCGTCAATCTAACAACTCCATGTCAAGATTGAGTCCTCGTTCTCATCCCCTCGCTTCACCCTCGATGGCTCTCACCGCAACCTCGCAACGAGGGTAGACGTCGCACCTGATCCCTGCGAGCCCTCTGACATGAAAGAAACCACAGGCACCCCTCACTTTGACCAACCAAGGTCAAAGTAGAGCCCAAACTATAAATTTGCCTGACAACCATCGCCCACACCAAGTAGG
Organism: Hemerocallis citrina; assembly: GCA_017893485.1. Classification (NCBI taxonomy): domain Eukaryota; kingdom Viridiplantae; phylum Streptophyta; class Magnoliopsida; order Asparagales; family Asphodelaceae; genus Hemerocallis; species Hemerocallis citrina. The sequence continues at coordinate 333,562 of JACEHZ010000229.1, read as the reverse complement.
ACATATTTCATTACTAATTGTGAATCGGTTGTAATTTGGATATTAGGGACGAGTTTGGATCTTAGAAGCTCCTCACCGTTCATTCGAATTTCAAAACTCGACTTGAAATTCAAATCTCCCCCCTACTACATGACTTCCCACATCAAAATCGACTTTCAAAACCAATTTTTGAAATTTGAAAATCCCCCCCTCTACTCTCTAACCGACCTCCCCCACATGCCTCCATGACAGTCCTGACTACCCTAACTTCGCCAATGCCCCCCGACGTCGATGTTTGACAGCACTCCCGCTGCAAGCCCTAACGCAACCAACTCGAACCCCGAATGTGAGCACGTCGTCATCCACGATGTCGCCGGCGCTAGTCAACAACTCCCACACCCACGACCAAGATATGCTCTGCCAAATGTCGCCTCCAACGCTAGCCGATAGCCATGTTCCCCGGCCGATCTCCTCCATCGCCGACCGAACGCTCTTTCCCTTCCACCCTCGATCGACGCCAGCGCTGTCCTAGGCTCAGTCAAACCTCCAATCCTCGCCTACCCTGATCGCGCCCTACTCCGACACCGGAGTTAACCCCCCACCAGTGGCCGCAACCACCAGATCTCCTCCATCCCGCCTCGCAGGAGAAGGCCAGCACTCGAAGAACCCACTCAGCGGCCAAAGGAGAGATTTGGAGAAACAATAAGAGGGTTAGAGATGATGAGATCTGGAAGAGAGAAGAAGAGGGGAAGAAGGGAGCGGGAGCAAGGGAGGGGGGCGGCGCAACCCCCAAATTCGGATCTGGGATTTGGGTTTTTAGTTTTTTGGGTTTTGGGGGAGAGCGTCTCTCTCTAGAATTAGTTTAATTTCTAGAGAGAAAAGTTGTTTTTTTGTGAATGCTTAATTAGTTTAATCAATCAAAAACCCGTCATGTTCGATTGTTACTGTTGCAGCTAATTTTGATGTGGGGGCAAACAGATAGTATTTGTGGATTCTTAGGGAAACTGAATAGTAAACCTGTATACCTGTTTCGTCGGGGTTTTGATCGTCGTTCCCGCCGTGCACCTGCAAAAAGTGCGAGACACCGGGGTTGTTCCCGGCGACGCACCCTCCGACGCTCAAGTCAGTAATCTGGAAGACTATGAAAGAGCGCAAAAACTGGTGAAAGACTGATTACCTCTTAATGGAGATGGGTGGGGGGTATTTATAGGCGTCTTAGGGAACAGATTAGGCATGTAATTCCTTGTGTATAGATAAGGAATGTAATCCCCAATCCCCAGTGAAAGGATAGATATGAATCAAGGCCGTTGATTAACATTAATCAAAAACCCTAATTCTACCCTGTCGGACCGGGTTTGTTGCGGGTTGAAACCCGCACCCAGTTGAGGTGGATCCGTTCGCGGGTTATTGGATCTGTGAGAAGGAGACCCAGTACCCGTTTCTGACCCGTTTGTAGGTGAAATTACTGTCTTACCCCCGGACTTCAGGATTCGTGCCCAATTTGGACGGTCTCGATTAAACCCCTATTTTTAGCCATATCACGAGCCCCCCACTCCTAAAGGCTGAGGACAATCAGTCTTTGAGGAGTAGTTTGACTGTTTTAGTGGCTAGTGGAGTTGTATCGGAGTCCGAATGGGTGTTTTTGAATCCCGAAGTGGGTGGTAAGGTAATTCCTTCTTCTTTCTTGAAGCCATGTGGTGTATCAAGTTTTTAACTATCTTTTCGGGCTATTTATTTAATTTTGCGATGTGTTAGCTAGTCGTTCGGGGGTCTTAGCCGTATATTCTAGGCAATAATTGTTCGTTAGGGGGTTCAAAAATATCCCCCCAAATTTTTAATTATCTCCTAGAATTTTTAGCTAATTTTTCCGAATTTTTAGCAATTTTTAAATAAATAAAACGATTTAAATAAATAAAAATCAATTTTTAAATACTTATTTATGACGTGGGAGAATCTGGACCATCGATCAAGGCGCAGCGCGAATTTCTTAACGATCAGACGGTCCCTGCTCCTCGGCATGCTTTTTTGCCGTATACGAGGGTCGGCACCTCGGCTCGGAGAATCAATGCCGCGGTTCGATGGGTTGGTGCCTTGGTTCGGAGGATCCGAGGGGCGTGGCATCATCCGGGCCGTCCATCTCAGCGTGGATCCCCATAAAACGCTATCTTGTCATTTAGTGGACGTGGCAAGATCTGAACCGTCCATCATGACGAGCGCGCTTTTCTACAAGATCCAACGGCTGATATGGGTCGGTATGATTTTTTGCCATATACGAGGGTCGGCACTTCGGCACCTCGGCTCGGAGGAACAACGCCCCGGCTCGATGGGTCGGTGCCTCGGTTCGGAGGATCCGAGGGACGTGGCATCATCTGGGCCGTCCATCTCAGCGTGGATCCCGTAGAAAGCACTATCTTGTCGTTTAGTGGACGTGGCAAGATCTGAACCGTCTATCATGACGAGCGTGCTTTTCTACGAGATCCAATAGCTGATATGGGTCGGCGAGTTTTTTCGCCATATACGAGGGTCGGCACCTCGGCTCGGAGAATCAATGCCGCGGTTTGATGGGTTGGTGCCTCGGTTCGGAGGATCCGAGGGACGTGGCATCATCTGGGCCGTCCATCTCAGCGTGGATCCCTATAAAACGCTATCTTGTCATTTAGTGGACGTGGCCAAATCTGGGCCGTCCATCATGACGAGCGCGCTTTTTCACAAGATCCAACTGCTGAAATGGGTCGGTATGATTTTTTGCCATATACGAGGGTCAGTACCTCGGCACCTCGACTCGGACTCCTAGCACTGTTGGCCGAGGTGCTAAGTTGGCTGTTTTGGAGGAGGCGTCTCTTGAAGGTTCCACTCTTCCGCACCCAGTAGCTCGGCTGCTCGGCTGAGCTGTTCGGTAGCTCGGCCGAGCGGGCTGATGGCAGGCAGCTCGGAAGGTACGCGTGGCTGGATCTGGGCCGTTCATCATGGCGCGCATCACGAGGATGGGGTTCAGATCACGAGAAAACGTTATCTTGTCGTTTTGTGGGCGTGGCACGATCTGAACAGTCAATCAGATTCTGTCGCGAATTTTGGAGAGATCCGACGGTGACTTCGCCTCGGGTTGATTTTTCTCCATATACGAGGGTCGGTACCTCGTCATCTCGGCTCGGCGCATCAGGGCCGGTGGCCGAGGTGCTGAGTTGGCTATTTTGGAGGAAGCGTTTCTTGAAGGTTCCACTCTTCCGCACCCAGTAGCTCGGCTGCTCGGCTGAGCTGTTCGGTAGCTCGGCTGAGCGGGCCGATGGCAGGCAGCTCGGAAGGTACGCGTGGCTGGATCTGGGCCGTTCATCATGGCGCGCATCACGAGGATGGGGTTCAGATCACGAGAAAACGTTATCTTGTCGTTTTGTGGGCGTGACGCGATCTGAACCGTCCATCAGATTCTGTCGCGAATTTTGGAGAGATCCGACGGTGACTTCGCCTCGGGTTGATTTTTCTCCATATACGAGGGTCGGTACCTCGTCATCTCGGCTCGGCGCATCAGGGCCGGTGGCCGAGGTGCTGAGTTGGCTATTTTGGAGGAAGCGTTTCTTGAAGGTTCCACTCTTCCGCACCCAGTAGCTCGGCTGCTCGGCTGAGCTGTTCGGTAGCTCGGCTGAGCGGACCGATGGCAGGAAGCTCGGAAGGTACGCGTGGCTGGATCTGGGCCGTTCATCATGGCGCGCATCACGAGGATGGGGTTCAGATCACGAGAAAACGTTATCTTGTCGTTTTGTGGGCGTGGCGCGATCTGAACCGTCCATCAGATTCTGTCGCGAATTTTGGAGAGATCCGACGGTGACTTCGCCTCGGGTTGATTTTTCTCCATATACGAGGGTCGGTACCTCGTCATCTCGGCTCGGCGCATCAGGGCCGGTGGCCGAGGTGCTGAGTTGGCTATTTTGGAGGAAGCGTTTCTTGAAGGTTCCACTCTTCCGCACCCAGTAGCTCGGCTGCTCGGCTGAGCTGTTCGGTAGCTCGGCTGAGCGGGCCGATGGCAGGCAGCTCGGAAGGTACGCGTGGCTGGATCTGGGCCGTTCATCATGGCGCACATCACGAGGATGGGGTTCAGATCACGAGAAAACGTTATCTTGTCGTTTTGTGGGCGTGGCGCGATCTGAACCGTCCATCAGATTCTGTCGCGAATTTTTGAGAGATCCGACGGTGACTTCGCCTCGGGTTGATTTTTCTCCATATACGAGGGTCGGTACCTCGTCATCTCGGCTCGGCGCATCAGGGCCGGTGGCCGAGGTGCTGAGTTGACTGTTCTGAAGGGATTCCATAGCTCGGTTTGGCAGACCGGTGGCCGAGTCGTCTACTTGGTGATTTTTGGAGCCCTTCCGTTATTCGAAACGTCGCAATCCTCCGCTTGGCGCTTTGGCTTAGTAGGCTTTTCACGCTTCTCAAGGAGGCCCAACATTTTAGGGGTTATAAGTTCTCCCCCCCCCCCCACTCCCAAGCTCATTTCTTACTTTTTTACTCCCAAGACTTCACTTTTGCTCTCTAAGTTCTCTGCTAGCGGCGACTTTTGCTCCAAGGCGGTGCTGTTAGCTGTCGCGTAGGCCAGGCGATTTCCGGCGAGCGCATTCCGACCGTGAACGTCACTTCAAAGGTCAGTTTACTTAGTCTTAGCCTTTTACCTAGAGATGTCACGAGTGAACTCGGGAAGTGGGGCCTCGTCCTCGGGCGATGATGGTGCCGAGGAGAGGAGGAGGTCGGAAATCCGGAGAAAGGGTAAACAAGTTGCCGAACCGTCTGTAGCCGAGGCGAGGCAGGAGAAGAAGAAGAGGAGGGTGGAGACCCAATCCCCCGTGGTTGAGGTGGTCGTGCAAAACCCAAAGCAAGCTCCCGAGATGGGACGATATCCCTCTGTTCTGTCCGGGCATTCGGGTGTCAGGCAGTACGAGGGCGACCTTTTGGAGAAAGCTATTTATGGGAAGTCGAAGATCGTCGAGGAACCTAACCCGGCCCTTCCCACCGAAGCCGACGAGCTCATTTCGGTGTTATCTGAGAAGGATCTACTTCGGATCAGAAAGGCCTTCGTCATCCCTCCGGAGTACAAACTGATGCTCCCCAGCCCCGGGATGCGAGTGAATTCCAAGCTGTCATCGTCGGACATGTGTATGTTCGACTTCGACTCCTTGAACGTCGGACTGCGTTTTCCGGTGCATCCTTTCATCCTCCAGATCCTCGGCTGGTTCTGCCTCGCGCCGACCCAATTCATGCCGAACACATGGCGTCACGTGAATGCTTTCTTGCTTCAGTGCCACAGAGCCGAAGTGGTGCCGGACTTGACAGTCTTCCGAGGCCTGTATCGGATAAACAGGCAGCACAGGACGGAGTATCGGTACTACTTGGGGCCGAGGAAGGGTGTTAGGATTATAGAAAACCCCGACTCAATTAAGGGTTGGAAAGAGAAGTATTTTATAATAAGGGGTGAGGCGATTCGGCATATTCCGACCCGGTGGAAAGTGGAGGTGCCGAAATTTGCGCGAGCCGACCCTGTATTGTCAGAGGCCGAGGAGGAGGTGGCGAGGAAGATAATGGCCCTTCCACTGTTGAGTTGGAGGGAGTTGACGGAGGAGGTGTTGTTCGGGTCCGGCCTAAGCCCCATCGACCCGAATATGCTCCTGACATCTCATTTATTTTCGTTTTTCAAGTCTTTAGTTCGTCTTGCTGATTTGTTTTTTGTTGTCCGATGCAGAGGCGATGAAGATTGATTTCAACTCGATGATGGCCGATAGGTCCAAGTTGGCCGGGAGCAGAAAGAGGAAGAGGGCGACCGAGGCTGCCTCGTCGACTCCACAGCCCACTGTCGCCTCTACCACCACCCCGCCTCCTCCACCTACCGAGGTGCCTTCGGAGGTGGCTATCGTCGAGGAGGCCTCGGCCCCTGTGGTTCCGACCGTGATAGAGGGGGTCTTTGATGTCAACGCGGCTCTGGCGCTCGAGGCTCCGCCATTGACCAAGGCTGCCGAGGAAATCCTGACCGAGCAGCACAAGCAGTTGTTTGTGCCGAACTGGCGGGTGAGGAATCATGACGGATTCCTCGGCAACTCACAGATGTCAGTGCAGGTCATCAAGCACTTGGCGACCCCGAAGGACAGAGCCGCGCTGAAGGCGGGGACGGTCGGCGATGACACCTATGAAGTCACTCGGTCACTCGTGTCGGTAAGTGTCCTCTTGCGAATTTCTTTAAGTTTGTTGCTCGGCATGCGCATCACTCTGATAGTTGTCTTTGCAGGCCACCTGCCACTTCGGCCACCTCCTCGAGACGTTCGCCGCGCAGGAGAAGGAGCTGAGGGCCGCCAGCGACAAAGACAGGTCGGCAAAGGTTAGGGCGGTCAAGGAACTCGAAGCCGAGCAGAGGCGAGCCGAGGCCTTGGAAGTCCGGGTGGCCGACCTTGTTGCCGACCTGGAGAAAGCCAAGGGGCGCCTCGAGGCGGAGTCTGCCAACGCCGCCAAGGCCGCCGAGGAGCTGGCTGCGGCGATGAAGTCCTTGGCCGAAGAGAAGGCAGAGAAGGAGGCCTTGGCGACGAAGATCAGGGCCGAGGTGGAGAAGGAGGCCGAGGCCGAGGCGAAGAAGCACATGTCCAAGAACATGGAGCTGTCTTATCAAAGGGCACTCGATCATGTCCAAGAACGGATCCCTGGCTTCGAGCGGGTCGGCTACCGACTGTGGCCAAGGTCGCCTTCAGGCGACGAGGAGGAGGAAGGCGAAGGCGACGAGGCCGAAGGTGAGGACGAGGAGGAGGAGACCGACCCACCTGTGGCGGACGGCCAGGTCGAGGGGAGGATCGAGGGGCCATCTGTCAATGCGCCCGTGGTCGAAGCGGCGACGCAGGTGGACCCCTGATCCCCTCGTTAAATTTTTTGTAGTTTTCGTTTTGTTTTTTCTTCCGAGCATTGTAATGCCTTTTGCGGACTGGCCACCGCTTTTAATGAATGAAAAATGTTTTGACTTCGAAATTTTTGTCTAAGTGTTTGGTTCGGCAATATAGTACTTCAATGCTGTCCCTTTCTCATTTCAGATTGCCGAGCAGACTCTTATCACCTCGGCTGATCGGCGCCGAGCCGAGTTGTTTAAGCGATCTCGGGAGGATCGTCTCGAGGGTGAGGTTCACCTGACGAGGAGGATACTTTACAACTTAGAGATTAGGCATAGTGAGGCGTTGGCCGAACTGCACCATCTACGGATAGTCGAGGCCGAACTATCTGCTAAGGAGGAGGAGCTGGCGCGAGTTTCGGCCGAACGAGATGACTTTGTGAAGAAGGTAGAACAGCTGCAAAGGGTGACGGTCGACAAGAGCATCAAGGTGACCCACTTGCGGCGCGTCATATCTAACAGCGCCGAATACCCCGGTTCGGCGAAACTTCCTCGATTCAAAGTGATTGTGAAGGACGACACGTTGAAGGACCGGATCATCGAACTGGAAGAGGAGGTTGCTCGGCTCAAACCTCCGCCGGCGAGGGCTAATGTCCGGAGCACCTCGTGCACTCGCGAAGAGATTGAGCGAGGGATCACGTTTTATCAAGCTGCAAGCCGGACTCCTATCATAGGCAGGTCAGCAGCCGACGCCCAAAGCGGTGTAGCGGTGTCTTCAAGTGGTGCTTCGGTTGGAGCAACTGTCAGGGTCAGCGGCGAGGAGGCATCTCGATTCGTTGGTCTGGAGACGAGCTCGGGGGCCAAGAAGCGCCGACCCAAGGTATCGCTGAACCGGAGCGTACCCCTTCCTCGAAGGCAGTAAACGAGTCGTGTCTTGTCTTCGGATTTCCGAACTGTGTTTTGTTGTAATCTTTTTGTAGATTTATCCGAGTTATTAATAAAATTGGAATTGATTTATCCGAACTGTTATCTGCTGGCTTCTTATTGCGTTGTAATCGCGCTAGCTAGGGTAGGCTCAAAACGAATCCGCGAGGCAAGTGTTTGTTTTATCGAGCGTCTTGGCCTCGAGACTCACACTTTTGCCGTGGTTCTGAATCTCGCTCGCGCGCCCTCAGATATGGCGTTGAGAACGGTACCCCATAATTAATACGCGGCGCTCCAGTTCCCTAGGAGCGACTTTTGGACTCCCGAGGGTCATAATGACGGTCTCTTGGGGGAAGGCTATAAATCCCACACCCCCCCCCCTTGTAGTTTGTCATCGCAGTCTAGAGCTCTTGTGGTATCGACGGCGTCTGCCCTTGGGCGGATGCCAGCTTAGTGAGAAAATTTCGCCTCGAGAGGTTCGGAAGAGTGGTCACCCTACTGCCTTGTTCTTCTCCCGTTCCTGACGGCCCCGATGTAGGTGTCAGGGGCGAGGGAGGACAAGGCAGAAGAGTTGGCTACCGTAGTCCGGGCCCGAGGGAGAGGCTCTTCGGGAGAAGAGGTGGTTGCTCTTCCACCATGGTCTTCTCCTGACTCTGACGGCTCCGAGGCGGGAGTCAGGGTCAGGGGAGATCATGGTGGATGAGGTGATGACCAGAATCCGGAATCCGGGGGGGGTCCCTTAAAACCTTAATCCGAACTTTTTAGAGACTAAGTTTTTGCTTCGTAATAGGTTGGCAGTGCTCATACGCTCGTCGGCCGAGGCGATTGCGGAAGAAAGTTGATTCGGATTGCCGGTTGCTTAACGTTTGGGGTCGAGCGAGGTGAGGCGATCGGGGCCGTTGTATGGTGGCACGAATCTTGAGGCTGGTCCAGTCCCCAAGAAAATGTTATCTTGTCGTTTTGCGGACACGTGGCTGAATTAGATCCGTTCATCACGCCCTAGCACATTTTCTGAGACGATCTGACGGTGGTTCCGTCTCGGGAGGTTTTTTCGCCATATACGAAGGTCGGTACCCCGTCCGCTCGGCTCGACAGTCGTGGAGGCAGGTCGGAGTGGCCATCTAACCCCGACCCGTTTGGGGACGAGCCGGGTAGGTAAAGTCGAGCCATGGGACCCCTATTATCGTCAGACCGGTTTAAGGGTTGTGGGAGCAGTTCCGAATGGCGAGCTACTTCTAGATCGCTTAGGAGCGAACATGCGAAGTAGAATCGAGCCAAGTGTTGGACTCCGAACCATTCAACGGCTGCGGGAGCAATTTCGAACGGCGATCTACTTCTGGCTCGTCTATGGGTGAGCTGAGGAAGTAAAGTCGAGCCGAGTGCTGGACTCCGAACCATCGTGAGATTAGTTTAAGGGTTGTGGGAGCAGTTCCGAATGGCGAGCTACTTCTAGATCGCTTAGGAGCGAACATGCGAAGTAGATTCAAGCCAAGTGTTGGACTCCGAACCATTCAACGGCTGCGGGAGCAATTTCGAACGGCGATCTACTTCTGGCTCGTCTATGGGCGAGCCGAGGAAGTAAAGTCGAGCCGAGTGCTGGACTCCGAACCATCGTGAGATTAGTTTAAGGGTTGTGGGAGCAGTTCCGAATGGCGAGCTACTTCTAGATCGCTTAGGAGCGAACATGCGAAGTAGATTCGAGCCAAGTGTTGGACTCCGAACCATTCAACGGCTGCGGGAGCAATTTCGAACGGCAATCTACTTCTGGCTCGTCTATGGGCGAGCCGAGGAAGTAAAGTCGAGCCGAGTGCTGGACTCCGAACCATCGTGAGATTAGTTTAAGGGTTGTGGGAGCAATTCCGAATGGCGAGCTACTTCTAGATCGCTTAGGAGCGAACATGCGAAGTAGAATCGAGCCAAGTGTTGGACTCCGAACCATTCAACGGCTGCAAGAGCAATTTTGAACGGCGATCTACTTCTGGCTCGTCTATGGGCGAGCCGAGGAAGTAAAGTCGAGCCGAGTGCTGGACTCCGAACCATCGTGAGATTAGTTTAAGGATTGTGGGAGCAGTTCCGAATGGCGAGCTACTTCTAGATCGCTTAGGAGCGAACATGCGAAGTAGAATCGAGCCAAGTGTTGGACTCCGAACCATTCAACGGCTGCGGGAGCAATTTCAAACGGCGATCTACTTCTGGCTCGTCTATGGGCGAGCCGAGAAAGTAAAGTCGAACCGAGTGCTGGACTCCGAACCATCGTGAGATTGAGGAGTTAAAAACAGAGGGATGTAACAGTATCAAAAATACGAAAAACTTTATTTATTAATATCCAATGATCGGCTGCTTCTAAAGTTGCTAGCCGTTATTACAATGAAAAATAAAGGAAAAATCACTACTAGTAACAGGAAGGGAATGATTCGACATCTCGGGTTACTTAGAGAGGCGTCGTTGCTCTCTCTTGGTATTTCAAGAGATGGTCGGCATTCCAAGTCCTGGAAATCTCCCTGCCTTCGAGGTCTTCTAGCTTGTATGCACCGGGGCGGATCACTTTCGAGATCTTGTAGGGTCCCTCCCAATTCGGGGCCGATTTGCTTTTCTGTCCGGGGAACGAGATGGCCAATTTTCGGAGGACTAGGTCCCCTTCTTTGAGGTCCGTTGGGCGGACTCTTTTGTTGTATGCTTGCTCAATCCTTCTCCAGTAGCTTTGTTGCCGTATGGCAGCTCTTTCTCAGATTTCGTCTATCAAGTCTAGACTTGCTCTGAGCTCTCTAGCATTCTGCTCTTCTTCGAAAGCTATCAAACGAGGAGAGGGTATTCCGACTTCTAGAGGAATGGTGGCCTCGGACCCGTAGGTGAGATTGAACGGACTCTCGCCTGTTGGGGTCCGCTTTGTGGTGTGGTAGTTCCACAGCACGTTGGGCAGCTGATCAACCCACAAGCCCTTGGAACACTTGTCTAGTCTCTTCTTGATGCCTGAGAGGATCTGTCGGTTGGCATTTTCGGCCTGGCCATTTGACTGAGGATGAGAGACGGAGGAGAAGCGGTGTTGTATAGCGAGGTCCTCACATAAAGCTCGGAAGGCAGCCCCAGTGAACTGTGTTCCATTATCTGTAACTATGATCCGGGGAACGCCGAATCGGCAGATCACATTTTTCTAGAAGAATTGAACGACCCTGTGCTCGGTGATTGTAGCCATGGGCTCGGCCTCTATCCATTTCGAGAAATAGTCGACTGCCACGACTAGGAACTTTAACTGTCCGGGAGCTGGTGGAAACGGCCCTAGTAAATCCATCCCCCACATTGCGAAGGGGATCGGACTTGATAGGGAGGTGAGTGGTGCTTGTGGGAGGCGTCGGATGTCGGAATACTTCTGACAGGAGCTGCATTGCCTGACGTGTCGTTCGGCGTCCCGTAGGAGAGTGGGCCAGAAATACCCGTAGTTCAATACTTTGCGCGCCAGGGCCCTGGAGCCAGAATGGGCCCCGCCAATGCCCTCATGAAGTTCTTACAGGGCGTAGTCGGCTTGCCCGGGGGAGAGGCACCTTAGGTAAGGCCGACCGTCTACCTGGGTGAAGGAGCGTTTATATAGGATGCCTTCGATTAATGTATAACGCTCGGCTCGGGCTCTTATTTTTCGTGCTTCCTTCGGATCCTCGGGGAGGAGTCCGTCCCTTAAGAAATCGACGAGGGGCTTCATCCAGTTGTCTTCGAGGAAGACGGGCAATGTTTCAACGGAGTCAGGTGTTTCGTCCTCTATGCTCGGCTTCAGGAGGACTTCTATCAATACGGTCTGCTCAAGACCTTGAAGGGAAGAGGAGGCTAATTTGGATAGGGCGTCGGCCTGAGCATTTTCTTCTCGGGGGATCCTTTGGATGAGGGCCTCTTCAAACAACGCCATGAGGCTCTTGACTTTGGCCAAGTATTTAACCATCCTATCATCGCGGGCTTCATACTCGCCGAGGACCTGATTGACGACCAACTGAGAGTCGCTGAAGATCTGCAGTCGTTGTGCCCCAGCATTGCGGGCCATTCCAAGACCGGCTATTAGCGCCTCGTATTCGGCTTCGTTGTTCGAGGCTTTGAAGTTTATACGGAGGGAGTATTGAAGGATGAAGTCATCCGGGCCTGCCAGAATGACTCCTGCCCTGCTTCCCTCATTGCAGGAGGATCCGTCAACATAAACCGACCAGACTGGTGGTCCCTTCACTGTTTGGCTGGACTCGGGGATGGTACTCTCAACTATGAATTCGGCTAGTGCCTGTGCCTTGATCGCGGTCCGAGGCTGATAAGTTATATCATGTTGGCTCAGCTCGATCGACCACTTCATAAGGCGACCGGAAGTCTCAGGCTTGTGAAGAACCTGTTTCAACGGCTGGTCGGTAAGAACGACCACCGAATGGGACTGAAAGTAGGGGCGAAGCTTCCTCGCGGCCATTACCAGGGCATAGGCCATTTTCTCAATCTTCGGGTACCGGAGCTCGGCATCCCGAAGCACTTTGCTGACGTAGTAGATAGGCTTCTGAGCACGGTCTTCTTCCCTCACTAAGACTGCACTGAGGGTCTGCTCGGAGGCTGCCAGGTAGAGGTAGAGCGGTTCGCCAGGTGTTGGTTTGCTGAGAAGAGGTGGATTGACGAGGTAAGCTTTAAGCTGGTCGAAGGAGTCTTGTTGCTGCTGCCCCCACTCAAATCCTTTAGCCCCCCTGAGGGCTTTGAAGAACGGGAGGCACTTTTCCCCAGAATTTGACAGAAAGCGCCCTATGGCGGCTAGGCGACCAGTTAATCTCTGAACTTCTTTAACATTTCTAGGAGGGGCCATGTCCAATATGGCCTTGATCTTCTCCGGATTTGCTTCAATTCCTCGTTGGCTAACCATGAAGCCGAGGAACTTCCCTGATGAGACGCCGAACGCACACTTGTTCGGGTTGAGTCTCATATTGTGCTTTCTTAAAACGTCAAATGCTTCTTGGAGGTCAGCCACATGATCAGTGCCCCGGATGCTTTTCACAAGCATGTCATCAACATACATCAACGTACACCTCCATGTCCCGGCCGATCTGAGCCTGGAAAACCTTGTTGACGAGGCGCTGGTATGTTGCCCCCGCATTCTTTAGACCGAACGGCATGACTCTGTAGCAATAGAGCCCCTGGTTGGTTATGAACGAGGTCTTCGAGATATCCGGGGGGAACATTCTTATCTGATTGTAACCTGAGAAAGCATCCATGAAGCTGAGGAGCTCATGTCCCGAGGTTGCGTCAATCAGAGTGTCAATACTCGGCAGAGGGAAGGGATCTTTGGGGCAGGCCTTGTTGAGGTCGGTAAAATCAATACAAATCCTCCAAGTCCCGTTGGACTTCTTCACCATCACTACATTCGATAGCCACTCCGGATAGTTCACTTCCTGTATGAACCGGGCCTTCAAAAGTTTGTCCACCTCCTCTTTGATAGCGAGTTGACGCTCGGGGGCAAACTTGCGCCTCTTCTGCTGAACCGGTTTGGACCCCGGATCAACGCTCAGGCGGTGGACCAAGAGTTCTTCGGAGATACCGGGCATATCTGCTGCTGACCATGCGAAGAGGTCTTGATTGGTTCGGATGCATTTTACAATATCTGAGTATAGGGCGGACGGGAGGGTCTTGCTAACAAAGAACCTATGGGTCGGCTCCTGCTCAGAGAAGAGTACCTCCTCCAATTCGTCCACCGGCTCGGAAGTCGGCCGAGCAGCATCTTGGGGGAGTTCCAGTGTTTCTAAGGAGAGGACGGGTCCGAGGGTAGAGGACATATAACACTTGCGGGCCTGCTCCTGATTGCCCCTTACTTCTCCTACTCCGGTCCGAGTGGGGAATTTCATTTTGAGATGATAGGCAGAAGGGACGGCTTCAAGGGCGGCCAGACCGGGCCGACCCAAAATGACATTGTAGGCTGCTGGGACATCTACGACCATGAAGTCTATCGACTCCGTTCGGGTAGTAGGAGTTTTATCAGCGGTTACGTCGAGGGTAATCACCCCTTCAATAGACACTGGCACTCCCGTGAACCCGTGGAGCGTGTAACCAGCGGGCTTGAGTCTGTCCCGCGAGAGCTTTAGGCCTTTAAAAGCGTCGAGGAAGAGGATGTTGACGGAGCTGCCATTGTCTACTAAGATCCTCTCCACTTTGAAGTTGGCCATGTGGAGACTGATGACGAGTGCGTCACAATGAGGGGTGCGGACACCCTCAAGATCTTCGTCAGAGAAAGTGACTGGCACTCCGAGGCCTTTGGGAGGAGGGGTGGTTCGGACTGAGTTGACCTCTCTTATAAATGCTTTCCGAGAGGAGTTCGAGGAGCCCCCCATTGGACCCCCATGGATGAGGTGGAGGACTCGCTCTTCCTCAAAGTCTGGCGTCTCTTCTCGTTCCGGACGCTTGTTAGCCCCCCGAGGCTGGGGAGGAAGTTCGGCTCGGTCCTTTCTTACAAACTTCGTCAACTGCCCCCTCTGGATAAGGGCTTCGATCTCGTTTTTCAGAGCACGGCAATCGTTGGTGTCATGCCCATGGTCCCGGTGATAACGACACCATTTTTCTTTATCCCTCCTCTTGGCGGGGGTGTTCATCCTCGGAGCTGGAGGTAAGATCCCCTCCTTTTCGACTTTCATCAGAATAGTTGAGACGTTAGTGGTGAGGGGAGTGAACTTCTCGAATCTGGGGGGAGGTCGGCGCTGGCCGGCATTATCCTTCTGGAGCTTCTTAGCCCCTTCTTCTTCTGTTCCTTTTCTCTTAAACTCGGAGGAAGACCCCTCCCAGTTGGGTTGATGCTCGGCCTCTTCGGCCCGGATGTACTTTTCGCTGCGAAGGAGAAGGTCGGAAAAGTTCTGTGGTGGCTTCTTGGCGAGGGAGGAGCGGAGATTGGAATTGAGGACATTAGATTGAAATGCTGCTGCAGCGACCGACTGGTCGAGGGATGTTATGGATCTAGCTTCGGCCGTGAACCTCTTCACGTAGTCTCTCAATTTTTCCCCCTTCTTCTGGTGGAGGTGCAATAGGGAGATGTTGGTCTTCTCAGCCCTTCGGCTGCTTACGAAATGGGTGATGAAAAGGGTCTCGAACTGCTCGAAGGAGAATATTGAGGCAGGGGCAAGGCGTGAGTACCATTCCCGAGCTGGGCCCTTGAGAGTTGCGGGGAAAGTTTTGCAGAGGAGGGCGTCGGAAGCTTGATGGAGGAGCATCAGGGTCTTAAAGCTTTCGACGTGATCGACTGGGTCGGTCTCCCCGGTGTAAGTCTCAAATTGGGGAAGTTTGAAGCCGAACGGCACGGGTGCATCCACTATGGTTCGGGAGAAAGGGGGGCGGCTAGGACGTAAGGTCCTCCCCCTAAGCTCCTCTTCTCGGTCTATCTGGCCCAGGCGCCTCTCTACTTCATGAAGACGGCGGTACATGGTGTCATCTCACTGATGGTAACCAGCCGAGCCCCTAGACTCGTCTTCGTATGAGGGAGAGCGAGGGCTACGGCGATGGTAACTTCGGGAGCGGCGAGGACTTGGGGTACGCCGGGAGTTGCTAGGAGTAGGACGAGGAGATGGGGACCGTCGGCGAGGGCTTCAGACCGGAGGAGGGGATGGGGCCTTCGGCTCATTAGGGTTTTGGCGGAGGTTGAGGGCCTGCAGGACGGTCGCTTGGAACTGCTGGAACTCGGCACGGGTGATTGATGCCTCATTGTTCCTGGGTTGTTGCCGACCCGCGGGGGAGTGCCTTCTTCGGTAATGCTCGGGGGACTCTTTCCTCCCTCTACGGACGGGAGACCTGTAGTACCGGTGGCGCGGAGACCGCTCGCCCGGATGGTGTTGGCGGGAGGTTCCCTCTCGGGCCCGCTTTTCATCCAGATGGCGGCGGAGGTCATCATCTTTCTGGCGGTTGAAGGCGGTATTGCGGTGACCAGAGGCTCGGGGATGATGGGAGGCCATAGAGTCCGTGGAGGCGTTGTGGATGGAGACGTGTTCTTGATGAAGAGGTTGTTTCTGAGGGTTAGGACCCTTTGGATGCGACTGATCAGGAGGGGGAAGGTTCTGTTGGAGCGGGTCTTCCGCTGTAGGGGGAAGTTGCCCTTGTGGTTGAGCAGGATTATGGGGGACTTCTTGCTGCTGGTCAGGGTTGGGCCCTCGGTTGGACCCCCTTGACCTGACTTTCCGAGGTGGCATAGCTAGAGAAGATCTGTATTCGGGGAAGAGGAGAGGTTTCTATTCGTTAGTTTCCCACAGACGGCGCCAATCTGTTGCCGCTAATTTTGGTGTGGGGGCAAACAGATAGTATTTGTGGATTCTTAGGGAAACTGAATAGTAAACCTGTATACCTGTTCCGTCGGGGTTTTGATCGTCGTTCCCGCCGTGCACCTGCAAAAAGTGCGAGACACCGGGGTTGTTCCCGGCGACGCACCCTCCGACGCTCAAGTCAGTAATCTGGAAGACTATGAAAGAGCGCAAAAACTGGTGAAAGACTGATTACCTCTTAATGGAGATGGGTGGGGGGTATTTATAGGCGTCTTAGGGAACAGATTAGGCATGTAATTCCTTGTGTATATATAAGGAATGTAATCCCCAATCTCCAGTGAAAGGATAGATATGAATCAGGGCCGTTGATTAACATTAATCAAAAACCCTAATTCTACCCTGTCGGACCGGGTTTGTTGCGGGTTGAAACCCGCACCCAGTTGAGGTGGATCCGTTCGCGGGTTATTGGATCTGTGAGAATGAGACCCAGTACCCGTTTCTGACCCGTTTGTAGGTGAAATTACTGTCTTACCCCCGGACTTCAGGATTCGTGCCCAATTTGAACGGTCTCGATTAAACCCCTATTTTTAGCCATATCAGTTACCTAATCAAAAATTAAGTTTAATTAATATTTTTAATACACGACGACTAATAGCATGGGGTCAACTGAATTTCACGTAGAAATCTATCTTCTAAACTAAAGTATTGGGTATAACTTGAGGTATTTGTATGTGTAGTCTTCTGCTATCAATGAAGCCGTAAGAAAAAACAGTGTCGTTTTGTATTTTTAATTTTTAACATCTATAACTACTATAACTAGTATCATGCACGTGCGATGCACGTGAAGGAAGAAGGAAAAAGACAAAAAAAAAAAAAAAAACTACCAACACGTGCGCTGCACGTGTTTTTTTCGCGCGTGAGGAAAATGGGGAGGGGAATGAAAAGGACCCCAAAAAAAATCTAGTATTATACACGTGCGTTGCACGTGGAAAAATGGGGAGGGGGAATGAAAAGGATATATATAAAAAAACAACACGTGCGCTGCACGTGTTGACAAAATGACAGTCGATGACAAATGACACTAACCCCTTCTCCCATTATAATAGTAGAGATGGGAGAGATGGGGTTCTAAACAAATAAACAATTTTTTATTCCTTAGTATGTATGTGTCAACACGTGCAGCGCACGTGTTAGTAAAATTTTTTTTGTCCTTTTCATTCCTCTTTCCTATTTTCCCCACGTGCATCGCACGTGCATTACACTAGTAACCTTTGGTTTGGTTGTACACTTATTTTCGGCATTCTGACTCAAAAAGAGAGAAAGGGGTATAAATAGGATCTTTCCTTCATATTGCAACATAAAATAAAATAAAAGATGGGCATGTGATCGATATTAGATAGGGAAAAAGTGGCCGGAAATAAACCGCGTTCTAGTCCGGTGGGCCCAGCTTTTTAGGGAGGGAGGGCCCACATACACTAAATATAACGCGTGTTTTTTTGTGATGAAAAAATATAACGCGTGTTTTGATCGGGTCCCAGAACCTCGGAGGGTCCCACATTAAAGATCTGGACAAAGTTGACAGGACACCCCTTGTCGAATTTTATCTTTTTACAGTATACTCCCTCGGCTCCAAAATATAAGGGTTTTTTTTTTTTTTTGTTTATCCGGCGTTCCGCAATATAAGTCACTTGTCTCTTCGTATTAATTAATTAATAGAAATTTTGTTCGTTAATTAATTTTCTAAGAGACTTTTAATTTTACTCATGTTTACAACGAAAAATGCTAGACATATATGAGTTTTTACCTCAAACATACATTATAAATGTATTGGGGTCCACTTCTCACTAAAAGACAATATTTTAATATTTTAACATTGTCGTTTAGTGAAAAGTGTACTCCAATACATTTATAATGTATGTTTGGAGGTAAAAACTCATGTATGTATAGTCATCCTCAAATTACAATAGATAAGGATACGTAGTAAGAGATAAGGGTAAGTACGACATTTTACAATATTTATAAATGTCCATCGACTATAATCTAGTACTCTTACACAATCCTAAGTTGTTTCTAAATAGTCGTGTTCTATGTGAATAGAAAAAAAAAATCCTATGTGACGTGCTCATAGGATTATCCATGAGTCATCAAGATGCACACCAAATTATTATCATAATTTATCAAGGTAATCTAGAAATATCTTGGCAGCGATTATAGGTTAACTTAAAGAAAGACAAGGCTATAGTCACATACATATTTTATCACATAAAGAAAATAATGTAAAACAGAATTCAAACTCTGGAGCTTGCGCTCATAAACAGGCAGGCTGATCAGTAATTATAGGTTAACTTTAAAATAGTTGAAAGCCTAAAACTTAGACCAACAAAGCAACGGGATGAGTTAAAAAAGTTTTTTAAGTTATTAGCCTCAAGTATAAATACAAACCTGTTTTTTTTTTTTGATGAACCGGATAGGATCTTACGACCCCAGCCAACAGATAATCAATATATTAAAGCAATCAAAGTCGGATTTTACAAGATGTAAAATGAAAGAATAGTACAAATGAAACAATAATGAAAGCAATACAAAACTGAAATGCTCAGAAATAGAAGACCCGCTAGAGCTGAGGCAGCACCAACCCGACCAAAAGACCCTACTGATCAGGGCACACCACGAAACCAAAACCCGAAACCTCCTCCGTTACAAAAAAGCAACCAGGGACTGAACCGAGGGCCCACGCAACAACCATGGGATCAGACCAGGATGCATCAACGGTCGGAGATGAATACCAAAGCGCCAAGGAGCCAATCGAGAGTAAGGACCTGAAAAGCAATATCACTTCGCAAGACAAGGGCAGCAGGGTGCCAACATTTCCAGGTGCAAACTCAAAACAGAGTGAAAGCAAGGATAAGAGAAGACTGTGGTACTAAGTAGCGGTAGACTGCTTAAAAAATCGCATGCTGTAAACAACACAGATAAATAGCAATACAGACAAGAAAATAGATGAACACCAATCATACCGCACTATCGGGATGAGATTAAAGCGCCCTGAAAAAACACAAGGCTTAGAAGCAGCCACCGAAATGGGCAACTAACCATGAAAACAACACCTTAAAGAACACTGAGGGCAGTCACTAAAAGAAGAAAGGCAAAAAAACCACAGATAACTACAGCATACTAAGCAATCCAGTACATCAGCTATAAGAACATAGCTTAACAAAAGGGTCAGATGCCCCAAAACTAGATAAATTGCACCATAGAACACAACAACAGGCCTGCAAAGTAAAGAGCAACAGGCCAGAATAAACAACATAGAGAGTGGGATGCTGGTGATCGAAAACACCGCACAGTATAAGCAACTTCAGACTGCAAGAGCTGGAGAGAGCCAAAAGTCTTACAAAACTCGCCGATAGTAGGGAGAACCCTAAAGCGAGGCAACAGATAATAATATGAACACAGCACACCAAAAGTCTCTCCCTAAAGGAGAAATTAAACCTGCAGAAAATGGTGAGAATAAAACAAAGGGTGAGTAAAGCTAAATAATAGCTGAAAAAATTCAACAGAAGACTAGTGAACAAAGGAAAAAGCGAGACAGATTATAAAGCATGGAGAGAGCGAAGACACTGAACAGCGTCTACTAATATATGGAAATCTGTAGAAGCGTTATCTGTGGGTCTCAAGTCTGAAGACCAAAGATTGAATAAGTATAAAAACTCATCAATCAAAGCGTTAGTAGAAGAGCTGCAATGCTGGAACAGTCTTTGATTCCTTTCCTTCCAAATGATCCAAATAATGGTATGGACCGATAATATCCAAGCTCTTCGAACTGAAACATTCATAGACTTAGTAGACCAGCAGGAAGCTAAGTCTGAAAGGATAGATCCAGTGCCCCACGCCAGAGTACAAATCTTCCACAACGGGATGATAATAGGACAATGAACAAAAAGGTGATTAATGTCCTCAGCCTGCTGAGCACAAAGTGCGCAGAGCTGCCCCCAGGCTAAGTTTCTATTGTTCAACACTTTAACAGTGAGTAACTTGTTATTAATGGCTAGCCAAGAAGTGATCTTAACTTTAAGAGGCGCTCTAGACTTCCAGAGATATTTTGCTACCGACGATTGAACTCCCCTCGAATTAAGGAAACAGTAAAACGATTTCACTGTAAAAGTCCCAGCTGAGGACCAGCGCCAGCTAATGCCCTCAGAAGGGCACCACTCATAGTCATTGAGAGCAGCTATAAGATCATTAAAGACCTCATTCAAGGGTGGGGTAAGCTCAATCATGAACGGTATAAACCAATAACGAATGTTGTCTACCAAGGTAAAAGAGTCCGCTACAGTTGCCAACGAAAGGGCTGCTAATCGAAAAAGGGAAGGGAAGGTTGTGGCATGAGAGGTGTTGCCAATCCACAGATCAGTCCAGAGTTGGCTCTAGAGCCGTCTTGGCAAGAGTGAAGAATACCACACTGAAACGCAGCGGCTGCCTTCCAGACACCTTTCCAAAAAGGGGAAGCATGTCGATGTGCCTTATCAGGAAAATCCCACCAGTTGGAAGATGTGGACCGATAACCTTTGATGCATCGGATCCAAGGTAAATGATCAAAATTATGGAGTTTCCATAACCATTTACCCAAGAGAGCGATGTTATGATTACGAAGGTCCAAAACACCAAGGCCCCCTTCATCTATGGAGGAACAAACCAGTTTCCAATTGCACAGGTGGGATCCCGGCTTAAAGAGAGATGAACCATTCCAGAAAAAATTACTCCTGATTTGGTCAATCCTTTTGATCACCCAAGAGGGTAAAAAGTAGAACGACATAAGGTAGAGAGGCATGGCAGATATTACAGAGTTAATAAGAACCAGTCTGCCCCCTCTAGACATGAGTTTGCCGGACCA
Source organism: Hemerocallis citrina (assembly GCA_017893485.1). Taxonomy (NCBI): domain Eukaryota; kingdom Viridiplantae; phylum Streptophyta; class Magnoliopsida; order Asparagales; family Asphodelaceae; genus Hemerocallis; species Hemerocallis citrina. The sequence goes on along the minus strand of JACEHZ010000229.1, from coordinate 312,681 downwards.
CACATTGAGTCTGGCCTCAACTTTATCAATAAGGGGGATCCAATCCGATCTATGCAGCTTACCCCAACGAAGGGGGATGCCTAAGTACGAGATTGGGAAGGAGGCAATGGGGCAATTGAAAAAATTGGAAACCTCCAATTGGCGATTGGGAGCTCCACCCAACCAAAGGACAGAAGATTTTTGGAAATTGATTGATAATCCGGACGCCATTTCGAAGCAGTAAATAAGAAGTTTGAGATTACGAAGAGAGTGGGTGTTTGGTTTGGTGAAGTTAATAGTATCGTCTGCGTATTGAAGGTTGAGCACACCCTCAAAAAAGGATGAACTACCGAGCCCCTCGATCATATTTAAATTCCAAGCATTCCGCAGAAGCTTGCTAAAAATATCTGCTACAAGAGAAAAGAGTAACGATGATAGAGGGTCTCCTTGACGAAGCCCGCATCGGATTTTGAATTTGTTACCTTCCGACCCGTTGATTAAAATGGAAGATGTCCCTGAATATAAGCTGGATTTAATCCAAGCTATCCATTTGGGACCAAAGCCACGATAAATAAGGATGTCCAGAAGGGAATCCCAATTGACATTGTCGTAGGCCTTTTGAAAATCCAGCTTAAGAAGGATGCCTTCCGAGCGAGTTCTATGATAGTGAGATATGATTTCCTGGGCCGAGGCAACACTGTCGAGGATGAAACGATCTTTGATGAAACCCGATTGGGCCGGGTCGATTAAGGGAGAAATGATAGCACTCAATCTAGAGGACAGAACTTTCATAATGATCTTGAAAGAGGTGTTAATGAGGCTGATGGGTCTAAACTCAGAAACTAGGTGCGCACCCATAACCTTGGGGATGAGCACAATGTGAGCGTAATTAATCCTATCAAAGGAAAATAGACCTTGATGAAGGTCTTGAAACATTTTGAGAAGATCTGTTTTAAGCAAATCCCAAAATTTTTGAAAGAAGAAAGCGGGAAACCTGTCGGGCCCCGGAGTAGAATCACTTTTCAAAGCGAACACCGCCGCTTTAATCTCTTCAAGTGAGAAGGGTGCCTCGAGAGAGGAAAGATCGTGCGCTTGGGGACCATAAAGTTGTGCCCAGTCAAGCTCAATCATGCGATGTTTCTGCGAACCAATAAGATTTTTATAGAAATTAAGGAACTCCCGGTGAATAGACTCTTCGGAAGTAAGGTCTACTCCCCGGGCTGAGATAGAGGAGATACGATTGCATCGTTGTCTATGGGATGCAAAGTTATGAAAAAAAACTGTATTGGCGTCACCCTCCTTCATCCAATTGACCCGGGCTCTTTGAACCCATTTAATATGGTCCTGATGGAGAATGTGCGCGTACTCAATCTTGCAAGATCGACGTTCCGATCGTCACGATTCGGATAACGGACTTAATTCTTCCATCCTATCAAAGGATTCGATGGATTGCAAAAGAAAATTTTTAAGAAAGTCGGTGTTGAAATGTCTTTCGGCGCGCCAGATTTTGCAACCATGTTTGATGGTGTGCAACTTAAGAAGGATGTTACCTAAACCGGATGATCCAGTGACTGACGCAAGACATTCAAACACTAGGTTGACAAAAAACTGGTCTTGTAACCAGAATTTTTCGAAACGGAATTTGTGATGACAATTGAAATGGTATTTGGAATGAAGCATAATCGGAACATGATCAGACGAAGGATTGGGAAGAGCTTGAACAAATGACTGAGGATAACGCACGATCCAATTTTGAGAAACCAGGAAACGATCAAGTTTGGCAAAAGTCAGATCATCGCGTTGGTTAGACCAGGTGAAGGACCTACCGGAAATAGGTAAGTCCATCAATTGCAGATCACGAATACAGTCATTGAAATGGCAAGATTGTGAAAAAGAAGCGACCGGATTCGATCTTTCAGAAGAAAAACGAGTGACGTTAAAGTCCCTGCAAAAATAGCAGAGATCGGACGAATACTGTTGCAAGGAAAGGAATTCGTTCCAGAAAAGAGGGCGTCTATCAGGCGTGGATGGTCCATACACTGATATCACAGTAAGAGGGCAATTGAATGTCGTCCATTGTAGTTGGACAATTAAGAAGAAATTCAAGCGACGAACAGCTAGGAGCGAGAAAAAGGCCTCTTTGAACCCAAAAAGAATCCCACCTCTAGCTCCAGTCGCGTCCAAAGAAACCCATTTGGAGATAGAAGATCCCCCTAAAGCGCGAAAAATCGCAGGAGAAGGAGATTCCAGTTTGGATTCTTGGATAGAAATAAGATCGCAGTGGGAAGAGGAGATTAAGTCAAAAACCGCCCTTTGCTTAGAAGGGCAGTACAGGCCACGGATGTTCCAAGAAACACTAATCATTAAGTTGGCGATGCTCCAAGACTCTAGTACATTCTTGCTTCCTGAGGGAGAGAATACGGGGAGAATCTAGAGGGTCAATCAAAAATCCTAGGTCTTGAGCCAAAGAAGCTAATTCAGAGTTGGATAAAGAATCAAAAATGGGGAAGTAAATAAATCCTAACAGATTGAAAGGAATCGGAGATAAGAGGGAGGGAGAAGATAGCTGCTGGTCGCAATTGTAAGCACCTACGATATCAGGGGCTCCACCCAAAACATCCTGGGGATGATATTTAGCTTTAAGACGAGCACTAGACCTAATAAAGCGCAGAGGACGCCGGGGGGATATATCCATATTGACTGAAGGGTTAAGCTTCTCCTGATTAGGAGAAACAACAACCCGCGGAGTCTCTGACGAGAGAGAAGAAGAAGAGAAAAAAGAACTCTTAAACGACCCATCAGATTCTGTTGGAGTACGTTTAAGAGGACAAGAAGATAAGGAGGGAGTGTCATCCAAACAATCTCGGGCTTTCGCCGCTAAAGATGTGGAGCACCAAATCAGAGAAACACTAGTGAAAGGAACAATTCCACTTGTTATAGGATTTTTATTTTTTTCTATTTAAAAATTTCTTTTTTGGTTGAACCTTGAGAATTTTATTTTTTATATATATACCACTTTTCAAAAATATTTGCAGAAAGAGGACAGTTACCAAAGTATTTGCGTTCATGGACTAAACAACTAGACTCGCCGTTCCCAACGACGAGTTTAGTTGTTTCATGCTCGCCGTTGGAACACGGCGAGTGTAGCTTTTTTTTAGAAATTCGTTGTTACTAATGGCGAATTTAAAATTCGTCGTTCCCAACAGCGAGAACATTTACACCAGACTCACTGTTGGGATCGACGAGTTTAGTACTTTTTTTTGTGGGGGGGGGGGGGGGGAGGGGGGGGGTAGCTAGGACATTTACACTAGACTCGCTATTGGGAACGGCAAGTTTAGTTCCCAAAAAAATTTATTGAGTTCTTTTCGAAAATTCACTAAGTCCAACAGACTGTTTCGCTCTCTGTGAAATCTCCTACATCCTTGTCGTTCCCAACAACGAGTCTAATAAAAATATCCTCACTGTTGGGAACAGCATGTCTTTATTGAAAATTTTGAACTAAACTCGCTATTTCCAACATCGAGTCTAGTGTAAATGTCCTCGCCATTGGAAATGACGAGCCTTCATTGAAAATTCTGAACTGAACTCGCCATTGGGAACAGCTGTGTCCCAACGGCGAGCATGAAACAACTAAAGTCGGGAACGGCGAGTTTAATTGTTGAGTCCACAAGTACAAATACTTTGGCGACTGTCCTTTTTCTGCAGATAGTTTCGAAAAGTGGGCGTATTAAAAAAAAATTAAAAAAAATATCCAACCTTGACGGGTACTTTATTGTTTTTATAATTCAAACTTATCTCATATATTCCATTTCACACAATAGCTATGTCGACAGCATATACAAGTTGGCATTATATTATAGCTAGTTACAGTGACCAGCTCATATTATAATTGCATGAAATTGATTGGCACCACCCACTAAATTTGCCACCATTATCATCATCATCATCATCATCTTCTTATCGAGTTCAGTATCTATTAAGTATTAGGATGGAAGAAAATATTTGGTATCTTACAAGTATCAACTACTGAAAGTATCTCTTCGAATATATAATAAGAAAATAAAATGGAAGTACCCGGAAGGATGACTGATGCACGAGTTTCACATTAGCTTTTGCCGGGTATAGAACTCCCAGGTCAGTCCTCTTCCAGATACATTCGAGCTACTGACTTTTGATGACTCCTTTAGAACCAGTGCCTGCAAAATTTCTGATGCACTTAGAGCTATCTCAAACACGCTAACATCAGTTACTGGGAAGAAAATATTGAAGTACCGGTTGAAAATATTGTCGAACTTTTGATTTAGATTTTGATAGATCATGAGTACGACGGGGATAATACTCCACAAGTTCGAACCTTTTGCCGTAATAAGCCCTATTGCAAGAAAACAAACATCATAATTATTAAGACGCAGAAGAAAACAGTGATGAGACAATTTAGACATCCAAGTGCATTCTGATTTAGTCGTACATAATAACTACATTCTTCAAGGAATCTCGAATGATCTTTCAGCTAATACAATAAAATCATACATAATATACACCAAGAATCCAAAATCAAGATAAATAAATTCCACTAGTCAACAGTAATATGGTTCGTCGATTAGTTTTGTTCACAAACAAGGAGCAGCCTAACAATTAGCCAATTTAACAACCCCAGAACAGAAGATATATGCAGAGTCACAGCCCATACAATTGCTTCTCTTGTAACTTCAGCTGCAGAGAATAAACGCTTAAGGCAAGTCGTCGATCTCTTAAGGGTCTAGAGTAAGTCTTGAGTTTGGAAGAGCAGATGTCAGAAGAGAGCAGGGTTGGGCGTGCGGAGCTGATAAAAGCGAGGAGCAGCTTCAATAAGCCAGGATGGGTCGATGGAGATGACATTACGCATGTAATGCTTGTCAGTGGAGACCAAAGAATGGTAGACCACCCACTTTGGATTAACTCTGAAAACAAACAAAAAAAGGAAGGAAAAAAAAAATGTCAGTCAAATTGCTAAATTGGGACTTCTCCATAATAAAATGTTGCAACCAGACGTGCAAAAAACATAGGTTATTGCACTAGTTATTTATTGTTAACATATCAGAATAATTATATGCTAGTGTTAGCCTGTGCAAATTGCACAGCCTAAAATAATTTTGAGGGACTCATAAAATTATATAAAACTCCCAAAAAATGTGAGAATTGGAAGTAACTTATGAATATCATTCATACCGTAATTACTGAAATCTTCATATCATCCTCACATAAACATATGGTTTAGAGAATCACTGTCAAACCATAATGTTATACAATTGAATATTACTAAAGCTGTTGAGGGGGAGAGGCGGATGGGGTGGGGTTTGGGAGAACCTTGAGATTTTGTGAGATTGGGAAAGTGAGAAGAGGAGAGACTGTGTTTGAGGGATTGAGGTTTTTATTTTGTTTTGGTTTTTTAATAAAATCGTGCGTAGTGCACGTGTTAGTTAAATAGGAATCCCTACATTTACCCTTCTTTCTCTATTTAGAGGAAGGAGAGAGGGGTAGACTCTCTGCTATTAGTATAAGATATAGATATAATTTTAAAAAAATATCTACAATTGGACGTGAGGTTCATGTTTGCTTCAAAGAGGTAAAATCTTTATTTCTTAAATTCATTTTTTAAAATAAAGAGTAATCAGTTCAGATATATGTAAAAAAATATGTTCTTCAGGGTGTTCCTTCATTCAAGTGGTTAATACTGTTATTTAATAATAAAAAAATTGCAGAACGGCAATGAGAAAAGTCATCTTAAAACAAGAATTAGGAGATTGCTGGAGACCTGAATAGCACAGAAGATGGATGAATATATACTTCTTGGGAACTCCTAATAGTCTTGTACATTCCATTTTGACTGTATTCCTGCAACAATCAGACAAGAAAAGAACCCACATTCAGGAGAAAAAGAAAGCAAAGACTTCGATTATTGAACTGTTTGACTGTAGGAAACAAAAAGAAAGATGCAACCCATAAATAGTGAAACAATGGTTTTTTGGCATTCTGTTTCATATTGTCATTCAGTGAACGTCAATCAAGGATATGTGACTGCTATTAGTGAACAATGTTGCAGAGGACGTTTCACCTCTTCCATAAAGTACAGTTAATCAAGGATATGGCTGCTATTAGGGCTACAAAGCGGCCGAGTCGGATAGGTTTCAAGTTGCAACATGCACTTGGACCCATTCCCGAACGTCATAACCGCACATCCAACCCGACCCATACCCTATATGTTTATAGTCCCCCAAAACCTGGGCTCATACTCTAAAGGGGTCAAGTGGGTTTCAGGTTGGTTCAGGTTTATCCAGGTAACTGACACTCCTAATGGGATATGGTGCTCAGAGAGTAATCTACAATATAGGTCAAAGCTCAGATGACCAATAATTATATGTCATAGATTAATGTATATAGCATGAGCAAGGTCAGGTTTATTCAGTCTGGGCTTGGGTTGGGTTTGGGCGGGTAACTGGTAATACCCAAACCAGCCAAGATGCATTAGGTTTAATCCGCTTGGCTTTAATTCTACAATCTTTCTCATTATCAAGTAATGTAGGAAATGACGTTAAAAAGAGAGTTGAAAGAAGAAAAAGAATTCAAGTGGCCAACCCCAAGGATTCTTGTTGAATCTGAGTCATCATGTGTAGGCTAGAGTTCCTTACCCAAAAAAAGGTGCAGGCTAGAGTCGATGTTGTCAAACTATCATACCCCATCTAATTCTTGTATGTCATAGGATCAAGGTGCTGTATAGATAATCCATAAATCTCTCTGCCATTAAATTTGTGTAATTTAATAATTTCGTAGGTTAGATACAGGATGCATGACTCTTAAGTCTATAGTCCACCGATTTAGACCATTACTATCCCAACATTCTCGTATCTCAAAATTGATAGTCTGGCATACAGAACATTGCAACCAAAAGTCGGAAGCCAAGAGATAATATTGGTTCTTGGTTTACCTAGAATTACAGTAGATCTCATCATGATCCCCCATACATGTGGATAAAGGCAAACATAGGTTTATCTATTTATTACTGTATTTAAATAGATGGGTGCGGAAATGTATGGAATGAAAAGAACATATAACACTAAAAGATTAGGAATAAAAGCAGCAGGCTGTTAGATAAGCAAGTCATTTTGATAAAAGAAATAGATCGTACCTCCAAATGACATGCATTAGCAAAAAACCCAGAAATAATAGCCTTCCTTAGTGCCTGCAACACATAAAAGCATGTATTCTAGTCACTTCTACCACTAGATATTTAGACAAAAGACCTGTTGTATTAGCTAAAGAAAGTTCTTCTCCCACAAGCCATTTCATGCAGATTGTTGAAGTAAGATAATGCAATATTAGTATGATGTGCTCAGAAATTGACATCAAAATAAGCATTAATTACAAGGAAAACCATGACCACAAGAAGTTAGGAGTAAAATGTTTTATGCATTCACTGTTGGAATAAGAAACAAGAAACCCACGGGGGGGGGGGGGGGGGGGGGGGGGGGGGGGGGAGTATTTAAAATGTGAAGGTTGAGAAGCAGTATAATAAAACAAAAAAAAAATGGGTGGAAGAACTTAAAGAGGTTTAGACATGTCGAGGGGAGTCATGAGTGCACTAATTAAGAGAGCTAAGTTACCTTGATTACTACTCTTCACTACTGTGATACTAATTTGAAGCGCAGTTAAAAAATGTAAAACTTCAGAACCACAAAATGAGAGCAGACATAAATATCACACCACATGGTATGTGATTATTAAAATGGTGGCTGAAGGGGTTTGATTACAATGTAACTTCTTTGAGAACTAATATTTCAGTTCTCAAAGTTGTTTCTCTCCATTCTGAAGAAGTTCAGTAAATGGGAATTTTCAAAGAGAAACTCTAGATAATGGAAAACTAACCTTCATATGGGTAATAAGAAAAGTCCTACCATGCTTGTGTACTTATTAGGAGAAAAATGACCAAATTGACAAAAATAAATGGTCAGTATTTATTTGAGAAAGCTCAGGTGAATAATATAGTATCAACAGTAGGCCTTTTAAAAAAAGGTTGGGAAAAAAAACTGAAATTTTTTATAGCAATCTTAACAACTACAAATTTATAGCAATCTCATTAACTAAATCTGTTTTTTTTTTCTTTTAGAGTAATTAATTTAGAATAGAAATATATTTTTAAAACATTTAGCAAATATTTTCTAATATATTCCTAAAGTTTGCATATTTAATATATTTACTTTGGCCCCTAGAAAATTATTCCTAGCTCTGTCCCTGGTTTTGATAGTGCATGATTATGCATCCAGACATGCATTGACACAATGAAAATTCAATGAGCTTACTGAAATTATGTACAGCAGAGCTATTCACTAATAGCTTATGCCATATTACAACAATGAAATTAATGAAAAGATATAACATCATTAGAAAAATGATATGGATAGCTAGGCATTTCAACTTGGAAACAAGTGAAACTCAATTTCCATATTTTCATTCTTAATGTATAGTACGGAACAGGGTAGTTGTACAAGCTTAGCTTCATTTTTGGATATGCACAGAGAATTTTAACTTCAGATATTGGGAAGGTGACACCAATCATCAGTCAATACCCGAGGTTTCTTATAACAAGCCTAAGAATTTAAGTAAAATTCGATATCTATTGTAACAATAGAGACTACAACAAAACAACTGGTTAGCATTATTTCACAAACATCATGATGAACCAAGTATTACCCTGAGAAAACTAGTGCAAGCTAACTAAACCCAAGAAAACACTATAAAGTTCAAAAAATCAAACCTCTGTATCCTTTTCACATGATTTGAGAACTATGCCAAGCCGTTTTAATAGCCTACTAAGTTGTTCCCTTATTTCAATAACCTTCTTCTGCAAAATAGCTCCATAAATATTAGAATTATGTTTATGAGATAAACCAACATACATCACAAGTGATATATTTCCAGTATCCTAACAAAAGAAGAAAACCGTACCATAGCTTGGTAATTTATGTAGTTCTTGTAACACCACTGTGAAGATTTGCCCGAGTTAAGAAAGCCTTTGTAGACATTTAAGAAAGATACATGGTCTCCCTGCAAAATCCCAAAAAGAGATATTGAGATCACTGAACAATTTTAACCAAAAAGAAAATGACATGCAAATATAATACCTGCTTAATAAGTCACCGAAAAATTGTAAAAGATTGTAGAGTGCTACTACAATCAAAATGGCAATTCAGTTTTATCAGAAAGAGAATGTGCAGGACTGAGAGAAATAAGGGATTACATGAAAACAAATTTTGAGATACAAAATGTTACAACAAATTGCCAAATTAATTTTTAAAAACATAAGATATAATTTTGGGTATGAAAACATGTCAAAGGGAGCAACTACGAAAGATATGTTTAAATATCAAATTAAAAGCAGCTTTGAGGGGTGTGTGTGTTTTTTTTTGGGGGGGGGGGGGGGGGGGGGGGGGGGGGGGGGGGGGGAGGGGAGAACAGGTACGACTGGATTAATTAAATGCTTAAAGTTAAAACTCGGTACCTCAGCAGCAGCAAAACGAAGCTTTATTTCATCGAGTTCTTTTTGGGTTCCGCGAGCTGAAACCCAGATAGACTGCAAAATTTCAACCATATACATTAAACCATGCTAGAAGTATCTCAACTCTTCTCTAAACAAGTTATTATTTAGCAGAAAATATTAGTCCATAGGGATGTATTTATATTTATTTTGTAGAAGTTCTATCTTATTTCTATGGGTCTAAACTCTTACTTGGAGAATTAGTTTAACCTATATATAAACCATTCATTAGTATAATTTTTCTCCTAATTCGTACAGGCCATTAGAGCATCATGGTCCTCCACTTTTATCCTAAAACATCCCTACAGACAAATATGCACTAATGATAATAAAATTCTTGACGGAGTGAACCGCAGAAACAATCTTTTCACCTGAACAGATAGAACTGCTGCAATTGTTAATATTTCTTCAGAACATCCAAAAGTATTCGCTGACAAAATCATCTTGGCAATCATAGGATCCTGTTAAATGAATCAGTGGATATTATTATGATATATAACTAATATGTAACTTTTGAGTAAAAAATGTGAGGTAGAACACTATTATCGGTTTAATTAGACATATTCAAAGTATATGTTGAATATCTTCAACCTAGAGCATTAAATAATCTTAAACAATATATTGCATGTCTTGTTCGAATATATGACAAGACAGGCATAAAAGTCAATAAGATTAAGAGAAATTAAATATCTGTATCCACTTTGCATAGTATTGAACAATCGAAATAAATAACAAACAAAAAGTAAAATCACCAGGGTAGAAAGAAGCAAACTGCCCATCTACAGAAGCGTGATTCACAATTTGCCAGAAAACCAGAAAAATGGAAACCAGCAATTTGCAATCTATTTGAAAGATTCAGTAACAAAATTGTTTTTGGCACCAAATATCTTGCAAATAGGTTTCTAAGATACCAGGATGCATTCTGATCAAACTAGTAAAGCCCACAACCAATACTATACTGAAAAATTCAAATTATCAAGCCACTGAGGAAGAAGAAATAAGAAGCAGTTACGGTGTATTGATTGCTCCTTTCACGAAACAATAACAGTTCAATTGAACAACAAGATGCAACTCAATTTATAGATACTCCCCTCAATATCTAGTAAGAGAACTGCACTTTTATTATTAATATTTCAACTATTGCAATAAATTTCACAACCACAAACTATCGTACTCTTCTATAGATTTTAATATTTCCTAATATATTTCACATGTTGTAATGATTACACACTTTTTATAGAATAACATAGAAAATGAAGATACCGAACAATAAGAAAAGTCTTTGAGAGATATAGCTTTAGGGGAATGAAGGTTCAAATTGTCTCGAATACTAAACAGAGAATTGAACATAACAAATATAACAGCAAGTTGGCTAATGGTAGTTGCATTGATATCCACTTCACCGGTTTTAATGAAAATAAGGGAAGTTGGACCATAATTGACAATGCATGTGAAAAATTTGCAGTCCCTTCTTTACAAGATTTTGAAAAATAAGTTGACTTACCCAAGACAGATAACTAATGTAAAATATGACAAATTCACACATATATTTAATATAAGTGAACAATAACCATACCAATGGAAACTCGGCAACTTGAAATCCAGTAGGTGAAGTGAGCTTGGCATCTTCATCAAGAATTTCGAGAGAATAAAGAACTTCAAGTGCTCTCACCATTGCCTCTGGAGAAGGAGAAGCTAGCCAATCAAAGCCCAAAATATTATCTATGCCTAAGGACTTCAACTGTACACCCAAAAGCAGTAGGATCAGAATCAGGACATTTAATCATTTGATCTAGAGGACATTGTAACTGAAAACTAAATTCTTGAGTACACTTAATACGATTGATTACAACAACAAAAAAATAAGTCAACAATTGCATTTAGAGCATCCACAGTCGTTTGCTATATTTGCCATTTTCTCATATTTTGAGAAAGTTGGCGCTGCAGTCGTCTCTTATTTTGCCATTTTATGGCAAACGTGCTACAGTACGTTCTCATATTTGAGAAACGAAATGGCGATTCTCATAATATAGGGGACGGAACATGTTGTTCCATCCCAATTTTTTTTTTTTAATCAGATCGGACTACACGTTGTTTCGGCGGACCCTTTTTTTTTAATGATCAGACGGTACAATATGTACCATGTGAAAAAAAACAAAAACGACGTCAAACGGGACATGTTGTCCCGTTTGAAGCCATTTTGGCTGGGACGGGACAACATGTCCCGTCCAGCCAAATGGTTTGGTTTAGTTAAGTTTTAATCTTAGGTTTAGTTAATTAATTAGGTAGTTAGCTCATATTTTAATATTTAATTTATTTAATTAATCTATTTTAATACTTAATCATTAGTTAATTAAGCGTTAAAAAAAACGGACGAAACATGTCTTGTCCGACCTCTTTTTTTAATATTTTTTTCTCATATTATAGCAAATGACGACTGCAGCAAATTGCTTGTTTTGCTATATGCTATTTTGCCATATTCTCAAATATGAGAAACACGACTGTGGATGCTCTTAAGTAGATAAATTTAACAATCATGCACATGATGTTAACCAGCATATTTTGGCAATTCATTGTGTCGTGATTAAAACATGGAAAAGCAAAGTACAATAAGAAATAAGATTCATTGGTAAGTTGTATTTCTAATGTAAAACGTAATCCTAAATAGAGAATTTCCAAGAATCTTAAAGGATTAATTTTACCAACATGTAGTGCGGATCAAAGTTAGAATTTAAATAGTTAATCGGTTTAATGGATTTTCAAGAATTGAATTAAGTTTAACAAGCCGAATTAATAATTCAGTTCTACAATCAATAATTATATTCCTAAGCGTTCTTAGCAAGTAAAAGCTGCAATATTGATTCATACTCTGATTAGGCAAGCAGAACACTCAATCTCGATATTTGTGGTCGACAGTTAAATTAAATAATATAATAGAGATGATAAAGTAGTATAACACAAATATTTGAAAAGTGCAAAGAGTATACTGGGGTTCGAAGAAAGCAGTAATCGGTATCAACAGAAAGAGCAGCTCTGACTTGGCTCGACGGCGGGAGGAAGGCAGCACAGCGGCGGGACCGACAGGGGGGTCGCCGACGTGGACAACAGGCGGCGTCGACGGCGGCTCTGGGGTCGACAGGAGACAGCAACAAGGCTGTCGACTCTGGGGGGGTGCTGGCAGTCAAAGGTAGGAGCGCCAGAGGATGGGTTGGGAGGGGAGGTCGGCGATGGGGTGAAGGGTTCGACGGAGAGGGCGTTGGGAGGCAGAAGAGGGGAGGAAGGGGGAGACGGTGGTGGTTGTTTGCAGGGGAGAAGATGACGGTGGCTAGCGGTGGCGGTAGAGGTGAAGACGACGGTGAAGGTCGACGAGGGTGAGGAGGGGTTCGGTCGTGGGACTTTGGGGTTTCGGGATCTAGAGAAGAGGAAGGAGGGAGATAGGGAATTAATTAGGGTTTTGGTTAAGTTTAGGATTAGGGTTAGGGTGTGGATTTGGGGATTTGGGATATTTTTCGAGTTTATCACAAACCCTAAAATTTTATTAGGATTTATCACAAAACCTAATAAGTTGGATCTCAATTGTATCACACAAAGGAGAGATGAAGAGCAAAACTCAACACAATAATTTTTTTAATTAAGAATAGCATGACTTCTCATTAATCTCAAGGCCTATAAATAGGCTCAAAACAAATCTTGATACAAATCTCAAAATATTCTAAAATCTCAAAAATATTCTAATGCATAAAAGAAAGATTACATATGGCTATAATTGCCAAAAACAAATATGGTACTGAAATAAAATACTAAACTAAACAGAATAGATGTCCTCATCATTCTCTTCGGGTGGGAGAGAGCTCGACCCAGTCGAGTCAAAACCAGTGATCCTGTCATGGTGCTCCAAAAAATCTGAATCCAGTTGCGGGAGCTCTTCACGATCACTGCAAGTGTCATCCAACTTCGGCTTGTTCTTCCACCTCACCAAATACTTGTGCATACCACCATCTCTTATAGAGATTATCTGATCATCTAAAATATTATTCAATTCTTCTGTCCGTGAGTAAATAGTATCAGGTAGAGTGGTAAATGTAGAAATCTCACTATTAGGCTGTAAGGTAGGCTCATCTATAAGAAAATTTCTATGGTGGAATTTTGAGTCTTCATAGAGTAATAGATCCTCAATATTGAAAGTCTTACTTATGTCAAAGCCTTTAGGAAGGTTAACGACATAGGTATTATCATTGATTGTATGAAGAATCTTAAATGGGCCTACAGTACAAATGTTCAAGTTTTAACGGATCCAGCTGAAAACCGTTCCGAACAAATCCGAACCATCTCTTCGTCACCAACATTAAGAGTTATAAATTTCCTTCTAGTATCTGCTATTAACATGTAGTTAAAATTATTCTCGTTAATTTCCTTGAAAATTTCTCTATGCAAGTCATAAATATGATATGCAAATGTGGGTGCAGACTCTGTGACTCTAGGATGTTCTAATACATGAATAAAATCTATAGGTTGCCAAGTTACCTAGGAAAGAATGGGTGGCTCAGGTACACTCAATGGAGGTAACTGAACAGACTGAACACAATTGAAAGACTGGTCATCCCTCTTTTCATCAAAGTCATCGCTTACATTAGGTTCATAGGTAAACTCATTGTTCTCATTGTCGGGCTCATCAGCAATGACAGCGGTACCCTCTACTATATTGATCCTACTGGGGCTAGGACAGTTGCCACCAGCAACATGGCCATATCCCTTGCATTTATAGCACTTAGTGAGAGGATCAATCTTAGAATAGTCTCTTTCAGTATTCTTACCTATGTTGTCATTTCTAAGTGAATAGGGATTTGAAGTGTGCTTGCTTGGATAAGACTTGTTGGGATGCTGAGAAGATGAATGCTCAGGTCTAGAGAGATCGGGAAGGGTCATTCTAGAGGAATGATCCATTGAATCGCTGGACTTGTAATGGGAACTTACTTTAAGGGAATCCATATCGAGGACAAGGGCGTAGGCTGCCGCTAATGAGTCCACATTTCTATGAATTAGCTCATTCCTAAGGTCGGCCCGTAGTCCCGCTCTGAACCTAGAGAGAGTTTGTTCTTCACTCTCTTTACCTAAGGCATTGCACCGAATAAGGAAGTCATCAAACTTATCAACATATTCTTGTGTGGGTCTGCTTCCTTGATAGAGTTGGCTCCATAAATCTAGCAATCGGGTGTGGAACGATAACGGTACATATCTCTCAGTGAGCTTCTCTTTCATGGCTTCCCAAGTGGCTATGGGTGTCAGGCCTTGGCCTCTACAGGCACGTTCAGGATTGATCCAGTGTTGTTGAGCTTTACCCGTCAATTTCATTGTGGCAAATTTAACCTTCAGGGCTTCGCTCATGTCAAACCACACAAAGTAGTGGTCTATGGCAAGGATCCAATTGAGATAGGGGTTCCATGTGGCATTCAAAATGGGGAACGTCAGCCTTAACGTTCTTCTTATATTGTTCGTCAGGGTCACATTCTTGATGTTGATCATCAAGAACATTCCCTTGAGAAATCTGACAATTAGCATGAAGCTCAGGAGCAACAGTTTGATTTAATTCCACTTTCTTAAGCCTCTAATTGATATTGGCAAGAGTTGCTTGAATGGCAGCTAGGGTAGCGGAAATATTAGAGTTGTCCATTTCAGGTCGGGGATGTCTAGGGTTTCTAATTGGGTGGTTAGGGAGGGACAACAAAGGCTCTTCAAAATCTGTGATGGTGCTGCGAAGACGCATTCACCAACGGTGGAAACTAGGGGTCGTGTGTATGATGAAATTTGGAAGATAAAAAAAATGTGTCCTAAATGCAATTAAGTTTTTTTTAAAATTTTTTTGATTTTTTTTTAATTTTTAAATCTGAAGTGATCTAAAAGAACGAAAAAAAATAAAATAAAGACTTTAGACAATCCTAAATGAATGCAAAAAAAAATTTAAACTAAATGATGCAAAAACTAGGGTTTTAAGAACCTTCGCTCTGATACCAAAATGATGTAACACTAACCATAAACAGAAAATTTCCAAGAATATTAAAGGATTAATTTTACCAACATGTAATGCGGATCAAAGTTAGAAATTAAACAGTTAATCAGTTTGATGGATTTTCAAGAATTGAATTAAGTTTAACAAGTCCAATTAATAATTCAGTTCTAACAATCAATAATTATATTCCTAAGTGTTCTTAGCAAGTAAAAGATGCAATATAAATTCGTACTCTATTTAGGCAAGTAGAACACTCAATCTCGATATTTGTGGTCAACGGTTAAATTAAATAATATAATAAAGATGATAAAGCAGTATAACACAAATATTTGAAAAGTGGAAAGAATATACCGAAGTTCGAAGCACGTGTTGCTACTTGTTCTGAGTTCCACTCGAAGATCCAATATCTCGTCCAAACACCAAAGCTATCCCGTCAACAAGAAACAGATCTAAGTTGTTGTGCTCTGGAGGAGGGGGTTGACGAGGTGGGCCGGTTCGAGCGGAGGTGGGATCGGACGGGGCGTCGAGGAGGGGTGGAGGGATCTCAGGGTGTGGCGCCGGGTCCGGTGAAGGAGGGTCCGTCGCGGGGTTGCGGGGCTTTGGGAAGTAGAGCCGACGGGAAGAAGTGGTGGGGGTTTCGGGGGTGGTTCGATGGCGACGAGAAAGGGAGAGGATGGGTTTCGGGGTTGGGGCGACGGCAAGGTGGCGGTGGGTCGGCAGGGATGGGGGAACTGTAGGGGATGGTGAAGGTGGCGGGAGGTTGACGATGGGGTGTTGGGGTTTCAGTAAGGGTCGGGGTCGGGGTCGGAGTCGGGGTCGGGATTTGGAGGAAGAAGAAGAAAAGGAGTAAGGGATTAGGATTTTGGGTAATTATATTTGGGGATTAGGGTTTGATTTTAAATTGGGAAATTAGGGTTAGAAATTTGTATTGGATTTGGGGATTTATGAGTAGTTTTTTGGGTTTATCACAAACCCTAAAAGTTTATTAGGATTTATCACAAACCCTAATAATTAGATCTCAATTGTATCACAGAAAAAGAGAGATGAAGAGCAAAAGTCAACACAATAGTTTTTTTAATCAAGAATAGCATCACTTCTCATTAATCTCAAGGCCTATAAATAGACTCAAAATAAATCTTGATACAAATCTCAAAATAATCTAAAAATTTCAAAAAATATTCTAATGCATAAAAAAAGATTACATATGGCTATAACTGTCAAAAACAAATATGGTAGTAAAATAAAATACTAAACTAAACAGAATAGATGCCCTCATCATTCATCAATTTCACCTTTGATTTAAATCTCATGTGGTAAACTACTTAGATTGAATCTTCATGATCAATGAATTGACATAAGATAGCTGATCAAATAATCAGCTATCTATCACAAGAATGACTTCAACAAGTACTCAAAATAAGAATACATGTTGCCTATTTTACAAAAAACAACTTGATGCCTGTTACAGAGAAACCAAATGCAACACCTACGAAAATGAAAGAATTCTGCAAATAGATGAAACATTAAATATTTTCACATTAATCAAATAGCAAAAAACTATGATGTTAAATAGGGATATTTCCATATAACTCACTCACAAATTGTTATTTCCATATAACTCCCTCGCAATATGGGGTACATTCCAAAAACCTACTTCTATTAGTTTTATTTACTTAAATTTGGATTAACATTAATTTGAGTTGAAAAAATACCATTTTGCCCATGATTATAATTAACCTTATCTTATATTAGCGGCGTAGAGATGGATAGATATGTCATTTTACATTAATTACTGTTTAGTTTATTATGACTAATAACTAGGAGTAGTTTTTTGAAAGTACCTAACATTGTGAGTGAGTTATATTGAAATAGTGATTTGTGAGCGAGTTACATGGAATTAGCACATTTGTAAGTGAGTTATATGGAATTAACCCTATTAAATATGTAATGAATATATATGACTGAACAGCAAAGAAATTCTATGAATCTATAGAATCTATAAGCAATATTTAATTCAACTTATTGACAAGAAATTTTTATAGCCTACATTTTCTAATGCAACGCTAAATCAATGAAAAGAAAACAAGAAAAGTGAACAACCCATAAGGGAACAATGTCAGTGTGTACATACTTGGATTACACAAGAAACAAGGTTGGACCTTTGCATTTCTGGAACTCCTTCAGCAGGCATTTCCTTGATGAAATAATCTTCTGTATATAGCCTGGTATAAGGATTGAACATTGTACTGAATATATGTAATGAAGCAAAAGTGACAGATCAACCTCTAGAGCTATGAAAAGTTCATTCAGATTAGAAAAAGACTAGAGGCACTAAGGTACTGTTCTTTTTTTTTCCTCTTATAAGAGGTTACCTCTTATAAGAGATTTACAGTAAGAGCCTCTTGTAAGAACATCTTTTTGAGGTGTTTTTTTTATATAAAAATAACCTCTTATAAGAACCTCTTATAAGAACCTCTTATAAGAGATTTTTGTTCTTTTTTCACCTCTTACAAGAGCCTATATTATCCCAAAGTATAAAAATGGTGAGATGAAGGATAAGAAAAGATAAGTTCAAATTACTAATATATAAACTAGTTTAATGGCAAGTTAAATTCACAAATCAGTGTAAATCATCAATTATAATTCCGAGCTACTATAGACTTTTAATTAGTATGAAAATTAGTATGTATAAATATAAATAATAATAATTTGTTTCAAAGAAGTTGGATTAAAAAAATTTAAGGTCAATGGGCTAATATAAATTCTCCCTTAGCTGTAAATTCTCAAATAAAAAATAAAAAATAAAAAATAAAAAATAAAAAATAAAAAATAAAAAATAAAAAATTATTAAAAAAACCTGACCGGCTGCAGGATTTGAACATGGTGGCATCATAACAGGACAAATCATATAGACTAAAATATTCTGGGCTACTATAGACTAATATATAAACTAGTTTAATTAGTAACAATTATAATATAGACTTTGGGGTAATATAGACTTTTTAAGTTATAGAAGTCTTATAAGAATTTGAAAAAGGCTACTAGAAGTCTTT
This sequence comes from Hemerocallis citrina, assembly GCA_017893485.1. NCBI lineage: Eukaryota > Viridiplantae > Streptophyta > Magnoliopsida > Asparagales > Asphodelaceae > Hemerocallis > Hemerocallis citrina. Next base: position 294,071 of record JACEHZ010000229.1, on the reverse strand, counting down.
TAGGCTTATAAGATATTTTGAGAAAAATGTCTTATAAGAGGTAAAAAAAGAACACTAAAAAAACTCTTGTAAGAGGGGGACCACCTCTTACAAGAGGTAAATCTCTTATAAGAGGAAAAAAAGAACACTACCTAAGCTTTACTAAATGATCATTTAACGAAAATACATTCAGAAACTATTATAATATCAAAGAAAGTGATCAGTTGATGGAAATACAAGAAAACAATCAATATTTTTTTTCCAAGCATAAGTAGCACATTGGAAAGTGTAATATTGTTCTTCATTTTTTTTTAATCTCATATTTGAGGAATTTATTATGTGATAACCAAGAAATATCTTCAACATATTAAAATTTAAGTGATCCTAGATAATCAGTGGCTAGATTTCATGTATTTCAAGTATGTCCTGTTTATAAATCCTGGAAAATGCCTTTTTTGTTGTTGTTCTAAATTTTGTGTTTATTGCACTTCCGGCTATTGTATAATTCCAATCTTTCACTTCTATATGCAAGAGTCTAATAGGTGGATGGTAACGAGAATTACGTATAACAAAAAAGGTTAGCTTAATCATAAAATAAGGAGGATAACAGACCTAAAACATTTCCCTGGCTGTACTCTTCCAGCTCTCCCAGCCCTTTGTCTTGCAGATGCCTTAGATATTGGTGCCACCACCAAGCTCTCAATATCAGAAATCTAAAATGTAAATTTAAAAAAAAATTGCCTCCAGTTATATTTCCACTGACAAATGACAGACAAAACTCTATAGATGTTGTGAAAGTCTCTGCCACTAAGCAAAAACTTCGAAGTTGTAAAAGGGTTGAGGAAAATTGCACTTGTATTCTAGCACGCCCCCTCTCAGGTCGAGAGCCCATTTTTTTATAGGCCAAAGAAACAAGATAAGTGCCCAACAAATTGTAGGCCGAGACCTGGACTATACTGAGCAGTATACTTTTTTTTTTAAAAACACATTTACATTGCGTAGCCGGAGGGATTCGAATACCATGTGAAAGTCCCTACCACTAGGCTAAAACTTGGAAGTTGTAGAAGGGTTGAGGGAAATTGCACTTGTATTCTAACAGTTGTGAACTTAAGATTTTCCATCTCATGAGAAAAACAAGATGTTCACTTAAGGACCCAGAAGTGTGAGTGTTTCAAACACAAGATAAGCAGGATTGTTTTATGATGCATAAATTGTATGAGATAAAAAGGACCATCCATGTGATATGAAAACCTAAAAGATATTTTAAAGAATAGTGAGCAATTTAAACATTACAAATGTCTATCTATCTATCTCTCTGTGTGTGGGAAAAAAAACAGAGATTCAAATAGCACGAAGACAAATTAATGAAAAATTCAGCATCATCTAAATCTTTTTCCACAAAAATTAGCTCATGGACACATCTAAAGTGAGAAGATTTTGAAAAAATGAACCCATCTTATAGTTGGGTGAATAAATAAATGGTCAACCCTTTGGATTGGTACCAACTTCCTAGAAAAGAAAAAATAAAACATTTAGGTAGGGATGCCATAACCCCAGCAAAGCGACTTTGATCCAAGGGAAAGGTGACAGGTAGTATAAGCTTATCCAACAGTACATGGAATGCAATAAGATTTTCTGTTAGGTGCTGCACTCATCCTTGAATAATATGAGTAACAGCGGAAAATACTAAAAACATTTATCGTGATCTAAAAATAGAAGCAATCATCAAGAAAAGAATAAGCGGCAAATTCTAGAAGGGAAACCGTCTTTCTAACATGTTTAAGTATATTAAGCCTAAAAGCCAGCAGATCTAATGAAGAATCTTACAAGAGAAAACAAATTATATAAAGGAGCAAACCAAATGAGACAAAACCTACGTGGCCTCTCTCTTTCATGTGAAACAACTGATGAAGCAGAAGTGGATGAGAGATGTTAAAAGCATCTCTCTACTATTCAAAGTGGGCAAGATTTTTCATGACACCATATAAATTAGTCCCGGAACGTTACAGCTAGAAAGCAGATGCATTTGGATTGTGGAGGAAAAAAGAATATGGGAAGTGTCTATTTGACACAAAAGGTGATACTCGAAGGAGCTTAACGAATTAAAAACTATTCATATAAACCAAACTAATGCTCTTAACATGATCTAGGGTTATGGCAGAGGTGAATGGAGGTGGTGGGTCCGGTGGTGGTGCTTGCAAAATAGCTGCAAATTGGATTACATCCTTACGAGAAAATGAGTGCAAGTTGAAAGTTGCAGTTCACAAGACTACAGCAACTTGGACTGCATCTACTTTTACGGATCTGGAGTAGCAATTAGCCTAGTTGCAAGGAAACAAACAGCCTCATAGACATGCAAAAATCACATAATTATAATAGCAAATCTTTACCACTATCAGAATAGTAACAAAGAAAGTGCTTACCGGATTATAAAACCGCTGCTTCGAGAATCCACTGTCCACCACATAAACTACTCCCTGCAAACAGTTTGGAGAAATAAATAACTTCAAGGTTTCTGTCATGCACAATAAACACCTCAAATAAATGCATATGCTTTACCTCCAAAGTCAATGATGTCTCTGCAATATTTGTTGATATGATAACTTTCCTTTTTCCCTTGGGGGTGGGAGCAAACACTAGATCCTAAAACCAAAATAACAAACATCACAATAATAGATGACAAAACAATCATTATCTTGCTGGCCGGATTTTTCTATTCATCAAAACACTAACCTGGTCTACACGTGAAAGACCCGAGTACAGTGGTAAAACTAACAATCCTGTAAATAATCAATTGATGAAAAGTTAAAATTTTGTTCCTTCACTTACTTCACTTTCGAAACATTTGAACTTGAAAGGATAAGCATAAATCAAGTATCAGTTTAACACATTAATTATTAACTAAGGAAGAAAAAAACAAATCCACAGAACTGATTTTAGAATGGACACAGCACATCCATCCAATTAGTGAAAGTTATGTAGAGGTACTTTGCAATATGCAAGTACAACACAAGTCACATAAAAAATGGACTAGGTAAAATGTCAATAACACCACAGTTTGTACAAAAAAATTATGATGGTGTACAAACCACGAGGATTAAGGAGTAAGGGGTGCAGCCTTCTGTCATCCCATTAATTATTAAACAGCCAGGATTTGTATGAACATACACCACACTAGCACAGGACCAAATTGCTGGAAATTTCTCACAACTAAAACAATATAAAAGGAACCTTTTCAGGACAATCTTGTAAAAGTTAATCAGACACAACACGGTAATATGATGTCTGACACCTATCTTATTTTCTTCTCAAATTCCCTGACTCTTCCAAATCTGAAAACTTTGTGTCTGGAGTTGAATTTTAACTATTGACATATCAACAAATTGAATAGCATATACATATTAACGCAGTTAAGTATATCAAATGAGAATATGAAGCTGGACAAGAGTTCATGTGACAGGAAAAACATGAATAAAGGATGAAAAAGTAAAATGAGACAATTAGAATCACACAGAAACTAGTGAGAATGAAGGAAACTATCATACCTTCTTGTCTCACATAACAAAAAGTTCATATTTCAACTATAAAGATAAATCATAGAGGAAAATGATACAGCGACAAGAACTTCAAAGGCAAACATGAACAGCTGAATAACTCTATTAATCCTTCTCACTAATATAAAGACAAATCAGAAAGGAAAATGAAACAGCAACAGGAACTTCAGAGGCAAACATGAACAGCTGAATAACTCTATTAATCCTTCTCACCCATTAGCAGTAAACAAATCAAAAGTATCATAAAGTTATCTGCTAATTTGTATCGATTTTCACGAGTTTATGTGCAAAAACATGTTAAGGGTATTAAGATTACCGGAAGAGCGACTTCTCTTTTCTCGAGAATCATCTGAAAGTAATTGTACTGCAGCTTCAATGTCATCTTGCCCGGTAAGGAACACCAGAATGTCGCCCACTGGTTCCTGCAATAATAGAAAGTTCATATCAAGTTAGTAGGTGTTTACTTGGAACAGAGTTTAATACACAAGAATCTACCTCATCATTAATCGACAGCACTGTGCTAACAGCAGATTGAAGATAATCTGAGGTAGGCTCCTCAAGATAATAAATTTCCACAGGATACCCTTTACCCTGTTACATTGAAATTATTGAATCCATATTCACACTGGTGGCAGCTACAACTCAAAAATTACTAGAAAAACACTGTTGCAAACTTTAAACATGTGTTTAATAATGTAAAGCCAAGTTTAGAACTGACTTCAACTGACAGTATAGCAGGTAGTTTCTTTGGAACAGAGTCTTCTGAAGCCTGCCCCCGATTTTTCTTTCTGAAGGCAATAAAAGAAAGCAAATTTTTCAGAAAGCCTATTCACTTTTCAATGCAAAATGTTTTTACAACACAGAAGTGTGGTTCCATCTAATTCTAGGCTTTAAGGTATACTAGTTACTGGACCGTGGGATACATGTTAATCAGATGGTTGTTTTAAACGATAGCTCAGCTATATAGCAAATAAAATATTAGAAGGGAAAAAAGGATGATACCTGTAGTTAATATATGGGGAGAAAAATGTAAAATTAAGGACATATATTTGTTATGGATATTTGAGAGGGATTAAGAAAATCAAGGAGAGATATTTCTCGTGATTTTCTTTGAAGACAAGGAAATAACAAAACATTATAATTTAATTTTACCCACGGTTCTTTCTATGTTTGGTTTTTAACTGTATAAATATTTTATACCGACCCAGGGGAAATTTGGCAGACTGAATCTATTTGAAATATTCCAAAACCCATACATTATACTGTAGTATACATTATGACGAAGAGATGAATGGTTTTTGGTTAAAAATTCTTATCATCTTACATTTTTCTAGAACAGGGAAAATTGGAGTCATTCTAGTAGGTTGCATGACTCAAAAAATGTCAACCTACTTGTCAACTAGCTATCAAGGTTTGCTGGCATGGTCCAACATCCGTATTGATGTATCATAAATTACATCGAATTCAAATGAACTCATAAATGAAATGAAATGATTTAAACTGAATTTTAAGGGTTTTATCCCCCAGGTAGTTAGAGCATCCACAGTCGTTTTTCTCATATGCTAAAAAATGGCAGCTACAGTAATAGCAAATAAACCTGTTTGCTGCAGTGGTCGTTTGCTATATGTTTCTCATTTTTTAGAAAATAAGCGAGCGACAATATATGTTATACCGTCTCATCGTTTAAAAATAAATTTAAAAAAGTTAATTACTTATTAACTATTAAACTATATTAATTAAATAAATTAAATAATATAATAATAACTAAACCTATCCAAAAACTAACTAAACCTATTTATATCCACCTAACCTACCCACTAAAACCTATTAAAGTATATTAACTCCACCACTATGGTCAGCCGGTATAACATATCCCGGCCGGGATATGTTATACCGTCTGACTTTTTTAATTTAATTTTTTTTTTTTAGAATAAATCTGACCGTTGGATTAGAAAAAAATTTAAAAATAATAATAATATACGTGGGCCGGTATAACATATACCGGACGGTATATGTTATACCGTCCTACCCACTTTAAAAAAATAATAATAATAATGAGACGGTATAACATATACCGGACGGTATATGTTGTACCGTCTTTTAAAATTTGAGAATCGCTATTCTGTTTCTCATATATGAGAAACGAATATAGCAGATTTGCTATAAAATGGCAAAATGAGAAACCATTGCAGCGCTCCGTTTCTTATAAAATGGCAATTTGCCATTTATAAGAAACCATTGTGGATGCTCTTAGATATCAAAAGAACTTTTCCAAGTCAATCATCAAAATATGATCATCAGAGTTACGAACAATACTAGCTAATTCCTTTTTGGAAGTACAACAATTAACCGACTTTTGACGAACCATAAGAAAGTGATCACATATTCACAAGAAGTTAATAACTTTTTCAATGATTTAATGATTAAGATAATTTATTATTTATAGTCTAATAATTATGTGAGGAAGAAAAGCACCGAAAAGTGAAAAAAAATGCATGTGAAAAATTCAAACCATGTTCGTTATGGATATGAATATTGATGCTACTGTAGAACCAAAACAATTAATAATACCAAACCAAGCATTAGTATCAAACATTTACTAGTTCAGAACGTGCCTGGTATGGAAAAAGTTTGACATGGCCTTTGCTTCAATTGTTGCAGAAGAAATTATCAGACGCAACTCAGGCCTGCGACGTTGGATCTGTTTCATTTTTCCAAAGGATAAGCATAAAGTGGACATATACAACTGTGTCAGGAACTAAGTTAAAGAAATTCAAATTGGGTACCTTTTTCAGAAGACCCAGCAGCATGTCTGTTGAGATGGATCGTTCATGAGCTTCATCCACCATTATTATACTAATCAAAGGCCATTATAAATAGATGGAAGCATACTCTTATTATATAGAAACAAATATTCAATGCTCAAAATAAAAGGTAAAACTGAAGTGTTAACAAAGTATGCATGTACAGAGAAGCAGGAACATGATGCAGATTGAATAACAACGTTTCTAATTAAAAAGGATCTGACAGCCACTGTTTGCACGTAAAAATAACATTGGGGACTAATAGAATAGTTCAACACTCCAAAATTCCAAGTAAGGAGAAAATCATGAGTAAATATGACTAAAAACATTGGATTTCAACTAAGTCAGGACAACAAACAGTAGAAATAAACATAATAGACATCAATTAATTGCATACAAATTTAATAAAATATACCATCAGAATTGAACTATGTTTAGTACCTATACTTGGTTAGAAGAGGATCATCCATCATTTCTCTAAGCAACACACCATCTGTGAGAAACTTGATCTTTGTTATGTCCTACGGGGGGTGAGAGAGAAAGAGAGAAGATTAACTAATGTATCCTAAATTATTGCCGTTCAAGTGTAATGAATATGATGCCAACATGTGAAACTCCATTCTACAATGGTGATGCAATCTACACTGAAACCAGTGTAGATCCCAATAGATGAAAATTAAGAAAGATTAGGAAGAAGGTCCAACCGGGTTTGTTTGATCTTCAAAACGAATAGTATACCCAACTTCTTCTCCAAGTTTGACACTCATCTCGTCAGCCACACGAGCAGCAACTGACTGCAAAGTACAATATAAAACATTTGGATCACTGGGGAAGAGGATAGTAAAAACCAGCAAGGAAGTATACTACAATACTACATACTTCATACAGGCTTGATTAAAGATGAGTTGTAGTTCAAACTACCAAGACTATGCTAGTCAAGGAGCAATTACTTCTTGGACATAAAAAATGCATCAAACAAAGTATATCATGCATGCTCAGGTATGCAAGTAATTGAAGCATCCCCTCACCATTGATTTTTAACAGATAAGTCAACAGAGTATTTGTAAAAAACACAGCAGAAAGATATGATGGATATTCTTATCCATCAAGCATATGGACGTCACTGAATAAAGTCATTTATTGTTATAAATAGTCAAAAAATCAATAGCAATAACAAAATGTAACCACAGGAACCACCTTCCTTATGAAAATGTCATCCCTTCTTGAACATCATAAAAATTTGGTGTTTGTTGACAATAGAAAATTGTTCACAAGTCTGTCTTGTGGATGCAAAAGAAAATCCCTCTAACAGAACGCCAACAATGAAGTTGCCCAAAGAGAACTGAGAATTGATAGTAAACAAGAGTGTGCACTAGAATCAAGATTGATGTAATCACCTGCACAGCTAATCTCCTTGGCTGGGTGCAAGCTATAACCCGGCCATCCTCAGCCCAACCTGCCTCTACAAGATACTGCGGGGAAAGGGAAAAAACAGTATCATCCAGGATATTTTTATAAATTGTTGTTACAAAAGGATCACAAAGAGATCAGATAACAAGTGACAGAAGGGTTCCTTGATCGGTGTAATAAGCAACAAACTTACACCAAATTTGTACTCAACATCAAGCAAATGTAAGGTGAAATTTGTCTATCCAGCGATTACTAAGCGCAATCTTAAAAATTGACTACTAAATCAAATATAAATTGCACAAGTGAAAGTAGACAACAGGAACTTCTCAAGATATACGCTGCAATCACGATACATACTGATTATGTCTGCTATTATAAATTCAAAGGGAATATGAGTTTGTGGCGTCAGTTGTTATACATGCACTTGACATGCTAAAACATTGTCAATTTGTCATCTTCGAATTTGCTCCAGGTATAGTACTTTTGGAACTATAAAAGAATGTGGCATGCTTCAATCCCTTAAACACAATTATCTAGCCAATGCAACCTTACATTTTTTTTACGAAACACCCCCCCCCCCCCCCCTTGAGGCATTTTAGCAAACAAAAAACTACATGAACTTGCTTTGTTATGCACAATTCCTTCAAACTTCCGCACAACTTTCCACAAACATATCTTTTCCACTCAATGAGTGACCATCAAAATTCTTTCATAGGATCATAAACAAAGCACCCAAGTGCACATTCCACATTCAATCTCTTATATCACTTATTTCCAAATAAATTACTCCGCAAGTGCAGTGTCACGTACAAGAAAACAACATCATCATACTTCTCGTAAAAACACATCGATTATATGTACTAATGTACTCCTCCATAACATAACCTCAAACCCATATTTAACTTCACTTTTTCAATTTATTTTATAAAAGCCACTAAACAACAACCATTTGGGTCTAAATCCATCAATCCAACATCAGCCAAAATCAGACAGAATCAATCGAACCTGTGGAATCTGAGTGGTTTTGCCACTGCCAGTCTCGCCAACAACAACGGTAGTTGCATGGTTCTCAACCAAATACAAAATGGCAGTTCTGTACTTGAAAACCGGCAATCTCTGCTTCTGCTTCTCCAAAGTAGACCGCCCATATCTGTCAAATTCAAGAAAGTTGAATAAAAGAGCAAGTTTTGGAAGTGCATATCGAACGTTCGATAAAATGCCAATGAGAAAAACGAAAAAGTGCGCAGTACCCGGAAGAGCTGGAAGAAGGGGTGGAGAAGAAGAGGACACCGCCTTCTTCGTCGTCGACGATGACCGGTTTCGGCCGGTCGGATCCCGGTCTCCAGAACTGCGACATACCCGACCCGCTTTCTCTGTTTTTCTGATGGGTTTTGGATTTTGGAGTGAGAGTAGATATCGGTGTTGAGATTTTGGAATTTGGAGTGCTGGAAACCGGTCTGGTGCATAGGATTTGCAGACCCGATATAGAGTTTTTAAATATTAGAAATGTTGATATTAGGTTTTTTTTTTTTTTAATAAAAGATGACATCAGTCATCGTTTCATTAATAAGAAATAACGAAACAAAGTAGTACAGCATAGATAAGCACGTGAGCCACACGCATCATGATACATCAAAATAACTCGGACCTACCCGAGATCAAAAGTAAACAACAATAACAACATAAAAGAGGTTACATGAAACAACAAAAGAGCGCGGTCGAAATAGAAAAACAACAAGTGGTACTGAAATCCTCTAAACACCGAGCTAGTACCCCCGTCCGATACTGCTGCTCTGACTATGCTCCTTCGTTGTTCCTGAATCAATAGCCCACCTCCCTAGCACCGAAAATAGCTCAAAACCTGGCTGTTTCCACGATACTCCAACCTCGCTATTCTTCTTCACTGTTCCTGATTCTCTTGGCTGTTTCCTGAGCGCCTGCCCAACCATAAATCAGAAAGAAAATTTTATTCATGGAGCAAGGAATACTGTAAACTTTATTGTGAAAAATTAAATCATTTCTTTCTAGCCATAGGTTCCAAATTGTGGCTGCTATTGCTATATCCCAAGCCCGTCTATCTTCTAATTTGATGTACGACTCTCTAATGTGCGCCCAAATGTCAATGGTAGAGTTAGGAAACTGATAACACCCAAACCCCCTACAGACTATTTCCCACATAACCCGAGCTTTCGGACATCGAAATAGGATATGGTTGACGTCTTCTTCAGCCACGAGGCACGTCTCACATGTGACATCAATCTGCATGTTCCTCTTCTTCAAGTTAACTTTGGAGAGGATCGCGTTACTATGTGCTAACCAACAGAAAACATTGATTATGTAAGGAACTTTTGCTTTCCAAATCACCGCTTGCGCTTGACATCTTGTACCCCCGTCGTTGATCCATTTATACATGGACGATACCGAGAACACCTTTGAGTCGTCCCTATCCCACCATCTTTCATCATCCATGCTATTAGCCTGCCCCCCTTCCTGAAGGATAAACTTATTCAGCTCTTCAAACTGAGCTCTGCTCTCCGGTGAAATGTTGTTGGAAACTATAAAATTTAGCTTGCCGTTCTTTCGAACGTCTGCCACTGATAGGTCTAAATTTTGCGTCGCTTTAGCCGCTAACGGAAATTGATTTTGCAGCGACGCAATTACCACACCATTTGTCCTTCCAGAATCCGGTGTTTCTTCCGTTGCCTACTTTGCAGGTGGTGTTGGTATGGAAAATGTCTCCTTGTTTAGCTATCCCCTTCCAAATAAAGGAAACTTTTGCCGACGGGCTTCTACGTCCAAATCGAAATTTACGTCTCTTTCGGTAAAGGTCGTAGGAGTAGTTCCACCATCCTTTATGCTTATTATTAATCTTCCACCACCACTTGCAGAGCAGGGCTTTGTTCATGTCATGAAGACTGACGATACCCAAGCCTCCGAATTCTCTTTTCTTGCATACTCTTCTCCAATTTACCAAGTGAAAGCCTTTGTTTCCCTCGTCCGTACCTTTCCAAAGAAACCTTCTTCGCAGCTTATCTATCCTGTTGATGACCCACTTGGGCAGTTCGTAGATGGACATTAGATACGACGGGATTGCGCTCATGACAGAGTTTAGTAAGATAATCCTTCCACCAAGGGATAGAAATCTACTTTGCCATCCTGCCAGTTTCTTTTCAACCTTAGCGATAATGAAGTTCCAATCCTCCTTCAGAAATGTTGATATTAGTTCCTTTCTCCGAGAGATTTTTTTTATATATAAGACACTTTTCGGAAATATTTACAGAAAAATGACAGTTGCCAAAATATTTGTACTTGTTGGCTCAACAACTAAACTCACCATTCCCAACAGCGAGTTTAGTTGTTTCATGCTCGTCGTAGGGACACAGCGAGTTTAGTGCTATTTTTTTAAGAAACTCGTCATTCCCAACGGCGAGTTCAGTTCAAAATTTACAATGAATACTCGTTGTTGCCAACGGCGATGACATTTATACTTGACTCGCTGTTGGGAACAGCAATTTTAGTTCAAAATTTTGAAAGGAGACTCGTCGTTCCCAATAACAAGGATATTTATACTAGACTCGCTGTTGGGAACGGCAAGGATGTAAGAAATTTCACAGAGCGTGATACATTCTGTAGGACTTGGTGAATTTTCGGAAAAAAACTTCATATATATTTTTAAAAACTAAACTCGTCATTCTCAATAGCAAGTCTAGTGTAAATGTCCTCGCTGTTAGGAACAGTGAGTCTTCATTAAAAATTTTGAACTAAACTCGATGTTCTCAACAACGAGTTTAGTATAAATGTCATCGCCATTGGGAATAGTGAGTCTTCATTGGAAAATTTTGAACTGAACTCGTCATTGAGAACGGCGAGTTTCTAAAAAAAAATAGCACTAAACTCGCCGTGTCCCAACAACGAGTATGAAACAACTAAACTCCCCGTTGGGAATAGCGAGTTTAGTTGTTGAGTCCACAAACGCATATACTTTGACAACTGTCCTATAAGTGCAAATATTTTCAAATTTTGGCATATAAATATAAAAAACTCTCTCCAAGATGTAATGCCTTTGCTTCTTACACTGTTACACTTATATTTTTACCATGATTTATTGCATATCAAGAACTTGTCAGTTTGTGCTTTGGCTTTGTCTATATTGAATGAAGAATTAGGGCCAGCGGAGGATGAAAGATAAATATGGCACTAATGGTTTTCTTCGATTCTGATTCCTAACAAATGTTGAAATGTCTTTTTCATATAAAGATACAAAACATAGTTTTTGCGTAGTATATTGATGTGGGTAAAAATCCAGCTCAATATGAGTCGTTTGATCCCTCCAGATCCGCAAACCCCTATGGATCAGGAATGTAATTTGTAAAACCCCTATGGATCATGCATGTAATCTGTAATACCCCGTATGAGATGGACCTTCATGGTGGACTTAGCAATTAATTCATTGTTAGATGAGCCTATAGATTTGGTAGTGTGTATATAGAGTCTACAGAAAGAATGAATTAATTACTATGGGGCCATGGTGTTCATGGTAGGTAGCGGTGACTTAGTCCCACATGGAAGGTGAGTTAGGATTGTGTGTATATATTAGATTACCTAAGATCATGGGGTACCAAATAGTCTAGACACCTTTTGTGAGGCAGTCTGTGGTGGACAGTTGTTAGAATTTGCTTGGGCGGGGCCTGAGGCGTTACATAGTCCCTATGGGCCTTCTGCTTCTTCAGGCCAACGTGAGAGGGTCAACCCGGCCCATTAGGGTTAAGGTTCCCTCTTTCTGTGCCTATAAATACCAGGCCCCCCTTCCCTTTCAAAAGGTAATGAAATTTTCTTCACTCAAACTCTAATTCCCATTTTTTCCAATGAATGACTAAATCATCAGAGGGTCTGTCATCGGGATCTCTCCTGGTGTTTCTAGGCATTTTACAGGTGTTCAGGGCGGCCAACTACCAGCAGCACCCATTCTCCTGCTCCTCAATAAATCCTCATCTCAGATCCAGATCATCGGTTGAGATATGTCTCTCCCTCTACAAATAACAAGGACTCACATCTGTTGCTCCCACCACTAAATTAACAGCATCAAATTGGTGTCGTCTATGAGAACAAATAAACTGATTCGACTCCAGACTCGGATCTCACGCTGAAGTCGTCCCCCTCCATGGCACCAAAAGCCAAGAAAGCGCCCACGACAGGACGTCATCTCGACCCTCCTTGTCCTTTTTGCAGTAAGTCTCGAAGGCAGAGAGCCGAGGGCCAGTCAGAACCTGACCCGAGTGCTTCACGCTCAGTCTCCGATGACCTTCGGTACGTCATCAACAACCAGCAGCCTGTGAATGACCTTTAGCACCAGCTCAGCCGATTGAGGGGTGCGGTTACACCCTCTAACCAGGCTCTGACCCACAGCATCCACCCTTTCCAGTGTCGAGAGGCGAGACACAGCCACTCCCCGAGAGATACCCACCCCCCACCCCACCCCCGAACTGTAATACCCCTAGTATGCATGGTTTTTTTATAACGAGGATAAAGTCTTAGACTCCAGCCAAATATAATAAATAAAAAATAACATTACTACAAAGGAATACAATTTTACACAGATAGTAAAACTGGAACATGTAATACCCCTAGTATGCATGGTTAAGAAAAAAATTTCCCTTTTATTTAAAATAAAAAAATGCATATTCATTGTTATTGTTATCTTTATCATACATAGTTATGGTTATCCTATACTATTAGTATTATTATATACTATTAGTATTGCTATGATTTATTTTTTTTAGCCTTAAAACCCAACATTGCTTACAAAAAAAACAAAAAACAAAAACAAAAAAAATAAAACAATTCTCAATTGGGGGTTAAAAAGTAATTAGTTAAAATCTAAGGGGTTTAATGTAAAAAAGAAGGACACCTAAGCTCCCTAGAGAATTCCACACTCACCCACACCTCTCTTTTCTCTTTGCTGGCTGGTAGCCCCCTCCACCCCTTTCTCTATATATATGTGTACTACTACTGCCTACTTCTACTACTACTACTACTACTGCTACCTACTACTACTACTATCTACTACTACTACTGCCTACTACTACTACTACTATGGCTGCCTACTTCTACTACTACTGTTTACTACTACTACTACTATACTACTTTACTACTACTACTATTATACTACCACTACTGGAGCAAGAAGTCAAGTAAGCTAAAGGTGCAAGGAGGTGAAGATAGTAACTTGAAGCAACCAATAGATTGAAGCTTACAAACAAATCAAAGTGGGTATTTTTCTTTACCTCTTGTTTATTTTTATGACTTTTGACATAGAAATATATGCTTGTGTAAAGTATTGAAGTTATGCTTGTTAGAAAATATGCTTGTTAGAAGCTATGATTGATAAGATGTTAATTGAAAGTATTGAATGTTTTAGTTCATATGCACTAAGCTTAGCAAGATAATGCAAGATGGTGGTCTAAATAAAAGAATAGTAGATGATGCATGCTTACTCACAATCCATGTTTTACTCTTTAGGAAAATTAACTAATTATTTATTTATAATGAGATGAAGTGATTATGTGAATTTTATATGCATAAATATACTAGTGAATAAATAAAAATTCAATCTTTGTGTTAAAAATGGTAGTAAAAGTGTAAAAAATGAATCATTTATGCATGCTTATGAATAACAATCATGTCTTGAATGTTTAAAGTTTTTTTATTAGCAATTTAGCATCTTGTTAGTAAGTTTTACATTGTTAGCAAACTGCTAGTTTTGTGTTAGTAAATCTACTAACATTGTATTAGTAAGCTTAGTTATAATGTTAGTAAGCTTAGTTGTAACGTTAGTAAGTTTAATGTATGTTAGTAAGCTCCAATATGTAGTTGAGAACCATATAAGGGTTTCTTGTGTAAGTAGTGATCATGTTAGTAAGTGTAATCATGTTAATAATATTAGCATTGTTCATGTTAGTAAGTTAGTAAGTTAATATGTTAGTATGGTAGTAAATTAGTAGAATACAATGCTAGAATGCCATGTTAGTGAGAAGTTAGAAAGTTGGGAATGTAGACTTGACCTCGTAGTGACCTAATTGCTAGCAAATTGTCCATAGTTAGTAAACATAGTTTATGTTAGGAGCTAAGTGTAGACTTGACCTTGAGTACTTACTTAACTTGGTAGTAAGAAGAAATCACGTTAACAGAATTATTCATTCTAGAATTGATATGTTAGTAAGAAAATTGAAGGAGTTAGTAAGCACCAAGTCATAATAAGGAAAATGCAAGTTTGAGATTAGTACGTGGAAACATGGTTGAATTAAGAATAACTTCTTAATAAATGTAGTTACTTGAAAATATGAGAGTTAGTTGTACTAACCAATGTAGTAGTTAAAGAACTTGTGAAGTTAGCATAGAGAAGTAAGTATAATTGCTTTATATGAGCCGGATAAGGGCCAAGTTGGGCCAATAATTGAGAATACGAATACAATGATAATCTAGTATAATTGTGAACAATAAGACTTTAAGTAACTAATAATTCCACCAAGAAAGTAAGTGGTGATTAATGAAGGAATTAAGCGGATGAGAATTTGACCTAAGTTGTATAAATTAGTGAAGGTGTTAGTCATAAATAGTGTGACTCATGATTGGTAAAGACGGACACTAGTTGGGCGTGTACTCACCTGTCAAGGGGACACGTACGGCGTCGTCTCGTCTGGGGCACGTGAAACGTAGTCTCAACTGTTAATTTCTGAAATTTAGTGATAAGAACAGGATGCAAACGTAAGTCGCAAGTCCTTTCGGAACTTAGGAGATGGACTCTTAAGTTTCCATCTATGTTCTGGATTATCAATACAAACAAAGAGCAAAAATGTATCTCTAAGTCTCTGGGCAGAGTAAGGGTGGCCTTACGATTTGCTTTATGTTTACGATAACTTTGGTAGGGGCAGAAGTGGAAAAGAACCATGATTCCGGCAGAGCTGATGATCACAGACCTGACTGGGAATGGAGAGAGACTACGATCCTGTCAAAGTGGAAAAGGACCATGATCTGAACGAACAGAGTGATCACTGTCGTTCGGAGTGGAGAAGGACCACGATCCAACTGCAGGAGCGAGAATGGACCGCATGTACTGCAGACTCTACCAGTCACTAGATGAATGTTAGAAACGGAAAAGAGTACAAGAGTAGGATGCATGGCGAGGTATTGAACCCTATCATCTGGAGAATACGAACTCGATTTGGGGAGTATGTAGTATGAGATGCATACATTTCCAAATCAAGTTTGCATTAATTAAGAGCATGGTGTGCATATGAGTTGTGTATTGGAATCTAGATCATGGCATACACCGACACTTGTAGTTTGACTTTCACATTTTTCTCTGCATCAAATATTGATTATTGAGGATTTTGGAGATTGCGGGTTTCATCCGCATCGCGTCAGTTGTATGTAACTGATGTGCCCACATTTGTTTAGTTGTAGGATTGCTGATCATAGAGCAGGGGACTCAAGTTGCAGAAAGCAGCCAAGTAGAGGATATAGTTTCCTTGTGTAATGTAAGTTTCTAATTTCCTGTAATTTCTGTGTTGTGTACTCATTTGAAGTAAAGGTTCTGGGTAAGTATCACGAGCTTCCAGTGTATGGAACTCGGGGCGCTATACGAACAGTCAAGGTGAAAAGGTCCCAATCATGAGAGCCGAGTTCTAAGATTTCAAAAATGGGGTCCTCCATGTAACATCTCGTACTTAATAGTATATATATAATATTATATTGGAAGAATATAATAATAATAATAATAATAATAATTATATATATATATATATATGAGAAATGCATATAATATAATATAATATAATATATAATGTGCGGAGGTGGTAGTTGGGACCATAGGAGGGTTCTATGGGGTTGGTTGCATAAGAGTTTAATGTTGGGCATGAATGGAAATGAATTTGGTTGCTGGCTTGGTGGGCCCGGTTCCATATGTGAAATGAGTGGTGTGTGGATGCTCACGTGCATGGAGAGTGAGGCTTCATGTGGTTAGTGATGGAATTTTTATATCCCATATCGACTGTAATAGGGAGTGGAGTATGTTTAATATAGATTAGCCTAGGATCAGGAGATACCTACAAGCTATAGCATTTTTGTGAGGTATGCCTATGGTGGGCAATTGTTAGGACTTAATTTGTTCGCGTCCGCAGCTGAGCGGAGCACGGGGCGTTACACTCCAGATCTTTCGGGGAGGCCCCAGAACCGAGCGTCAAAACGACAACCCTCACTATGAAGAAGCCCAGGACAGTGAGTCTCACAACTTGACTCAGCCGGTGAGACGGTATGAGATCGTCCTTAAGCACCTCCAAGAAATGGAGAATCGCCTCGCTCGGATCGGCAATGGCGGGTTACAACCCAATCGGGGGTACCAACCTATCCGATCCCGGTTCTTCGCTAAAATCCTCGATGCTGAGATTCCAAGGAATTTCAGACTGCATCAGTTTGAGACGTAAAATGGAAAGTCTGATCTTGTTGATCACATGGAATGGTTCAAAACTCTCATGATGATTCACAATGCCTCAGATTCTCTCACCTGTCGCGCGTTCCCAGCCACGATGCATGGCCCAGCACAGGAATGGTTCTCCAAGGTTGCCCCCAACTTGATTTTCTCATTCGACCAGCTCGAGGCGAGCTTCCTTGCTCACTTCGTGACCATTCGAGAAGACGAATGCGTCCCTCTTGGACCTCATGCAGAAAGAAGGAGAGTCCTCGTGCAAAGATTCACCGTCGAGGCTAGGGCGGTCTCTTCTTTCAATGCTGGCGTCGCAACCGCAACCTTCCGACATAATGTTCGCCACGGCCAGCTAAAGGCTTCCTTGGTAAAGAAGTCGCCCATTAATTTTCCCGACCTCCTTAACAGGGTCAAAAAATACATCAGAGTCGAGGAGGCTCTGCACCCTGAAGGTCTGAAAGAAACCTCAGCCAAGGGGAAGAGAAGACCGATGACTCCGAGCCTACGAAGAAAACCCAGTTAGATGCATTTGGTCAGAAATGACCACCTCATGTCCCCCGATTCAAGAGGTTCACTCCGCCTACTCAGAGTGTTTCAGTCATCCTCATGGAAATTGAGGATAAGGGGATTATCCGCCATCCTCCCCGAGCAAACAACAACAAGAAGAGGGTCTGGAGATGTAGCGCCCCGAGTTTCCAATATAATATTTCAGAAATACGTGGCACAGTTCCTAGCATATACCTCAATGTAATAGTAAACATAGCCAAAACACAGATAAAATTTTCAACTTTTATTACATCATTTCTTTACAAAGCACAGTGGAAAATTAAACACCTTGAATTACAATTTCTTTCTTTTACAACACATTCTTTTATAATTTACATAAGCCACATTATCATTCTACCACATGCATCCAAATCTCATGCTATAGATACCTACCTGTAAAACATGAGGCTAGAGATAACCCTAACCCCCAAAACTACAGGGGTCAGCCATAACGGTGTGAGTGACATCAAAAGAAATACAATATAAATGAAACATAAAGAAATAAAGTCATAATCAACACATACCAACAGTAGTGATGAATGGAATATGAAATAACAATAAATAAAACATGAAAACATCAAGTGAAACTAGACTAAGTGTCAAGTGTAGGAAAACAGAAACATCATGCATAAACCAAGTCAAGAAAACAAAAATGCAATATGATGACTCTCTAATGCATACTTTTCGGATTCTATGCATTCCATACTACATAGGTCCAGTGCAAGCCATTATCGTTCTCCACTTTATGGGGTTAAATCCCTCGTTATGCAACTAATCCTACTACGATGATTACTACGAGATTTAGATAAGCTGTGAGTATCTAGCCCATGCCCCGATAATTCCGGAGGTCAATCTCTATCTACAGATAATTCTGGAGACTATTTCACTCACACCTGGGAATCTTAGAGAATACCCCAAACCGCAAGCTATGGCGTCTCATCACACGAATACCACATGAGTGTTGCATCGACCCCGATAATTCCGAAGATCAATCCCATACCGCAGGTAATTCCGGAGACTATTTCACTCACACCTCGATAGTTCCGAGGATTATCTCACACCATGGATCATACTGAGGTCCATAACCCATGTTTGCACTCATTTCATCATATCATCGTCTAGTGCATGTCCTTATCTTATTAAGTTAATTAATTAATTACGAATCTTCTAGAGTTGGTGTACCCTACCGAACTTAACTCAACTAATCAACAATAAAGCCGTAGCTGGACAAACAACAAAAATCTCAACTGCCGATGTACCAAGGTCCCACTCACCCTCTATAGAATCACAACTCAACCATCAACACAAAACTTTCATTAAAATTCTTTATTTCATCATCAAAATGTTGATGTTAAGAAAACGTCTTTAATCAACAGAAATCCAAATTCATTCAATATACTCGTACATTTTCAAAACTGAAATAAGATATAAAATCCATTAAATAACTGAGAATCATATTTTGAAGTCGTAGAAAATCACAAAACATCAATTCCTTCAAAAACCATATATCTTTCATTTAATAAAGTCATAAAAATTCAATTTAAATTATATTATGATCAAAACATAACTCTCTTTAAAATACTGTAATCTGTAGTAAAAACATTATCAAAAATAGTAGATCAATGGTTTGTAATATCGAAGAAACAATCGTTCAAGAAAAACGAAGAAAGCTCAATAAAACCAATCAGTCAAGAAGTAAAGACACCTACAGCCGACTGCCAAATCAGTTCAAAAAAAACGACAGTCGACCGGCATGAAAAATTTCCAAAATCAACTAATTGACAGCCAACTATCAATTCATGTGTAAAATCGTGACAGTCGACCGACATATTCAAAATTCGACAGCTTTGAAATTCGTGCACATTTTTACTCATACTTCATTTAATCTTTGTAAAATCATAATTTTGCAAAACAAAATTCCTGAGATGATCAAATATAACTTGTACAACATACTGGAGTGTACAAAATAAATCAAAATCCCATCAAGATCACAAAATAGTAACTTTTGACAAAATTCTTCAAAACAGTGTACATGAGTATATATATATGTATATTTTAAACATCAGTAAAGCATCAAGATCCATCAATTTGAGTAGAAAAAGTTTCAATTCAATCTCGGTATAAAAAACAACTCAAATCCAACTCGAAAACATCAAAATGCCCAAAAAAACAGTTTCGACCTGTGTATGTACATACCCGAAATCAACCCCTTTTTCAATACTTCAAAAATTGATTCTTTTGATCTAATAACTCCCCTACAATTCATTGTACACATACCCAATCACTCACATTAGTTTACCCATGAATACATGCAATTATAATAATCATTCATCAAGTTTTTACTCATTAACATTATCAAAACAGAGTGTATGTATATATTCAACATGAGTAATGCTTTAGCCACTACCAATTTTACTACCATTTCCTTCACTACCTTAGGTGGCGTACTCCTATTGGAGAGTTCTCCCACCTACGCTATCATCCCCTACCTATTGGAGTGTGCCACCTAAGGTAGTGAAGAGAAATGTAGTGAAATTGGTAGTTGCTCTAGCATTACTCATTCAACATTAAAGGTTAAGTTTTGTTCATTTTCGCAATAAACATCATAAAACTCATAATAAACATTCAAAACAGCAAGATTATGAAAGAAAACATCATACTCATGATTTCTATTAGGTTCTTAACAATCTCAAGTCATCTATTTAGGGTTCTAATCATCAATAGCATAATTTTCATGAAAAGATTTATTTTTATTCATCCATCAATAAATAATTCATTATATCATCACACCGTCCCCTAGAATGCTTTCTAATAGACAAATCATCACATACAACATGCATACAATAGCAAGAAATCAAACATATGTCACTCACCTTATTGAATAATCAACCGAAGATAATAAAGAGAATAAGAAAAGTACTTTCTTTCACAAGAAAACCAAGATCCTCGTTTCGAAACCCCAAGAAATCAATAATAAAGAAAACCCTTTGTGTAATGAAGCAAAGAGACGGCTGCTACTGCCCTTATAACATGCCGGAAATATGGTGTATTAGGGTTTTGAGTAAATTTGCAAAATATCCCTTTTGAATATATATTTACATATATAAATCCTTGTACTTGAAAATTAGATTAACCAATTCAGTTCAAATTTAAAAACAAAATAACTGATCAATCTAGGCCGGCACTATTTGTAAACCCAGAAAAATGAATTTTGTAATTTTGCCTATAAGTGGCAATTTTGCAAAAAAACTTTCATTGAGAAATTTGCAAAATAAACCAAGTCTATTAAAACAAAAAGTAAATTTTTTACCTATGGGTTGGCTAGAAATCATGCTCAGCCAAAAAATCAGAAAATATGGAGTTTTTACTCCAAGTGGTAATTTTGCACAAAACCCCCTCTTTTTGTAATATTTGCAAATAGGTCAAATAAACATCAGAAAAATCTAGAAATTAATAAATAGTACCTACTAATAAATAATAGGTTTCCCCAAAATAATTTCTGACTTTGAACTTCCCAAGAATATATTTGCACGTGCTTTGCACGTGTAAAAAGATAAATTTCAGAAAATGTTTATTAAATCACAAAAAATCATCTTAATTCATTTATAAATCTCAAAAGCATTATTTAAAAATCTAGGGTTTTACAGGAGATTCTACTTTCAGTTCCATCGGTAGGTTAACTCAATCCACAACTATCTGCCCCCCGGGGATCAAGGAATGGAGTCTCATTCTCCAACGAAGATCTTGAAGACGTCCAACTACCTCATTATGATGCCGTTGTAGTCAGCCTCAGCATGGTTAATCACAAAGTCTGCCACATCCTAGTTGACAATGGAAGCTCCGTCAATATTCTGTTAATGGATGCATTAGAAAAGCTCTAACTCTTTCGCGAGAGGCTAAAGCCAGCCAGGTACACACTCCACGGGTTCTTAGGCATGCCTGTCCAAATTAAGGGAATCGCCACACATTATATAACAGCCGGAATGGCCCTGACCATCCGGACAGAGGCAATGGACTTCATGGTGGTCAACCTCAAGGCTATCTATAATGACATCCTCGATAGACCAGGCATCTGCTCCCTCCAGGCGATGCCCTACGCCTATCACTTGACGTTGAAATTCCCTACCAACCACGAGGTCGGCATTGTCTGAGGCAATCATGAATCAGTCCGTTCATGCTACATGGCCGCAGCAGGGGCAGAGTTTTCCCCCTTGACGCAGTAGAGCTTCCATCTGATAGTAGTCAGTCGCGCTTGGAGCCCGTCAACAAGTTTTAGGAGGTCCCCTTCTTCGGGGAGGAAACATCTAAATGGTTCTGAGTGAGCCAGTCTCGCTCCAGATTTGAAGCTGGCCATTATTGGCTGCATCCGTCGGAATGCCGACCTCTTTGCATGGACACACTCAAATATGCCGGGGATTTCGGAGGACCTCATCATGCACAAACTAAGAGTCCACCCGGACTCGAAGCCAGTCTAGCAGAAGCAGCATAAGTTTGCTCCCGAAGGCAACAAGCGGTGAAGGAAGAAGTGTACAAACTCCGCTTGGCGCCGTTCATACAGGAAGTCAACTACTCGCAGTGGTTGGCAAACGTTGTGATGGTGAAGAAATCGGGTAGCAAGTGGAGGATCTATATAGACTTCACATACCTCAACAAGGCACATCTAAAGATCTGTTCCCCCTCCCGAGCATCGATGCCCTAATAGATGCGACCTCGGGTCACGAGCTACTAAGTTTCATGGACGCCTTCGTGGGTTCCTACCAGATCAGGATGTTCCCTCCAGCCCAAGATCGCCTTTATGACAGACCAAGGCCTCCACTGTTACTGGGTCATGCCCTTCGGGCTGAAAAACGCTGGTGTCACGTACCAAAGGCTCGTCAATCAGGTTTTTAAGGAATATAGGCCAGGACATGGAGGTATATGTCGACGATATGCTCGTCAAATGCCGCAAGGGACAAGATCACGTCAGTGATCTCGATGAGGCTTTCGGGCTCCTGCGATCCCACAATATGAGACTCAACCACTCCAAATGCGCCTTCAGCGTCGTCACCTTGGGAAATTTCTCGGATTTGTGGTTAGCCAACAAGGCATTGATGCAAACCCCAAAATGATCCAGGCCATACTGGACATGGCCCTTCCAAGAAATGTCAAAGAAGTCCAACGGCTTGCGGGTCGACTAGCGGCCATCGGCCGTTTCCTCTCCAAGTTCGGAGAAAAGTTGCTCTCGTTCTTCACAGACCTCCGAGGGGCGAAAAGCTTCGAGTGGGAAGATCCTCAGCGGTAACTTTTGATTAGCTGAAGTCCTACCTGGCCAAACCCCCACTCCTTACCTTAGCAAACCAGAGTCGGGTGTGTTCCTATTTCTCTATCTGGCTTCACTGGAACACACGCTCAGCATCGTACTAACCAGGGAAGAAGGCAGGGTCCAGAAGCCCATCTATTATGTCAGCAAAATCCTGTACGATGGTGAACTTTGATACACCAGGATGGAAAAGGTCGCCTGTGCATTGGTGATGGCCGCTCGAAAACTTTGACCATACTTTCAAGCCCACTCCGTCCAAGTCCTTACAGATCAGCCTCTCATGATAGTCCTCGACAAACCGAAGATTTTTGGCTGCTTGATCAAGTGGTCAATCGAACTGAGCCAACATGACATCAGCTACCAACCTCAGACAAACATCAAATGGCAAGCCCTCGCAGAATTCATCACGGAATGTACCATGCCCGAAGTATCTGAAATCCGAGAGGATAAACCAGTTTGGGAGATCTATGTCGACGGATCATTCTGCGAGGGTGGAAGCGGAGCTGGAATCATACTCAGGGGCCCCGATGACTTCGTCCATCAGTATTCCCTAGGGGTGGACAACTATTATCCGAACTGACCAATCCGAACCAATCCAACCCGAACCGACCGGTTTTTAACCAAACCAATTGGGGGTTTGGATTGGTCCGGTTCTTGATCTTCAATAACCAACTGGACCAGTTCGTTTATTGGATGGATCTTCCAAATAACCGATGAAACCAAACCGACTATACCTTTATGCATAAGTCCATAAAAAATCTAGTTCTCCTTTAATTTCTTGAATATACAAATAGTCATTTCTCATTTTCTTGGAGATACAAATAGCCTTTTTTAATTTCTTTAATACAAACCGAGCAGTTGTTCTACCTATATTTTGATTCTTCATAATCCTGTGTGTTATTTTGTTGAGAAATGCTTGATTTACAGTGTGGCCCAGTTTAATAGAATCATGAAGTTGATATAAAATTTAGTAGTTACTTTAATTAAGTCAAGCAGAAATTGTTTTCTAAATCTTTTTTTATTGTACCTGAAATTCAATTAACTATGGTTAATGATGTTTCTTTTATGATAATAAACTAAGATTACAGAAGTATGCAAGTGAAAATGCAGTTTATCTCACCCATTTAAACGTCATAATCTCAAACAATTAATGCAAAATTCATTAACAACTCGTGGTTTTATGAATCTTCATTTTAAATTCATTTCTGAATAACAAATAGCAGGTTGTTTCTTAAGTTTGATTGAAGCCGCTCTTTTAAATTTCAACAAAATTATGAATGATGTTGAAGGTGAAAAGTAACATGCCAAACCGACCATCCAATCCAATCCAAACCGAGCTTAATCGGCTTGGATGGAAACCGATCCAATTAATGTTCGGATTGGTTGCGGATGAGAAAATTAACAAACCGATATTCTTTGGATCGGTAGTGGATGGTCCATATTAGGTCGGATACCGACCGATGCCCACCCCTAGTATTCCCTATGTCTCAATTTCTAGGTATCTAACAACGAGGCCGAATACGAAGCAATAATCTTTGGACTCATTCTAACCCACAAAGCAGGATCAAGATGAGTAGGAGCATTTAGAGACTCTCAGCTCGTGGTCAACCAGATCTCTGGGGATTATGAGGCTTGTGACACTTGGATGATCCAATACTTGGAGTGCGTCATACTCCTCTTAACTGTCTTCGAGGGCGCCGTGGTCGAGCATATCTCGGGAAAACAAAATGGTCGGGCTGATGCCTTGTCCAAGCTCGCCCCATTGTCCTTTGAGGGCCTAGATCACATTGTCCTTGTCGAGATCCTCCTCAAGCCTAGCATCGAGAACCCCGAGGTCCTTTGCCTCAACCCAGGCATTCAAGCAGATACTTGGGTGGATCCCATATGGAAGTTCTTGACAGTTGGTGAACTCCCCATTTGACCCAGCAGGGGCCATGAAGATAACAATCCGATCGAAAAGATTCACATTGATCGACAATGTACTCTTCAAGCACTCATATACTAAGGTGGACGGGATACCATATCTTCGATGTCTAAGTACCGATGAAGACAAGTATGTGCTGGAAGAGATGCACGAAGGAATTGGAGGTGCCATATGGGCAGCAGGTCGCTCATGAGGAAATTTCTTAACCACTGGTACTATTGGCCAACTATATTGCAAGATGCCAACGATCCTGTAAAAAAATGCGGCCCCTGCCAGAGATTCTTTTCGACTAGGCGCATGCCACAAGCCGAACTCCGGTCACTCACCAGCCCAGCCCCCTTTGCTATGGGGGGGATGGATATAGTCGGCCCCTTTCCGAAGCCCACGGGCCAAAGACGTTTCCTCATAGCGGCAATCGACTATTTCATTAAGTGGGTTGAGGCAAATCCCTTGGCCACAATCACTGAGCATCAAGCCCAATAATTTTTTGGGAAGCACACCATTTTTTGGTTCAGCATCCCGCGCGTGCTCATCACCGATAACGAAACTCAATTCACCGGCAATTTTATTTGAAAGTTCTGTGAAGACCTCGCCGTCCAGCAGCGGTTCTCATCAATGTCACATCCCCAGTCAAACGGCCAAGCCGAAACTGCCAACCGCCATATTCTTGAAGGTCCCAAAAAAGGGTTGGACAAATCTCCCAAGGGGTTGTAGGTCGACGAATTACCGAGCATCCTTTGGTCGTATTGAACAACCAATAGGATCCTTACGGGCGAGTCCCCATTGAAAGAGGTTGTCATCCCCTGAAATCGGGCTTCCTTCGCCTGGGATCATGAGCTTCAATGAGGAATCGAACTCGAAAGGGCCAACTTAGACCTGATCAACGAAATCTGTGAAAAATCCGTCATCAGAAGAAATATCTATCAGCGGTGGATTGAAAAGTTCTACAACAAGAAGGTCCATCCGAACGACATCAAGGAGGGTGACCTCGTACTCAGGAAGCTCGCTATTTCCGACCCCACCAAGAAAGATAACAAGAAGGTCTCACAAGTGGTACATCCAGGCACGTACTGACTCGAAGACCTGAGGGGCATGATAGTCAAGAGACCCTGGAACGCCGAGCACCTTATCAAGTTCCACGAGGGACCATAAAATCAGGCATAGTTGTTAGTAATGATATCAAGCGCTACCCATTTTATGTACCCCTTTCTATGTAACCAAGCAAGTAAAAGCAATGAAATTTCTTTTTTAGGGAGCGTCAAAATATCTCGCGTTTACTTCTCCATGCAAGGGATTCCTCACAATTTCTCACATCCTCGCCGCTTGGCTTGGACTTCGAACCCTAATGCGAGATTTCTCACAATCTCTCACATCATCGCCGATCGGCTTAGACTTCGAGTCTTAACGAGAAATTTCTCACAATCTTCCATGTCTTCGCCGCTTGACTTGGACTTTGAACCCTAACGAGAGATTTCTCATAATATCTCACGTCCTCGCCGCTCGGCTTGGACTTCGAACCCTAATGAGAGATTTCTCACAATCTCTCACATTTAGTAGGTCCACTGCGCCAACACATCCAGATCGAAGCAGAGCTCGAAAAGTGGAAGGATCATTTTATTACAACATATAGAAGTCTATTGATTACAACCAAGTTACAAGAAGAAGGAAAGTTACAACTGTTACAAACTCGACCTACCGCTCCTTTGGGGGGGGCGGGGGTAAGGACTGACGCAAACCAGTTAGAGGCCAACTGAACGTGTTTGCTCGCCAACAAGCCCATCAAGATCCCTAGGAGTTGCTAAGGTGGACGCTCTAACAACAGAGCTCTGAGCATCACCTGGTCTCTCCACCTCCAGTATGAGGGTCGGAGATGGGCTTCCAACGGAGGAACAATCGCCCCCGAAAGAGCGAGTTCGGGATCCACCCACTCCGAGCATGACCTTCAACCTTTGTATCCTTCTCCACTATATCCTTGCAAAGGAATGATTCAGAGGTCGGCCGCCGGACAGAAGTACCAGACATCGATCATCTAGTCGCGACGCTCCCCAAATCGCGGTCGGCAATCGTCTTCTTCAGACGAGCTGACTCCAAGCTCAGCTCCTTCGACTTAGTCATAAAATAAGAAACAGTTACTTTCCGATCACGGGCCTATTTGCGATAGCGAACCAAAACAAAATTCATGGATTTCAGCTTGCCCCTAAGGCGCTCAATCTTCACATCACGAGGATCGGCCTCGAAGGACTCGTTCATCTGACACAAAGGAGGAAAGTGCATATCATTCTGAGCCTCATAAACTCGGCCAAATCACAAAATATCACATCACATATATTACAACAAAAATTTTAAAGTCAAAGGGTTTCGGCCAAAAATCATTTTCATCCATCAAATTTCTTACAAAATAGTGGTAGCCAGTTAGAACTTTTCAAATACAAAGAAAAGAAGAAAAAAAACGGAAAGGCTGAAGCTACTACTTAGAAAAGAGGGGCACCTCTTCGGTCGCTAGCGCGTCAACCTCTGGGTCAGCCACCTCCGCTACATTCTCCTCGGTCGGTGTAATGCCCGAATTTTCATTTATGAAAATTTATTATTTATTTTGCACGTAGTGTGCACGTGCAATATTTTTAGTAGTATTAAATTTTATGATGATATATATATGTGCTCTTTAATTATTTTTATATAAAGGCATTTTTCAAATAAACTTAAGCCTTTCTTTTTAAGCCCAAATTTAATTTATTTATCTTCTTTTTATAAACTACTATTTTGGGCCACAAACCAAAGCCATGAGTTATTTTTATTTTAAATATAACTTGTAATGTAGAACATATTTTAAGGATTATTTTTATTGAAAATGTAATGTACAACTTTTGTTAAATGGAGACAAATGCATGCACGTGCATTACACGTACACGTGCAAATGCACCATGCATGGCCGGTTTTGAGCATTGGAGGGAAAAGGAAATTTTGAGTGGAGTCATGGGTGGTGGTTACTTGATCATGGTTGGTTATTGTAACTCCTCCCTGAATCCTAGCATTTTGTTTCTAACTCCTAGTTTAATCCTAGCCTTCCATTTACCCAAATTTTTAGTATAAATACCCCCCTCCCCCCCCCCCCCCCCCAACCTAGTTATTTGGTACTAATTATTCTCCAAGTCCTATAGTATAAAATACATTATTAGTAATTTAGTAAGTGAGTTAAAAGATTGAGAGTTGTGTGTGGGAGTTTTGCTTGCATCAAAGAGGAGAGGCTGGCATCAAAGGAGCTCTCGGTTGGCATTAAGAAGGCTCGGGTGCGCGCATCAAGGAGGAGGAGAAAGCACTTTTGGCAAGGACTTTTAGGAGGTGTGGCAATTTGACTTCTCTCCAATTAAGGTGGGTTATTTTCCACATTTCTAATTAAGAAGCATGCTAGAATTAAAATGAAGTGATGATGCATGAAAAAGATTAATAAGAGTACATTTTTAATTGGAAAAATGGCTTATTAATTGATTGGAATGTTAACAAATGGCTTGTATGTGTTACCATCATTTAATTTAAGTTGTGTGTAAATAAATTATAGCCATGGATTGCTTAAAGAAAAATTCATTACTAGCATTAAGAACTATATGCAAAAGTTAGTAGATGACGATGTTGCTTTATATGCTTAAATGGACTTTTTGCGATAATGTTATCATGAATGACTTAAAAGATATAATTTGTGTGTTTGTGAAATGAATAAAAACAGAGAATTGATATAGAGATTATTGAAATCAAAATTTGATAAGAAATGTCGAAAAAGAAATGTGGTAGTAGTAGCCTTCAATTTAACCAAATTGTATGGAAAATATGTGTTTAATTATTGGAAAAATTATTTTTTTATATACTGGAGTATAAACTATGATGGGAATAATTAATCTGGAAATTTACAGTAAGATTGGGTAAAAGCAAAATCAAATGGGAACTTTTTGAACATCGAAATGTTCTACTAAACAGAGAGAATTGATTTAAGAAAATTTCGAGTTGTCTCTGAGACAACTGGAGCCTATAGCTCGAGTGGTCGGTATGCTTTTGATCGCTACAGTGGGCGGGGTGTCTCACCAGTCGATGGTTCGATTCCTAGTAGCACCACATATTTTGTTTTGTGCATTACAAATGAATTAACTGCAGCCGAGAGCATTTAATGCTCTCGACCTTTTTTATATCGTTCGGCGCATGTGGCCTAGCGGCCAGAGCGCGGGGCTTGTTTCTCGGGGGTTGTGGGTTCGAATCCTGGTCTCGGCCAGTGGTTAATTGTGGGAAAAAAATATTTTTTTGGGTGTTTTGATGATTAAAAATTATGAAAAAATTATGATTATTATTCTAAAAATATGTGGGACTTATGAAAAATAATTTGGGAGTTATCAAAATAAAATAGAGTATATTTGTGAGAACAAATGTATAAATAGAACTATGGTTCTACATCTATATTTCGTGGAGTTTATAATTCGCAAAGGAACTTGAAATAAAGTGCTAGAAAGGAAATATAATAAAGAAAGAAATTATATGAAGTGAAGTGATGTGAATTATTCTCATTGGAGAATAGTGTGACAATTATGAGTTGTGAATACTCATTTTTGACTATATAACTAGTGATGTGATTTTAATGTAAAGATGATATTTGATGAAATGCATGCATGATAATTGAATTCTATGTATGGTTATGGACTCATGAATAATTTAGAAATCATGTGATTGAAAAAGAGAATGTTATTGAGCATGAAAACTCAAACATATGAATTGTGAATTGAAATTGAAAATTAGAGTGTAGCCAAAACTCACACCGGCAAGTGAAAGTGATGAATTATGATTATTGATATTGAAAAGACCAGTTTGGGTCATTGTGAAATGAAAGAAATAAGACCGGTAGTAGTGAGAAGGCTAACTCTAAGAGATTCATTTTGTTCATGATTTCATTAAACTTAAGGATTTAGTACATAGTGAAGAGGTGATGAAAGTGAGAGAAAAACACAAGTATGAGAGCTTCGAGTTTACGATGCGGGGGTGAGCCACAGAATGCATGCTTGATGCGTCAAGACATGGCGTGGGCACTATTCAGAATGATCGGATCTTGGCGACGCTTGTGGGATGTTTGGTGACTGCCAGAGGATCGTGTGCCATGAAGGAGGCTGAATTGCCACAGAATGCATGCTTGATGCGTCAAGACATGGCGTGGGATTCCCCTCCAGGTTTTCTGTACACGAGCTTCTACTCATAGATCATCTAGGATACTTACCGTAGTTACAATAGTAGATTAAGTCATGACGAGGGATTGAATCCTACAAGATGAAGAACGATTAAGAGGCTTGCCCTCGGACCTATGTAGTATGGAATGCATAAAATCCGAACAAGTGTGCATTAGTGTCATGTAATATTAATAACTGCATTAAGGACCAAGTGCACAATCACAACACGACATCATTAGGGTATTCCCATTAGTTTGATATGTGACAAGTTTGTGTTTGTTAAATATGGAAAATAAGTTATACTATTTCCGGCATAGAGAGGATGGCCGTGTATAATGTTCGTCGGTTGAATAAACTGACGTACCCACAATTTTGTATGCAGGATAAATGACATGATAAAGATTAAAGAAGCACAGATGCTTAGAGATTATTCAAATGTTGATGTACATTTATTTAAATATTGTAAATTTGCTTCCGCTGTAAAATGTAAAGTGCAAAGTTTTCATGTAAACTCTGATGTAAAGTGAAAAGTTTTAATTTCCTT
Source organism: Hemerocallis citrina (assembly GCA_017893485.1). NCBI lineage: Eukaryota > Viridiplantae > Streptophyta > Magnoliopsida > Asparagales > Asphodelaceae > Hemerocallis > Hemerocallis citrina. The sequence goes on along the minus strand of JACEHZ010000229.1, from coordinate 263,332 downwards.
ATAAAATTCTACGAAAGAAGTGTAAAGATCCTGAGGAATCTCGAATTCAGTGTATTTTGGAATTCGGGGCGTTACAGTCGGTAGCTGTTCACCCCTCTCCTCACAGTCTCCCCTGAGCATTTTTTGATGCTCGGGAAGTTTCATACCATAATGAAACTCCTCGAGCTCACACTCGGGGTAGTAGTACAGGACATGCTCGAGGGCTCGGTTATACGCGTTGTCCTGGACCTTGATGACCGATTCATGGCGGTGTTCCTCATCTTCTTCAGCTCCTTGTCGACCACCTTCTTCATCTCCCCCTCCAGTCGAGCTCGGTCATCGGTGAGGGAAGTTAGCTCGCCTTTAAGGGCAGGCTTATGGGACTCGGCTGCGTCCGCTCTCAAATTCTGATCTTTCATCTAACGCTCATACTGTTGAGCATTCTTCACCTCCCGCTGGAGCTCGCGGGTGCCAGTGTCGCTTGTGAACGAGGGGCTAAGACTTGGAAAAGTGAAATATGAGTTCGATTTACGGAGTTGGGAAATACTTACCAGCACGTCGGCCTGAGCCCACCTCATATAGCACGACTCGAGAGTCTCAGTCGATAGGGCCTCCCTATTGCAAGGTGTGGACAGTTGTTCCACCACCTCGACCGCTATCGGTCCCACGGTCAACGAATCGATCTTCTTCACGACCCAATTTGGGGGCCATGGCTAATGCCCTCTTCGCCCACGACTTTCCGAACCGCGGAGTGGATGGGCGAAATACCACCCTTCAATATCTTGGTAACCTTAAGGTTACTCGAGCTCGGTACCACCTTCGTCGAGTTTGGAGTCCCCGGGATGGCGAGGGCCCTCTGTTTCTTGGACTTCATATCAGAAGTCCCTTCGGAACCCCCCTGAGAGGATCTCTCCCGCTGCTTTGACTGGTCGGTAACCCTCTGCTTGACCAATTGGGCCTTCCTTGCATCGATGGCAGCATCATCCATTGCTGCAAAAGGAAACCAGAGATATAAGAACGAAGGGAAAAAGCTGAACAAAAAAGGAAGCCAAAAACATATAAGAGTCGATGAGGCTCAGTCCGATCCTGGCCAGGTGCCTCTCTGTCATGTTCGGCCAGCTGCTGCTGTTGTCTACGATGGTTCAGTCCACATTGGCCCACTCATCGTCCGTTAAATATTTTTTCTTTGGATGCTTGTGATTTGGTTTGTAAAAGTTTTGATTCGTGGGATTTTCCCAAGGCACCTGATTTTGGACAATGAAGTATTTATCCTTCCATCCTTTTATGGAGTCTGGATGCCCATGGACTACCTTCTTATGGAGGCGAGGCGAGATGTAATATACTCCCTCGTGCTCTCCCGACGAACTGACCCCGAGAATGGCTCGAAAAAACTTCAGCTTCAAAGACACTCTCCTCACCTCACAAATCAACATGAAACAAACGAGCTGCTTTCAGGAGTTTGGGCTATAGTGCATCGGGATCAGACTCCCCTAATTCAGCACCTTCTTAATGAATGGGTGCATCGGCAGCCGCAACCCCGAGATGAAGGTGTCTACCAGAAACATGCAGTACCAGGGGCCAAATTGTCCGTAGGGCAAAGACTAGGGTTCAGAATCATCAACTCATACTCCAACCTTATGAAATAGTTCGCCCGTATTAGCGGTAGGTCACTACGCGTCAAAACACTCTGTGTCTTGTCTAACTTGATCTTTGGTCAGCTAGGCGAAAAAAGTTGCACCTCATACTGAACCAAGTTTTCGACATCATCCAGATACTTCCTAATGGAGCTCGAATACTGAAGATAAGGGACGTCGAACCCATGTTTCGAGAGAAACTCATCAGGCTGTTCTGGACTGTCCGGGAGGGTCCACCTCATCCTCCTCCATCAGATGTGAGGAGCCTTTGGGGGACAACATCGCCTACAGTTTCAGATTATGGGCCTCACCCGACGGATCAACTTCCATAACCTTGTCCTCATCCTCGTCTCCAACCACATCCTCCACATATTGCTCTGTATCTCCCAATTTCTCTACTTCTTCCTCATTACCCGCACCCTCGTCGACCTGTTTACCCTCATCAACCACCTCTGTCACCCCTACCTCTCCGTCCGAGTTGTTTGATTCCACCACAAACGGTTTACGACTACGAAGCGGCATGACATAGTAGAACTTTTCACTCCTTTACCTGAACGAGGAGTCAGAAATGCAATACCCATCGCCCTGAACAAATGTAGGGGCAAAAGAACCGGACTGAGCCCTTGACATGGTATTAAATATACTAACCTGTGATCATTGCCAGAAAGTTCACGGCTGGTCCCTATTGCTGAATGGTTCATAGAGAGAGAAGCTCTGAGAACTAAAGAGAGAAAGCAAAGTGAAAAATTAAAAGGGGAGTGAGGGATACAAAGACAGCTCCATGTTGCCTTGATACCCACAAACAATCTCAGCCACCCAATCTAGATCATCTAAATCTAACGGTAGATACGATTTCGATGCCTCGATTTCCACAACCATGACGCCAGCATCGCACATGCAATACACATGTCCATTGCAATGACAATAAGCGTGAACTTTTTCACCAAGTATGCGTCGCTGGACGCTTGGCATGGACCTCGAACCAGTAGCAAAGTTTTTCACAAGCTACGCTATGCTCGATGCTCGGAATACTCCTCGAGCAAGCAGTAATCTTTTCAAGTACGCATCGCTCGACGTTTGGCATGTTCCTTGAGCCAGCTACAAGTTTTCACAAGCTGCACTACGCTCGACGCTCGCCATGTTCCTCGAGCCAACAACAAGCTTTTTCATAAGTTATGCTACTTTCGACGCTCGGCATGTTCCTCGAGCAAGCAACAAATTTTTTCACAAGTTACGCTACATTCGACACTTGACATGTTCCTCGAGCCAGCATCAAGTTTTTTCGCAAACTGCACTACGCTCAACGTTTGGCATGTTCCTCGAGCCAGCAACAAATTTTTTCACTAAGTATGCTATACTCGACGCTCGGCATGTTCCTCAAACCAGCAGCAAGTTTTTTCACAAGCTGCACTACACTCGACACTCGGCATGTTCCTCGAGCCAGCAGCAAGCTTTTTCACAAGTTACGCTACGCTCGATGCTCGGCATATTCCTCGAGCTAGTAGCAAGTTTTTTCACAAGTTCGCTACGCTCGATATGTTCCTCGAGCCAACAACAAGTTTTTTCACAAGTTATGCTACGCTCGACACCTATGTTCCCGAGGCACGAAGCTCGGGGGTCGGTGCTCGATGTCTCAGGGCCCGATCTCAACCTCTGGATGCTCCTCACGGGGATCTTCCGCACTGTCCTTATGCGCACTGTCGACTCGTCTCCTTATGCGATTGGGGCTACTCCTCGACGGCCGGTACATACAAACCTCTAGGAGTGGGGGGCCTATGATGTGGGTAAAATTCTAGCTCAATCTGAGCCATTTGATCCCCTTCAGATCCGCAAATCCCTATAGATCAGGTCCGTAGTCCCTATGATCCTTCTGCTGCTTCAGGCCCATAGGAGAGGGTCAACCTGACCCATTAGGGTTAGGGTTCCCCCCCTCTGCCTATAAATAAAAGCCCGTCTCCCACGGAGCAACCACAGTCCGCCGACTGGGTCTATAGCCACTGAGATCCACCGCCGACTATATAGTGGCAACCCACTTACCTTTGCCCAGGTTTACTACATCTTCACTTATGTGCCTAATTATTTAGTTCAGGACATGAATAAATTTCCAAACCTATAATTAGTTTTACCTCCTACCAGACTTTATCAACAAATACGAGATAGCTCCATGGCCATATCTTAAAATATATCTCAACTCTTTTCAATTCAATAGTGCAGGTACCCGAGGTCTCACTAACTCTATATCACAATCTTTTCATGTACAAGAATTCATGGGTACACATACCCTTTAATAAACATGTCTTAAACCTATATATTTTCATCTTCAATTCATTCACAAATTATTAATGTCTTGTATTAGCACTTATCCACAAAGTAATCATTTCTTAGTCTTGACACTATTCATGATCTAGTTATTCATCCATAGTCCTTATAAGCAAATAAATTCTTTCAAGAACACAACTTTATCATATGAAAATATTACAACAAATCCAAGCTCTTATAATGTCTCAATTCACATTAAAATATTCTTTAAACAAAAAAATAATAATTAAGAGTATAATTCTCTTTAAGAAATACTTCACAAATTAATACTTTACTCTTATTCACTACAAAGTTCTATTCTCAAAATTTCATTTCTTTTTATGCTTCAAAATATACAAGAAAACTTTATACTATCTCCTAATATTTTCCATTTCATTTTATATCAATAATAAAGTTTATTCAAAAAACCCTTTTTATATCAAACTCGAAATGTGAAATAAAAACCCCAAAAATCAAAAGGGGTGGCTTGGGTTTTGAACCCAGGACCTGCCGACAACACTGCCCAACCCCAAGTCCCAAACCCATTAGCCATTAAGTCCATTTGGACTTTGTGTTTAGATCCTTTACCGAAATGTTCTTATGCCCATTTTTGGGTTCTGAGTGTATTAAAAACAAAACCAAAAGAAGATGGGCTTAACAGGATTCGAACCGAGGCTGACAAAGAGACCAGCGCAATGCCAGACCACGAGGCTAAATGCACTCATCGGTACAAAGTCCCTCCCTTTATAGGCTTTTGTTCAAGCTCCCTATTAATCCATATTCTTATAAAACTCGATTCTTTATCTTGATCTAATCTTTTATTTGGCAAAATTTAATCCATAAAAACTGAGTTACTTTCTAACAGTAACTCACTGATTTAATAATCCATTTTTTTAGAAAGTAAGAATAACTGTCAAATAGTTTCTTCTCACTAGTAAACATGAATTTCAATTCCATCACAATTATATATCTTATCAAATGAAATCAATAGTATCAATTTTACTTTAAAAGGATTTCATTTGCTCATCGAAAGAAGAATTTCCAACAATTGTTCATACAATCAACAAATTTTTCACTCATTATTACTAGTGCATGGCAAAAATAATCAATTATCTCTTTTCTCATTAACAATTACATGATGTAAATTTTAATCTACTAAACATAACATGATTCACTACCACAACAAGCAATAGTATATATTTGTTCTATCACATCAAACTTTCTATACTACTCATTCATTATTATTAGCATGCATTATTCTATAATTAGAAAGCATGAGAACACCGACCTCTTAGGAAGATTTGAGAATGAGAAGGACATAATAAACTCCTAGCTCCTAGCTATTTCTTCTTCTTCTAGCAAGACTCCTCCAAGCACAAGAACACTCTGCTCTCTTTCTTTTCTTTCTCTTGTTTAATTTACTTTTTTGTGTGTGAAATGAGAAGAGAAGGGGAGCAATTTATAGGACAAGTTGGGGGTTCAATTTGCAAAATTACACACCTAATAAATTTACTCAATTAACTCTCCATCTATTCATTTTCTTAACTTCCAAAATCCCCAACCTTTCACTACTCCACCTCTACAAAAACCCAACTCCCATATCTTCATATACCAAACCGACCTATCATACCCAAACCAACCGATCAAGTACAGGAAGTCCAACTCCACTCATGTGTGCAATTATATATATATATCATAGGTACAAATAATTACATGAAATAGGTGTAGGTAGGCAACAGTGGGAGGGGGGGGGGGGGGATCATGTTGGTTTGGGTGAAATAAAGGGTGCTTCATGTGTGGCCCCTCATGAAAATTCAACACAATTCATTTTCAAATATATGTCATCGTGCATAAATTTATATATATATATATATATATATATATATATATATATATATATATACTGTATATGTAAGTAAAATAGTTTGCTTAAAAAATCTAAAATGTATTATGCACAAAAAAGTAATTACACACACTCTAGAATTTATTTTGAAAACGGATACGCTCAAATACGCCCACCGAAACACGTGCGTCGAACGTAAAATATCGAAATACAAAAATCGATTTTATTAAATGGAAAATTATTATAATATAATCGAAAGCAACATAAGAAAACATATTTACTAATTTTATATATTTCACGACGTACATAGAAAACACGTGCATTACATGTACAAAAGTATTTAGATCGAAAATGCGAGAAAACTTAATTTCCATTTTATAAAAAAATAGATTTGAATACCTAAAATAAATAATTTAAACACACAGAAAATACGTAATGGTGGAAACACTTAATTGATACGTACATTAAAAACACGTAAAAAGGCACGTAAAATATCACGATCTAAATTTAATATTTTGTGTCACGCCCCGCTTCCCAAAATACGAAATACGAGTGCGTGACGAAGCCCAGCGAATGATCTTAACATCATTCATAAGCTGTAGGATTGACTCGGCATCATAACAAGAATATACAAGAGAGAAATATATAACCAAGCATGCATGAATAATTCATTAAGAAACAGAAAACAACAAATAATAATGTCCACATAGTTTTCAAGTCTGGATCAAAAGTAAAATTCGGGAACGTAAGCCCGTTTCAAGTCTTATACAGCAGAAGAAATAAATAACTTAAGGAAAACAATTATTTAAACAAGTCCTTGCTCCAAGCAAAACCTGAGATGTCTGCTCGCCAATTCCAGCAGGTAGCTTGTCCCGAAGTCTGCTTAATAAATATAAAAAGGAAAAATAGGGAAAAACAAGAGAAGATGCCCTTAGTGCAAGCTAGGGCCACAAATAGTGAAAACAAGTACAAGTATGGGAAACAGAAATTTGAAATCAAGAATGTAACGGGGATACAACAAGTGGTGGATAAACCAAGAACTAACTAGCAAGAGGGACATCCTAGTAAACAGGCTTGTTAACAACTGCTAATGGTAAAACATATGACAGGTGAACCTGTGCGGGTAACTAACATCAAGTATCATGTTTCATGTATCAGGTTTCACATATCAAGTTTCGTGTATCGTATCATCAAGTATCAAGTAACAGGTGTCATGTTCAAGTTTCATGTTTCAAGTCTCATGTATCATGTTTCATGTATCATATCATCAAGTATCAAGTAACAGGTGTCATGTTCAAGTCTTGTAGTTATTACTATCTAGGTAGAACGACATGCATCCATCTTTTTACTACATGGTTGATACAGTCAAAACAATTTCGTTTAGACCTAGTAATGGAGTCTATAGGGCAGTGTACTCAGGTTTCAGGTATCAAGTATCAGGTATCAGGCAGGCATGGTTCATGAATACGAAATTAAATAACAGGTTCACGAAACGAGTTCGTGAATACTAACAGGTTCAAGGACCACACAGTGGGTCCATGAATACAACAGGTTCATGAGCCAAGTAACTGGGCTCCATGAATACATCAAGTGCAACAGGTCCATAAACCGAATACTGGGAAATTCGGGCCCCCTTCTGAGTACACTTACCTATATTGTCCACTACTATGGTCTTTCCCTTAAACCCCGGCTTGTTACTTTTATTAATTCTTATCAAGCAAGCATATATATGTGAAATATTGTAAATTAATTCTAAGAAAAATTGGGGATGTCCTATAGGGTGTCCAGCAACTACATATAAAATTTCATATCCAACGCTTGCTGTTTACACAGCTAAATTAATTCGCAAAGTAAAGGTGTACAGCAGTTTTTGCGAATCTGTGCCTACCGACACAGCTGCAGTAAATCTGCAATAACTCCTAGGCTGTAACTCCAAATTCGAAAGTTTCAGAGTCTAACGACATCTAGACATCCAGGGCTACATCTTCTATTCAGGTCTCGGGTTCAGATTCTAATGTTAAATGGGTCGAAACAGCAAAAGAAGATTCAGGATAGCAACGTGTGGGAATAACTTACTAGTATAGATTTCATGGAAATTTGTCATTAGGCGTCTAAGTTATTGTGTGATATAAAATACAGGATAATGGTGGTCAAACAGCAAGTAATAATTGTTTTTCAAGTCAAATGGTTGCAAGTTCATCAAATACTAGATATAACATGTGTCTACAAATTTAGGGCTTCTTAATTCATGTGTCCATATGCTCAAGGGGTAAAAGAGTCCAAGTAGTTATAATTTAACACAAGGAAATTTTTGTGACTCTTAGAATTAGAAATTTTGGAGGTTTAATATTGATCAACAACGATAGTCAAGGAGGAGTCATAATTCTAACTATTTGTAGTATTTTTCAAGGGATGCTTGTACTAGAACAAATAAATTGTACAAGGGATACTTGCCTTAATTGACGACGGTAAATCCGATTGTTGAAGAAAATTAGATCGAAAAATCTCGAAAGAAGTCTCCCAAAAGCATGTGTGAAGCACATGCAAAAATCCAATAGTAGAGGAAAATCCTGCACACCAGATCGTCCAGAACAGCAAACAGCAGCTCGGGATCCGCCGCGCCAAAACACGAAACACCGGATCTGCCCAATCAGAACTCTCCCGCGTAGCGGATCAAGCCAGAACACGGGACGGCGAGCGAGGGATTCGCCGTGGAAAAACAACGAACAACGATCAACTGGGCTCGATCGCACGGATCTTGATGCGATCCGATGGTCGAGATCGAATCCCGCCAATTCCGTTCTCTTCTTCGACGAAACAGCGAACGAGAGAGAGATAGAGCGAGCGACTTCAGCGGTGGCTTTGTGATTGTGGTGACGCGACAACATGAGGACGACGGCGCGTGGCGACTCTTTTGTGGGTTCGAAACAGGGGTGGAGCGAAGGAGCGGGTGTTCGGAGTGGACAGAGGTCGAGAGGTGGTCGAGGGAATGAGTCGGAGGTGGCGAGGTGATGGTGCAGTGGTCGGAGATGGCGAAATAGGTTCCGGAGTTTGGTAATGGCGATGGGTATATGGATGGGGACGATGGTGAATGGGTTTCGAGCGAGGTTTGGCGACAAGGAAGAGGGGAGGAAGGGAATGGAGGTGAGGTGGAGATGATGGAAAAGGTAAGGAGGTGGTGGTCTGAGTTGGGCGACGGCGAATGCGAAGTGGAGTTGGGTTGTTTTCGGGTGGAGGCAAGAACGGGGAAGGAGAAGTGAAGGGGGGGGGAGGGGGGGTAGTTGTGGGTTTGTTTGGGAAACAGGAGAGGGAGAGAGAAAGGGAGAGAGAGAGAGAGAGATAGTGGGTTTGTTAGAGTGGTTCTGATTTGTGGGGAAATGAGGAAGTTTTTAATATAATAAAATAAGAGAAGATCATGGGGAGTTGGAGAAACGTGGGATTGAGGGGAGAAAGAGTTTGGGTCTTAGTTAGGGGGAGTGGGTTTGGGCAGATTAAGTCTTGGATCCAGTATCCAATAAGGGTATGGGTTGGGCTTGAATGTAGTTGGGTTAAAATACAATTAATAATTGGAATTAGTGAGCCCACAATATGACAAGGCCCAAATACAATAAATTAGGGGAAAAAGACATCAATGGAAATACAAGGATAATAACCTGTACAATCGGAAAAAGGAATTACATTTTAGTTGACTCAAAATAGGATAAAATCAATATGGGAAATGCATAAATAGTCGGTAATCAAAATGCATAGTGAAAATACGTAACAAAATACACGTGCGTAACACCAAGGGCAAACTTTTCATTTCCAATTTTGCGGGGTGTTACAATGCTTGTGAGTTTATGCTTTTGCTTAGTATGAATTAAAATAAGAATTAAAGAGAGCAAATGATGAAAGGTACAACTTGTGTTGATAGTTTTCTTCAAATATAATCCTAAACAAAGTAAAACTAACAAATTAAAAGGAAAATGGAAATAATAAAATTACAAAACCAAACACACAATCTCCCTAAAACATATTTGCCTCATCCGGGTACTGGTGTTTGCAGAGGCGTCCGTCTCCCAGAATGCAACGACAGTAGAGTGTTGACGTAGACACCACGTCACGTTCTTGAACTAAGCAGTGTTCGAATTCTACAACCGAGCAAAAAATTGGCTCTGCACGAGGTGGGTTCACGTCGGTCTGACATTCGTGTCCTTAGGACGTGCGGGCGCACACAAGCGGCTTGTAATCCGGTCCGAGATTTGCACTCCCTGCGAGAGAGAGAAAGAGAGAGAGAGAGAGAGAGAGAGAGAGAGCCTCTTAACTTGCTATCTTACAATGCCAAGAAAATGGTTAATATACCTTTCTAATTCTTTTGTTTTTTTCCCGATATGGGACTAAAGCCCCTCAACTCATTTTTCAAAAATGAAGTGCCTCACTTTTGAGACAATTTCTCATTCACCCGATAACCATTTTTAGCAAGTAAATATATGATTTTGATCCACTCCCGAAGGAGAACACAAATCCATCAAGATCTCTCACTAATTTATAACGGATCTTACTCATAAAATTGTTTTAAAATTTGTTCGTAAATGGTGTTAAGAAACCCATTCTTTAACCGTCGAAACATTTTTGTTAGGAAAAGACAGACTAAATACACTGATAAACTTGTTAGAGTATGCATAACAAACTTAAATATTACAATATATTATCCATTGGAGGGTGGGAAAAAATCAAAGTTAAATAGTAATATGCACACGCTCATTTTTTTTATTATTTAATGGTAAATAATAAGACGTAATTTGGCATCGAATCCGAGATATCCCTTTACTCATCACATACTCTTTACAAATTATCCTTACTCGTACAAACTTTTATTTTATATGAGTGATATTTTTGTAAATGATTATGTCGTAAATAAATTTGAAATTTGAGGGTATTATGGTAACTAACAATAGTTGAATAAATGAATGATTAATATAACTCTATTTAAAAATGAATGGTTGAGATTCGATAGTTGAATGTCTACAAATGACAACCTTAACTCTCACATTATAATATTAGAGATTAGATCAACCAATGAGTATAAATCTTCCTATTTCCTTGGGGGTACACTCAAGCACAAAATATTCTATGGCGAGTCAAATCCTGATGTCTCATCATCATATCGCTGGAGTTGAAATATACATTCTATTTGATTTCTCGGTCCTTGTGACGCCTCCTTCTATCCAGAATAATATCAAATGCATAACCTGAGTTAGTCTACCATGACTACTATTATTTATATCATATAAAAGTAATAGTTGTGTTTGTGCAACTAGAGAATATCAATGTTGATAGTTCCATTCATATTACTAGTAATTTACATGTACGATGTGCGCGCGCACGCGCACACACACACACACACACACATATATAAGTAAAAAATATAAATTAATATGGCCTCGATTCCAAGACCTCATTTATATTAATTATGTATGGGCGATGCACGTATTTATTTGTCTACAAATGACAACCCTAACTCTTTCATTATAATATTATATTAGATTAGAAGATTAGTAGATTAGAAGAGACTAGATAGTGTCGTGCAAATATTCCTTCTCTGTTAAGCGCATTAGGCCCAATGTTAGATAGCTTTCGCATAGGATATAACATGACATGATGCACTGCATCTATAACGACTATACACTTTTACACCTATCCAATAAGTTCACAAAATTAATGCATACCTCATTTTCTCGCTTTCTCAAGCACTCTTGCAATGAAATTTTGCAACCTCATAGTAAATGGGCAAAACATATTAAAATTTAGTGATTTTTTATCAATCTATATTTTATTGTATGAAGATCAACTTAAACAGTCCGGACCATGGATTTTAGATGTGGAGATCAAACTTTTAGTGCACCATAGGACCTCTGTTTCCTCTTTTAACATTACAGTGTCTGAAAAAACAAATATTCACATATTACTAGACATTTTAATACAAAATTATTATAAGAAAAATATTACTTAAATATGAGTTTCAACAGGTACCAATATGCAGAAAACCCATATCTTCCTATTATAATATTTTCAAAATTGCACCTTTCAACTTCCTCTCTTTCTTATTCGAGTTTTTTCCACAATGGACCACTTTTTTAAAATATTTGTGGTTATGGGCCAGTTTCGAAACTATTAGTGTTCATAGACTACTTTGTGCCACGTCATCAGCGGCCGCTATTCTCATTAGCGTTCTCTTCATTTTGAAAGTCACTAATGGGAATAGCGGCCGCTGTTTTAAAATATTTTGAATTTTTTGTTTGTTGTCGATATTCCCACTAGTGACCTTAGTATATATGAGGTCACTAATGGGATTAGCGACATCAAATAAATGTATTGAGACACTTAGCGATTTTAAAAAAGTTTTTGCTATATTTGAAAAAAAAAATACAACTGTAGTCGCTATTGGGAATAACGATCTGAGTATATATGAGGTCGCTAATCCCGCTAATGGGATTATCGACCTTTAATAAACTGTATTCTAACACTTAGCAAAATCTATAGAGTTTTTGCTTTTTGAAAAAATAACAATCAATTTATTTTTGAAACTAAGGTCTCTAGCGACCTTAGTTGTACGAAGGTCGCTATTCGGAATAGAGGCCTTAGTTATATCAAAGTTCCTATTCTAAATAGATGCCTTTATTGTACTAAGGTCGCTATTCCTAATAGAGGCCTTAGTTGTGTGACTATTTTGCAAATTTTACAAAGAATAAGGAGATTATGTTTCCTACTGAGGTCGCTATTGCGAATAACGACCGAAGTATACTAAGGTTGCTATTCCCAATAGCGACCTCAGTTTTAATTTTTTTCTTCCAAAAAAGTAAAAGCTCTCCAGAAATCGCTAAGTGTCTAAATACTTTGAGGTCGCTAATCCCATCAACGACCTCATATATACTAAGGTCGTTAGTGGGAATAACGACAACAAACAAGAATTTCAAATTTTTTTAAAATATAGGCCCTCATTCCCATTAGTGATTTTCAAAATGAATATGTCGCTAATGAGAATAGCGATCGCTGTTGACGTGGCACAAGGTAAGTCACGAGTGCTAATAGTTTCGAAACCGGTCTATATTCGCAAATAGTTTCAAAAATTGGCCTATGACAGCAAGTAATTATTCTTCTTCCTACTCTCAATCTCACCCCCAATCAAAATCCGATCAAAACCCTAAATCCCCAAAAAACTCCCTCTTTTACTCCCAATAATCCTCCAAACCCTAATGCTCATGCCTAATAGGAAGCGTGCAGCCGCAACCAAACCCCGCAATCGCCCCTCGATGCCCCAACCGGACGAAGCCCTAACCAACAACCCTGAACTGGGCGAGAACGGGGAAGAAATGAAGGAGTTAGATGCAGATTCCATGAAAGAAGACGAAGAAGCGGAAGAATTAGATGAAGGGATGAAGAAAGGAGGTGCCTTTGATAGGCTAGAAGGCGAAGATGGGGGGGTTGAGAAGAAAGAAGAGTTTTTGGAAGAAAAAGGAGAGGAATTTGACGAAGAGAAGTTAGAGGAAGAAGAAGAAGAAGGAGAAGAGGAAGATGAAGAAGAAGAAGGAGAAGAGGAAGATGAAGAAGAAGAGGAGGAGGAGGAGGAGGAGGAGGAGGAAGAAGAAGGCGACGATGAAGAGACAGAAGCGTTGGATGAACAAGAAATGCCGCAACTTGATGCCACTGTTCCTCAGGAACAACCCTCTTTCCCTACTGTAGCAAGAAGACGGCGATTGAAAACACAGTGTACTATGACTAGGTATAGATACTCTAGTTTGGTGCAAAATTTTGGAGCCATACCTTTTTCGCCTTCGAAAAGGATAGATTTTGGTGCGCATGAAGAACTTTTCCGTGCGCTGGACCTTTGGGATTTTGTCAATCTTGATCTGTCGGAGGAGATTCGGCCTGATTTGATTATCCACTTGATTGCCACTTATGACCAGTTGAATAATTTAAGCATTGTGAACGGTGTGGAGATTGCAGTTAGCATGTCTGATCTTGCGATGGCGCTGAAACTCCCTGTTGATAAGGAGGAGGAGGAGGAGGAGGAGGAGGAGGAGGAGGAGAGACATCAGGAATTGTTTGCAAGGGAAGATGTGAAAGGAGTTGTTGAGGAGTTTGTGACGAATTATGTGTTTTTGGAGGATGACGATGATGACGACATGTTTATTTTTCCTGCTGAGGTGATGGCGGCAACGCAGATGGTGAAGGAGGGGAAGGCGGGAAAGGTGGATTGGGCTGGGTTGATGTGGGATTTGGTTGAAAAGGAAATTTTGAATGCCCCAAGACTGGGGAGCTGTCATTATGCTTCACATCTTCAGTGTTTGTTGAAATACCAGCAGCCTGGATTGTTTGAGGGGGGAGCAGAAGTGGGGGGAGTCTTAGTTCCTGAGCCTGATTCTCCCATTGATGCTTCAGTGGATGAGGAGGACTCTGAAGGCGATTATGGGAGGAGTTTTGAGGAGCTTCAGGATGTGGGTTGTGAGAGACAAGGGCCAGATTTGAGTTTGGGATTGGGTGAGAACGGGGTTTTCATGGATGGTGCTGATGATTGCACGGGGGGTGAAGTGGGTAATTGGGTTGATGAAGGGAGAACTGAGCATTTTGATCACTGCTTGAGGAGATGCAGTTCAAATGAAGTGAAGAGTATGGAGTTTGAAAACTTGTACAAGGGGGATGAAGATTTTTCAAATTTGGGAACCTCGACCGACCTTCTTCATGCTATGGAGACTGTTCAGGTTTCTTATGGTCGGCGTGTTAACTCACTCGACCAAACTACCGGAGATTTTTTGTCGGCAGGTGTAGATGCTAATAAGAATATGATGCCTCACCCTGATCAGGGTCCTTCTATCTTCTTTGAAAATAATGGAAAGCGACATATTGAGAATGTTGATATGGATGATGATGATCTTACCCAATTCCATCGGAACGATCAGCAGAAAAGGATGCGGAGTGGTGGGCTTTGGGAGGAACAACAGGCGCCTTCAGGTATTGATTCATATATGGAAGAGATCCAGCGGGCAATGAGAAAGGCTAAGATGTTGTACATAGAGAGGGAACAAGCATGCATGGAAGCCCATTTACAACTCCAATACTTGAACGCTATGGTCAAGGAAAAGGATCAGATAATTCAAAACATGGAGAAAACCCGGGTAGACGAGCAACAAAAGTGGCAGCATGCTGTTCATCGTTACGAGCATGAACTTAATGTTGTGGTTGAACTAGTGGCTGGTTATAAGAAAGCATTGAAGGAAACCCGGATTAAGTTTGCTGAATATAGAAAGATGTGCCCGCAGGGTGATGAGCCTCTCTATAAGGATGTTCCGGCGTCCGGCGGTCTGGTCCTTTCTTCAAGAGAGTTGGAGATGCAGAGGCTGGAAATGCGAAGGATGACGGAGGAATTGATTCATAATTTTGAGTG
This sequence comes from Hemerocallis citrina, assembly GCA_017893485.1. Lineage (NCBI taxonomy): Eukaryota > Viridiplantae > Streptophyta > Magnoliopsida > Asparagales > Asphodelaceae > Hemerocallis > Hemerocallis citrina. The sequence continues at coordinate 248,154 of JACEHZ010000229.1, read as the reverse complement.
TACATGGCTTGTGAAGTTTGATGAGTATAGAGACTTTATTTCAGTGATGCAGATGAAGCTAGTGAAGCAAGAAGGGGATGTGAAGCTTATGAAGGACAGGTTCGCAGAATCTAAAGGTAAGGACAACTGATTATTAAACATTCTTTCTGGCTGTTAAATTATAGCTGCTTATACCTTGTTTTGTTACCTAGATGAGCCTGGTTGAAAGATCTTTCATTTACAAGTATATGCAGATGCTTCAGCCTTCATGTTATTTGATTTGATATTGATCTATTTACATATTTTCTTGTTTTTATACATCTCTCTCACAATGATTTGATTAATGCTATGTTACTAATTCACGAGAATGTTAGCTTGAATGTTTGCGTTGTGTGGCTGTGGTGTATTCCAGTAGGATATTGTGCAACACACACTGGAATTGTATTTATTTCATAATGCTTTAGTGGAAATATTTGCTTGTTGCATCCTTCTTGATAATACGCCATATCGTCTCATTTATTTAAGTGCATGTAGTTGTATACTCTTGTATTCACTAGTTGAAGATGCTAAGAGCATCCACCGTCGTGTTTCTCATATTTGAGAAAATGGCATATATAGAAATAGGAAATAGGGGTTAGAGCATCCATAGTCGTTTGCTATATTTGCCATTTTCTCATATTTTGAGAAAGTTGGCGCTGCAGTCGTTTCTTATTTTGCCATTTTATGGCAAACATGCTACAGTACGTTCTCATATTTGAGAAACAAAACGGCAATTCTCATAATATAGGGGACGGAACATGTTGTTCCAGTCCATTTTTTTTTATAAAATTAGATCGGATGACATATGTTGTGCCGTCCCTATTTAATTTAATTTTTTTTATAAAAAGAGCTCAGACGATACATGTTGTATCGTCCTACCCTTAATTTTTTTAATATTTTGGTTAAAGTCTCAAATGGGACATGTTGTCCCGTTTGATCACAAAAAGTGATCGGACGGGACAACATGTCCCGTCCCATATTAATTTTTTTGTTTTTGTTTTTTTAAATGATTCTTCCCCCCTCCCCCCCCCCCCCCCCCATTTTGCCCTCCAACGTCTCTTTCGTTTCAAACTCAAACGATTATATTTTTTGAAACGGCTGTATTGGATCAAACGTCTATTTAATCTGCAACGGCTAGATATTCACTCGGCTCATGTATAAATAATTAGACAACATCATCAACAGAGTACAAATTTTAGAAAAAAAAATCAACCAACTCTTCCAACCGAGAGCTTACTGAGAAATATATTTTGGCAAGAATGGCGACTAGGGGTTCAAGAGGCAGAGCGTATACAACAAATGAAGACGTGATTCTTTCACAAAGCTGAATAGCAATCACTCGAGATCCAACCATCGGTGCGGACCAGTCAGGTAGCCAATTTTGGGATCGTATATTCACCACATTCGAAGCTATATTAGGCACTACAATTGATCGAACATCGAATTCGCTTAGTAGTAGATTTCACATTATCTCCAAAGATGTCTTTCTATTTATTGCTAAACTGGAGAGTGTAACAAACAGAGTTGCGAGTGGAACAAACGAGGCCGATAAGGTATGTTGATTTTAAAAAATTCTTTTTTTAATATTAAATGTATTGTTCAAGTTAAAAATTATTGTTTTTTTTGTAGATACGGGAAGCAAGAACCGAATATATGCATTCAACTGGGAAAGCTTTCAGATTTGATGAATGTTATGAATTACTGAAGGATTTGCCAAAATTTTCTTTATGTACCAAACATGTTCGAATATGGCCCGAGTTCACAATCGTCTGATGGTGGTAGCAGTCAACGTGTGCCCATAAGTGTTGATGTCGACTCGGATGTACCGCATGGCGGTGATTCTTCTACACCTTTCTCCCGGCCACCTGGACGTAAAGCAAAAAAAGAAATGCAAAAAATAAAGTAGATGGTTCTGACGCGGCTATGCTTGAAGAGACCAGAAAATTTAACTTCTATATAGAGACGCAAGAACGTAGGATACATGCGACAGAAATGAAACTTGCATTGAAAAAAAAAGATCAGGATATGAAAAAGCAAATGGAGGAAGATCGAATAATGGGGTTGGGCTTGAGTCAATATTCTGACGATCAACGTTATTATTTCAGTTGTAGACAACGTGAAATAATGCAAAAGAGGTTACACTAGGGATTGACAAGTAAGTCTAGTTAGTCTTGTAGAAGTTAGAAACTAGTAAAAAGAATTTCTTGATATCCCTAATTGATTCATGTCTACCATTTAGAGAAATGTTTATTTGTTATGTATCCTTTTCATTATAACATTCTTATGTACTGTATGCTTACTTTTAATTTTATTGTATTGTATTGTTTCTTTTTAATTGAATTTTACCTTTCCAATTGCACAGTAAAATATATAAATCTGCATTCCACATGAGCCTAAAGTTTCAGTACATGTAAAACAAACCAACAACCCTTGCAAACATTGGGTTCGTACGTCTACATGATAATCAAAAGATACGATTACATTAAGAAAACTTCCATCGTTCAAATATGAAACTAAATTGTTCTGTTAATTAAAAAAAATAAGGCTAAATAAAAATTCGTTCCAAATATGGTACGATTACATATAACATTCTTATTACATTTGTCAATTAGCATCCCCAAATTCGTTCCAAATATGGTCAACAAGATCTTTTCGCAGTAGATGATGTTTCTGTCGATCATGTAAAATGACGTTGCGTGCCTTACGAGCTGTCTGTTCACTTGGAGAAGTTATAATAGGTATTCTTGCTATAGTTGAGGAACTTTGTTCGTAGTCATAATTACGTACATCTTCTTCTCGTTCATCCTCAATAATCATATTATGTAAAATAACACAAGTCTTCATTATATAAGACATACTTTCTGCATCCCACATTCTAGCCGACCCTTTCACTATCGCAAATTTAGCCTGTAAAACTCCGAAAGCACGTTCGATGTCTTTCCGTGCACCTTCCTGCATTTGAGCAAATTTTTTCTTCTTTTGTGTCTGGTGCAGTGTAGGTTTTTACTATAGTGGCCAATGGGGTAGATTCCATCTGCCAAATAGTATCCTATGGAGTAATGATGATTGTTGATAATATAATTAGCTGGAGGTGCACAACTATTAAGAATATCATTAAATAATGTAGATCGGTTTAGTACGTTCAAATCATTATTGCTGCCTAACTTTCCAAAAAAGAATGCCAAAACCAAAGATCATAGGACGCAACTGCTTCTAGTATGATTGTAGGCTCACGGGCATGACCTGTATATTGGCCATGCCAAGCTGCAGGGCAATTTTTCCACACCCAGCGCATACAATCTACACTACCCAACATATCCAAAAATCCACAGGATTTATTCTCTTCGAGGAGTCTATTTACATCATTTGCATTGGGTTTTCTTATATATTGCGGACCAAAAATATTCACACTTGCAATACAAAATCTACGTACCGTGTTTAGCACTGTAGTTTCTCCATTTCTTACATATTCGTCGACTGCATCAGCAGAAGATCCATACGCTAAACAACGCATTGCAGCTGTTATTTTCTGTATAGAAGACAAGCCAACAGCGTTTGTAGCATCTGCCCGTTGTTGAAAGTATTGATTGTACTCAATGCATGCTTCAAGTGCCCGATTGAATAGAACCCGTCGCATTCGAAATCGACGACGGAAAATACTATCAGGGTAAACTGAATTATCACAGAAATAATCCCGCATCAAACGATTGTGGCCTTCCACTCTGTCACGGCGAATATAACGGCGATGCATATCTCGTCGTGAAGCGAGATTACCCAAAGCTTTTTGCTGCATGAGTTTGTTATACATTATTGCTATATCGTCTTCATGATCCCATTCATCGTCTGAGTTGGTGGAGGTTGAAGAAGAAGAAAAATGAGACATTTTAGTGGCGTAGGGTGTAGATCTCAGAATTTTACGAAGACCATCTTGTTGTGGCTGTTTAAATAGTATTAAAGGAGTTGGTTCACGTGAAACATAGAGACAAAAAAATAAAAAAAAGATTGGAAATGCCTTGGTTCACGTGAATTGACCAAACTTAGAGCAAAAAAAAGCCATTCATTAGATTCCACAAAAATAATTATTAAAGATGTGGGAATAATTTATAACCTAATACCCAAAAAATACCCTTCAACTTCCTTTGTCTAAAATAATACAAACTAACGATATTACTAATCATACTGGGTATTAGGTACAAATGATACCCATTACAAATGATATCAGGTTCAGAAGATTCCACACGTACACCATCATTTGATGCGGGATTATTTCTGTGATAATTCAGTTTACCCTGATTGTATTTTCCTGTAGCACCCCGAGTTCCGTACACTGGGAGCTCGTGACACTTACCCAGAATCTTTACTTCAATGAGTACACAACACAAAAATCACAGAAAATTAGAAATTTACATTTGCACAAGAAAACTATATCCTCCACTTGGATGTTTTCCGCAGCTCGAGTCTCGTGCTCCACGATCAGCAATCCTGCAATGAGCAAACTGTGGGTACGTTAGTTGAATACAACTGACGCAATGCGGATGAAACCCATAATCTCCAAAATCCTCAACAATCAATATTTGATGCAGAAGAAAAGAAACGTGAAAGTCATACAAACATAAATGTCGGTGTATGTCATGATCTAGATTCTAATGCACAATTCATATGCACACCATGCTCTTAATCTAATGCAAACTTGATTTAGAAACGTATGCATTCCATACTACATACTCCCCAAATCGAGTTCGTATTCTCCAGATGATAGAGTTCTATCTTTCGCCATGCATCCTACTCTTTTACTCTTTTCTGTTTCTGACATTCATCTAGTGACTGGTAGAGTCTGCAGCACATACGGTCCATTTTCGCTCATGCAGTCGGATCGTGGTCCTTCTCCACTCTGAACTGCATTGATCACCCTGTTCGTTCAGATCATGGTCCTTCTCCACTCCGACAGGATCGTGGTCCTTCTCCACTCCCGGTCAGTCAGGTGATCATCAGCTCTGCCGGAAACATGGTCTTTCTCCACTCCTGCCCCTACAATAGTCATCATGAACATAAGGCGAATCGATAGGGCCACCCCTACTCCGTCCAGAGACTTAGAGTTACACTCTTGCTCCTTGTTCATATTGATAACCCAGAACATAGACGGAAACTTAAGAGTCCATCTCCAAAGTTCTGACAGGACTTGTGATTTACGTCTGCATCCCGTTCTTATTACTAAATCCCAGAAATTAACAGTCGAGACCACGCCGCACGTGTCCCAGACGAGACGACGCCGCACGTGTCCCCTTGACAGGTGAGTAGTACACGCCCAACTAGTGTCTGTCCTTACCAATCATTTTTTTTGGACAAAAACTAACTTGCACAACCCACAAGTACAACACTACTATTTATGACAACAAACCCATATGTACTACAAAGTCTTTCTTCATTGTATGGACATCTTTCATACATATATTTCTCAACTACTTAGTACTTTTCTATATTATGTTGTTTAGACAAGTACAAGTGTGAACTTGTATTCATGAAACAACCAAATATTCATTTACTCAATTTCAAAATTGTGTAATTATCTATACAAACATATCTTTTCTATCCTTTCTACTTTGTTCCTTTTTCGTTTCCTTTGTTTCCTTAATCCGGCCATTTCAGCCACACACAAGCATGCATACATAACCATTTGTATTTACCCTATTAACAATTACTACAATAACCATTAGCACTTTGATACTTTTCAATCACTACTATCAATGATTACAACCGATAACAATTCAAGCTTTCAAGCTTTCAATTTCAACTCATCAAGCAATCTATACCATCTACCAAAGTAATCTATTATCAACAATTTTCTTTTTGCTACAAATAAACTACTACACAATCATGTCAATAAAGTACTACACAATCATCTAAATATAAATAACAAACAAATAACAAACAAATAACAAACAATAATAATAATAATAATACATGAGGTATGAAGAATACCCACTTTGATTTATTTACAAGCTTCAAGTTGCTATCTTCTCCTCCTTGCTCCTTGATTCTTTCTTGACTTCTAGCTCCAATAATAGTTGTTAATAGTAGTAGAAGTGGTAGTAGTAACAACAGTAGTAGTAGTATTAGTTTGCAGTAGTAGTAGTCTGCTGTAGTGGTAGATAGTAGTAACAGTAGCAGTAGATAGTAGTAGTACTGCAGGAGAATTTTGAAGTAGTAGTAGGTAGTGGTAGTAGTTGAAGAAGTAGAAGGTAGTAGTAGTAGTTGAAGAAGTAGTAGGTAGTAGTAGTAGTTGAACAGCAATAACAACAGTGTTGAACAGCAGTAGAAGTAGTAGGAGTAGTTGTAGTACTGCAGTAGTAGTAGTAGTAATATATAGTAGTAGTTGGAGCAGCAGTATAGTAGCAGTAGTAGTGCAGTAAAGTAGTAGTAGGAGTTGTAGTAAGTAGTAGTAGTAGTAGTAAGGTAGTAATAGTGTAGTAGTAAAGAACATTCATATATATAGAGAAAAGGGAAAAAAAAGGCTGCAGCTGCTGTTGTCTGCTGCCGGTAGTAAGGAGAAAGAGAGAGAGGTGTGTAAGGGTATAGAATGGCTTAGGTGTCCTCCACTTTTTGCACATAACCCCTCAAGCTTTATTTAATTTACACTTTAACTATATTAGGCCTTAAGAAAGGAAGTGTTGGGCTTTTAAAAGAAAACAAGTTGGGCTTTAAGAAAGAATTGTTGGGCCCTTTTTTAAAAAGGAAAACATATTAGGCTTTTAAAAATAACCATACAAAAATAATAGTGTAGTGTATGAAAAAAATAACAATGTGTATATATATTTATTGTAAGAAATTTAGGGGTATTATATTTTCGTCATCGATTTCGAATGCGACAGGTTCTATTCAATCGGGTACTTGAAACATGCATTGGGTACAATCAATACTTTCAACAACTAGCAGATGCTACAAACGCTGTTGGCTTGTCTTCTATACAGAAAATAACAACTGCAACGCGTTGCTTAGCGTATGGATCTTCTGCTGATGCAGTCGACGAATATGTAAAAAATGGAGAAACTACAGTGCTAAACATGGTACGTAGATTTTGTATTGCAATTGTGAATATTTTTGGTCCGCAATATACAAGAAAACCCAATGCAGATGATGTAAATAGACTCCTCGAAGAGAATAAATCCTGTGGATTTCCTGGTATGTTGGGTCGTGTAGATTGCATGCACTGGGTGTGGAAAAATTGCCCTGCAGCTTGGCATGGCCAATATACAGGTCATGCCCGTGAGTCTACAATCATACTAGAAGCAGTTGCGTCCTATAATCTTTGGTTTTGACTTTCTTTTTTGGAATGTCAGGCAGCAATAATGATTTGAACGTACTAAATCGATTAATGATATTCTTAATGGTTGTGCACCTCCAGCTAATTATATTATCAACAATCATCATTACTCCATGGGATACTATTTGGCAGATAGAATCTACCCCCCATTGGCCACTGCCCCCGCCACTAAGCTAAAACTTCGAAGTTGTAGAAGGGTTAAGGGAAATTGCACTTGTATTCTAACACGCCCCTCAGGTCGAGCTCCCATTTTTTTTATGGGCCAAAGAAACAATATAAATACCCAACAAATTGTGGGCTGAGACCTGGACAATACGCAGCGGTATTTTTCTTTAACCCGCATTTAAATTGCATAACCAGTGTAAAAACCTACACTGCACCAGACACAAAAGAAGAAAAAGTTTGCTCAAATGCAGGAAGGTGCACGGAAAGACGTCGAACGTGCTTTCGAGGTTTTACAGGCTAGATTTGCGATAGCAAAAGGGCCGGCTAGAATGTGGGATGCAGAAAGTCTGTCTTATATAATGAAGACTTGTATTATTTTACACAATATGATTGTTGAGGATGAACGAGAAGATGTACATGATTATGACTACGAACAAAGTTCTTCAACTACAGCGGTAATACCTAATACAACTTCTCCAAGTGAACATACAGCTCGTATGACATGCAACGTTGTTTTACATGATCGACAGAAACATCATCTACTGCGACAAGATCTTGTTGACCATATTTGGAACGAATTTGGGGATGCCGATTGACAATTGTAATACACGATCAAATTTTTATTTAGCCTTATTTTTAAAAAAAAAATAATGGAACAATTTAGTTTCATGTTTGAACGATAGAAGTTTTCTTAATGTAATCGTATCTTTTGATTATCATGTAGACGTGTGTACCCAATGTTTGCAAGGGTTGTTGGTTTGTTTTACATGTACTGAAACTTTAGACTCATGTGGAATGCAAATTTATATATTCTACTGTGCAGTTGGAAAGGTAAAATTCAATTAAAAAGAAACAATACAATACAATAAAATTAAAAGCAGGCATACAGTACATAAGAATGTTATAATGAAAAGGATACATAACAAATAAACTTATCTCTAAATGGTAGACATGAATCAGTTAGGGATATCAAGAAATTCTTTTTACTAGGTTCTGACTCCTACAAGTCTAACTAGACTTACATGTCAATTCCTAGTGTAACATCTTTTTTGCATTATTTCATGTTGTCTACATCTGAAATAATAACGTTGATCGTCAGAATATTGACTCAAGTCCAACCCCATTATTCGATCTTTCTCCATTTGCTCTTTCATATCCTGATCTTATTTTTTTCAATGCAAGTTTTATTTCCGTCGCATGTATCCTACGTTCTTGCATCTTTATATAGGAGTTAAATTTTCTCGTCTCTTCAAGCATAGCCGCGTCAGAACCATCTGCTTTATTTTTTGCCTTTCTTTTTTCTGCTTTACGTCCAGGTGGCCGGGAAAGAGGTGTAGAAGAATCACCGGCATGCGGTACATCCGAGTCGACGTCAACACTTATGGGCGCACGTGGACTGCTACCACCATCAGATGATTGTGAACTCAGCCCATATTCGAACACGTGTGGTACGTAAAGAAAATTTTGGCAAATCCTTCAGTAATTCATAACATTCATCAAATTTGAAAGCTTTCCCAGTTGAATACATATATTCGGTTTTTGCTTACAAAAAAAACAAACAAACAATAATTTTTAACTTGAACAAAACATTTAAAATAATTTTTAAAAAAAAAATCAACATACCTTATCAGCTTCATTTGTTCCGCTTGCAGCTCTGTTTGTTACACTCACCAGTTTAGCAAAAAATAGAGAGACATTTTTGGAGATAATGTGAAATCTACTACTAAGCGAATTTGATGTTCGATCGGTTGTAGTGCCTAATATAGCTTTGAATGTGGTGAATATACGATCCCAAAATTGGCTACCTGATTGGTCCGCACCGATGGTTGGATCTTGAGTGATTGCTATCTAACTTTGTGAAAGAATCACATCTTCATTTGTTGTATACGCTCTGCCTCTTGAACCCCTAGTCGCCATTCTTGCCAAAATATATTTATGAGTAAGCTCTCAGTTGGAAGAGTTGGTTGATTTTTTTTCTTCTAAAATTTTAGACTCTGTTGATGATGTCGACTAATTATTTATATATGAGCTGAGTGAATATCTAGCCGTTGCAGATTAAATAGACGTTTGATCCAATATAGCCGTTTCAAAAAATATAACCGTTTGAGTTTGAAACGAAAGAGACGTTGGAGGGCAAAATGGGAATAAAAGAATCATTTAAAAAAAATTAATATGGGACGGGACATGTTGTCCCGTACTGTCCGATCACTTTTTGTGATCAAACGGGACAACATGTCCCGTTTCAAAAATGAGCTCTTTAAAATAAATAAATAAATAGGGACGGCACAACATGTGTCGTCCGATCTGATTAAAAAAATCATAATATTTGGGACGGAATATATTTTGAGAATCGCCATTTCGTTCTCAAATATGAGAATGTACTGTAGCATGTTTGCCATAAAATGGCAAAATAAGAAATGACTGTAGCGCCAACTTTCTCAAAATATGAGAAAATGGCAAATATAGCAAACGACTGTGGATGCTCTAAGTGTCGTTTTCCTTTTCACGTCTTATTGATCTTTCTTCAAAAGTTTCATTCCATTGGTCACAAGGAAACCTATGTGCTCTTTAAGTGGAAGGTTGCAAGTTTCCTGAGGTGTTTTGCTTTTAACAATGGGCACAACTCTGCTTCTCATGCTTACGAGGAATATCTCAAAATCCTTACAGATTGATTCAATCATGTTACTGATATCTAGTAAACTTGTGAGTTATCTATTTATAACCCTAGAAGGAAGAATGTATTGGTTGATGCTGCAAGTAATATATAATAATGTAATATTTGTTGCAACTTTATAAAATTATTTGTACAAAATTTGAATATGAGAAACAACAGAGTTTGTGATCAAGTTGTGAAATAAAGATAGAATTCTAGAGATTGAAAGAGACCAAACACGAAAACAAGAAGTTTATCTCGTTGAGATTTTCACAATATCCTGATTACATTTCCTAGCACTGATCAGACAATTAAAAAACATCCTTTCTGTGTCGGGGTTATCAGTTAATACATCAAGCTGTCATTGCTAAGGGTGTAAAGTTTTGACCCGAACCAAGTTATTGGGTTCTGTTTGTCCTTATTGAGATTTAAGATCAATGGTTGCAGGTGTAATTGGGTCAACAGAACATTATATTTGTAGTAACTGTGTAAAATTCATCTGGCCCTTTAACCTACCTGGTCAAACCTGTTTAATAGTTTGAGCTGGTTGCTTTAGAGTTTAGAACCCAAATACAAAAACCTGGCCTGTGTGCTTGCATGATTTTGGTAAGAAAGTTCTACACTTCTACTGTTAAGGAAGGGATAGAAACCAACACAGCGTTTTAATTGCAGAACTTGGATACATGACAGTTTTTGTGGAGGTAGAGGGATCTATCGTATTAGAGTTTAATAAGCACGCAACTTAAAGTATAGATCAGGAGTTGGAATTTGCAAATATAACTTATAATAAATTTAATGCAGAATTTATATGAGATTGTATGGGAAACTAATTACTAGGCTAGAGTTTTAACTTTTAACAAATTACCCAGCATGAATTGAATGTTGTCATACAAATGATCTTCAACTGAATGTGGAATAGCTATTCGATATAGGTGTAATTCATACAGAATATAGATCTGAAGGATGCAATTGATGGCCAAAAGTTTAATGATTGCTTAAACAGAATATTAGATCCTTTGGCTGAATTTCACAAACCTGTGGTCAATCGTACCTATAAAGTGAGGCCACTATCTTTGAATTTGCACGAAGTAGAATGCAAGAGTACATTTGGAGGATTCTGCCAAGGTTGAGGCGTCCATTTATTTGAATTACATGATAGTGGAGAACTAATGTAAATTTCGTGTGTCGCTCATTTGTATACACTTGTCTAGAGGAAGCATGCTCGTGGTGGCTTGTTGTTGACTGCAAGTTTGGTTTTGAGCAATCGAAGCATGTGGAAGGCGTTGCTAAAGAATTTCTTATGTAAATATCCACTGTTCTTGTGGCGAACGGAGCATTGACAAACCTCATCCAACCCTACTCCAAACACCTATTAGCTCTTTAACCCTAAAGCAGATCTAGCATTAACCGGAGGACCCAGTTAATGCTAGATCTGCTTTAGGGTTAAAGAGCTAATAGGTGTTTGGAGTAGGGTTGGATGAGGTTTGTCAATTCTCCTTTCCTGAAAATATTATTTAGGGAACAATTATAGGTCAGATATTTGTAACTTTGATGATTACATTCCCTTCCAACTATTGTTTAGGCTTTATACAAATAGAGATAGAAATAAACCCAAATGGGTAAGAATTTTTATAAATATTATATCAACTAATTGTCCTATGGTTTATGAGAAGTTCTATTACTAAAATATAAAGTTCGAATCCAACAAAATCTTTGCGATTACTAAAACAACAAATCACTTATTTTGGCGCTAAAAGGTATTAATTTGGCTGACTCAACCAATGAATTTCTAAGCTTTGATTATATGTAACAGCCTTATCGAACCAATGTTCGAGATGTATTCATTTGCCTAGGGAGAACAGAAGTATAATATTGAGTTTCATGAAAATGCTGGCTGAACCAGGGACTAGTTGAAGAAGAATATGTTTGAATGTTGCCATGTGGAAAAGATATGAAGGTAAATTATAGCATGGGAGACCATTAGCATACAGAAGCTCTGGGAGAAGAGGGGAAACCTAGCTAATGTGTCTGGATTTATGAGGAATCCTGATAAGCTGGCAGTTGCAACTGATGTTGTTTTGAGTGAGATCAAGTTCCTCCAATATTCTTGTTGGTCATGGTTCATGCATTTTGATATACAGTAGAAAAACAGAAGCAAATTAGTTTATTCTCCAAAAGTGTAGGTTACGAAGCTTGTGGATGGTTATTGTCAGCTAGAAATAGTTGTTCAACATACTGAGTTATATCTGAAGGGGGGGCTTTGCCCACGGGCCACATCTTTTTCCATGTATTGAAACTACAGAACTACTACCACTATCAGGCATCTATTTTTCGTATCTTTGCTCTGCGGACTGAGTACTGATATACTGTCACTTATTATGCCTGAAGCTTGTGACATAATGAAAAGTAACACTCCATGATAATTTTGTTACTTATAGTAGATGTTGCAAGTCATAAAAATGGATCTGCTTGTTAGCTATTCTTTCAATTTTTGTGTTCTTTTTCTGGTAGTTTTGTTTGTAATGAGCACTTGCATGCCCATAAGTGAGGAATTAATAAATGATATTGTTTTGCAGTTACTCTTGCAGCTGATCCTAGGATAGAAGTTAATCCTGCTGCTGATCCTGGGATAGAAGTTAATCCGGCAGCTGATCCTGGGATAGAGGTTATTCCTGCAGCTGATCCTGGGATAGAGTTTAATCCTGCAGCTGATCCTAGGATAGAAGTTAATCTTGCTGCTGATTCCTCCACAAAAGAAGACTAATCAGGCCTTTTAGATAGCAAACTTACATAGTAAGACTCAACCGCTTTATGCTTCTTTGTAATGAAATTTGTTTTATGAGACTAATACCTTTTTATGCACGCATCATAGTAACATGCCAGTATCAGTTGGGGTATTCAGTTAATCTCCCCGTAGTTCATGAGTTATAACTTATTGGGAAGTCTGCCTTCAGTTTGGAAAGTAGTTATGCCTGTGGAGTCTCTTGATTATTACTACCACAATACACTGTGTCTGATGTCGGATCATCTCAGTTTCACATGGGTAGAACTTAAAAAAGGAGCGTATCTCCTGTTAAACTTACTTGCCTAAGTTTGAGCCCTCAATGCCCCTATCTTGTGTAACTTGCAACACCATGATATGCTGATGTATATCCCTAAATTATATATTAAAAAATTTCCATAAACTTTGAAGCCTTTCCCAGAAAACTATCATGAACTTTCACTGACTTTCAGGAAACTCTATTTGTAATAAGTTATCTAATAAGTGTCATGCCTTTCACGTGACTTTGTTTTGACAAAAGTACTCCTAAAATGCCATGAATAAAGAGGTGAAGTGGATATTTTACATTAGTTGGTAATGCCAAACGGCAGTATTTTCCATCATGAAGTAGTTCATAGTAGGCACAATAAAACAACTTCATGGTGGTTTATTTTCATAGTGTAACTTGAGATTCTAATCGTTAGTACAATTATATAGATCCGGCCTTGGATAGGGGAATATTTTAAGAAAATGAAATTTTTTCAAAGGATGAATTCCTAAGAGTAGTAATATCCCCATTATTTTGAGGAAACCTTAGAGAACTTGAAAGATAATTCAACTCAAATATACCATTGATCCTGTGGATTAGAGTCCTGATCCAAAACATAATACCCACGTTGTGAAATCACTAGCAATAGTCAGTAGCTCATCTTGGGATCAGATCCATGACTGGTGGAGGATGTCCTGGTGTTGATTTTTAGAACTCTCAGCAAATGTCTTCGACTTTTATATACTTTAATAAGTAACATTCATGTACTTACAGTGATTAAAGTATTAAAGCAGAGAAGATTGTAAGTTAAAATTTGCAGTCACATGCTGAACAGCTCCCAAAGTCCGAGTCATTAGATACCAAACTGCATTTTGAAATTGTGTCATTATAAAATGTTTTTGCTTTCTTTTTTCTCACTACTGCTTTTTTGATAATTAGATATATGGGCAACAGCTGTAGGAGCTCATGGTGGGCAAATCTCAGCATGTGGAAACCCACAGTGGAGAATAATTGTAGCTTGCAAGCTGTCGACTTGAGTTGCTTAAGGACTCGGTGGTCTAGTTGCAGACCTGCTAGTTTTTTTCGACAAGTTGCAGCATCAATTTACTTCTCTAATGGGTTCTCACTGTTCTGTTTTGAGTTACATGTTGCTCAGTCTGTAGACGTTTAAGTTAGAAATGATAACCCACACCGTAATTATTCCGTTTAAGTTAGAAATGATGACTCACACTGTAAATATTCCGGCTGCAACATGAATTACCGTCTTTGATGTTATTGTTGATGAAATTATTGAGTTAATAGTTTTGGGGTTGTAGCTTTGTAAATTAGATTGATTCCTTCAATAAACTTGTAAATAGTTTTGGTTGATCATGAATGGTTACTTCAGTTGCACACCTAAACTGAAACAGTGATGAACTGGAAGTTGTATTATGAATTTCCTGTGCAAATTACCTCTCCTTTTCAATTTTTACTGTAAAGTTTGAGTCGTTCATTATTGCCTGAGAAGTCAGAAGTGATGTCAAGTATCAAGCTTTGAGATGATTTGTGATGGCTTTCAACATAGTTTGGTGGTCTGGTTCAATGTCAGATATGTGATTGTATTGTGATTTGTGTATTGATGAGACTATCTGACTTTGCTCTGATTCTGAGGTGCACTATCATATCATATTCCGTGTCAATGTGAGAAGTAGAATCTCACTCAATGCAAAAGACTAAAGTGATCCACACTCCTATGTGCTCTGAATCTGTTAGCAAACAACATTCTTGTCTGGGACATAAGAATATACCCAAATATTTACCCCAAAATTGAGGAAGCTCTGATTAGGTAAAGATACCCAAATCTCTTATGGTGTTATGCTAATTTAGGCAGTTTGAAATGAGCATCTCATGCGTATTGTTATTAAATTTTGAGCAAATTTTGAGAAGATGATGCATGGGATGCTAAAGATGCAACCCAGGAGCATGAAATCGGTGTAAATAGCGATGATATCGTTTAACGATGGATATGCAAATATCCTCAATTTGTACATGAACTTTCTACTTGATCTCTGTCTTTGCGTAACTGATTGCACAACTACATGGCATATAATGGATATGCGAATATCCTCAATTTGTGCATGGCTTCAGAGTTGAGAGAATTCCGGACTCTCTTTTATCCCGACTTATTACTTCCGAAACACTGAATAATTTCTCATATCCTCATTCTCAGTTGTGAATGTATGTAGCTTATTCAAATACACTTGGTTCATTCCAACTTCATTTTCGATCAATCGCGTTATTGGAAATGTCCGTAATTCTAGAAAGTTAAACTGTTAGTTAACCTCAACCAATAGACCAAGAGCGAGGATGATCTGATCATGCGCTCACTCGGTTTGGAGAAGAAGATGCCTGAGTTTGTGCAAGGGACCTCAACCCAAACCAACTACACCAGGCAAAGAAAGCCATTGAATGCAATGAGGCTCACAGAGACAAGGATCTAATCCATAAACACTAATAGTGCTTCACAATGTAGTGGCAGCCCTCATGCACTGTCCGCTTCTCTCTACAATGCTCACATGCCTGTCCTTTTCCAACTACCCCCACATGTCTCTCTCTCTCTCTCTCTCCTCTCCAAATTTGTACGGTTAAGGTTTAGAAATTTGTACTGTACTTTACTAATCTAAGCATATGCTCAGCCTCATGTTTTGGTTGGAATTAGTGACATAATCATTGGCAATCAGAAATGCTACTGTTATTGGTTTCCTCAAAGCTTTGTACCTTGATGGGCTCTGTTTACTATGTGATTAATTCCTATCTTGATTACTTAGGGAGCTGTGACATTGGTTTTCACCAACATGTATTATTTGTCATTTTGTCATTCTATCAACATGTGCAATCGCGCACGTACATAACTAATATAAATGAGGTTTTCGGTTCAAATCCTCCATACGTCAGAGTTTTTATTTTTATTTTTTGAAATTATTAAAACGTGCATCGAATGTGTAAATTACTATATGATATAATTATCGAGTAGAAGTTTCTGTGCCAAAAAGGTTTCAACACCTTCAGTATTGGTTGAGAACCAGATGTTCTTACTGGGGCATCTCTCCTTTTAATTAAAATCATTTATTTCATTTATTTTTCACTTGCATGAAAGGGTTTAATAAATGCATCAACTATTTCTGTGTACTTAGCATAGAGAGATAATGTCCATGTTACTATTTTTTTTTTAAATATTCATAATTATCATACATATGAAACTCGCTACAGTAACATATAATTGAAAAAAGCTGGCTATCTATGTACTTGTTATTTTGGTTCTTTTATGTAGCTCTCTTGGATTATCCTACCTTTAAGCTCATGTTGGAGGTTTATGTTTTATTTTCTGCTTTGTAGATCTTTGTATTTTTTTCTTAGTACTCTGAGGTTGTTTTGTTAAAATCTTATTAACGAAACAGAGTGGCGTTATTCCACATTTTCCCTTAAAAAACATATATATGGAAAAATCAGTGAAGAGGTCCACCTTATATGCTATCACTTGACCTGCAGCTAACTCAAGGGACCAATTCACATAAATAATGAGCCCTAAAATGTATATATATCAGAGATCTAATCATAACAATAAAAGCCACCCCAATAATCACATTATGACATGGAAACATATCAAAATGAGTCTAAGATATTATGACATGTAAATCAATCAGAACAGTGTTGATCATCTACAATGAATCCAATCCTGGGTGTACAAATTTATATCAGTATGGGGTTCCATTTACTCTTACTAATTTTATATATCACCTAATCAAAAGAGAGAACCACAATCTTAAATCACAAGGTCGAATGAAGAAGCTACCAGGAAACTAACTACAAAGAATAAAATGCAAAGACAGAATATGAAGTATACATACATATAACATATATAATATACAGAGAAAAGCATAGCAATAGGATAGCTGCATGTGACATGAGATTATAATTAAGCAAAGTTTATGAGGATAATTATAAAGAAAGAAAGAAAGAAAGAAAGAGAGCAAGTAGAGAAAGTGATCGAGCACATGGGCACCAAAGAACATTAAACATGCTCATGAATGGAAGGAATTCATTCATTCATTCTCATCATCTAATTAAATCCAAAGAGATAGATTTTGACAGTAAATATATAAAAATATATATATAGTGATATAAAAGCACTGTAATCCATTGACATACAGACACGTGGCTTCTGCCTGCTCTAACGGTTCATGATCATCTTCCAACTTCTAACTGCCAGCTGTTGCTAGCTGTCTCCTCTTAATATCATGTGCTCTCATCTCTCTCTTATACAAAGAAGAGAGCAAGAATATAGTTGCCTAAATATTGCATTTTCATTCATCATACACTTCATTGTGTAACTCTTTGTACGAATCTGTGTGACGAGGTGCTGGATCTGTTTGTAACACTACTACTGCTGAAATGGCTCAGTTACCGCCAAAAGTACCTAACATTCCAACCAACTTCAATTGGCCCCACCACCACCAGAGGAATCTCTCTGTGGGACCATTTGGTGGCGGTGGCAATGCCAATGCCTGGGTGGACGAATTCCTCGACTTCTCGTCCGCCCGGCGTGGATCCCACCGTCGGTCGGCAAGCGACTCGGTGGCGTTCTTCGAAACCCCGTTGGGCGGCGGTAACAGGGATGGTGATGGCAGTGAGTTTGATAGGCTGGATGATGACCAGCTCATGCACATGTTCTCGGATGATGTGCCGCCCAATGCGGGTTCGTGTCCGGGTTCATCTACGAACCCTTCGTCCCTGTCGGACCACAATGGTTTCAATGAGGAGAAGGTGGATCAAGAGATGGGCCGGAACGAGTCAGAGGTGCAGAGTGAGTGCAAAGTAGAGTTGCAGTGCAGTGGCATGCCTGCTGGGGCGACATTATCGGCTACTAATGCCAATGCCAATGCCAATGGAACTGAGCCGGTCAGTGCCGACCCGAAGAGGGTCAAAAGGTGAGACATACATATTCCGTTTCAGTTCAGATCAGATGCAGGATAACTATTCAGAAGTTTTCGCAACTCAGTTGTATATATGATTATAGTAAAATAATAATATATGTTTTCCGGGTTGGATTATTAGGATTTTGGCGAATAGGCAGTCAGCACAGCGATCTCGAGTGAGGAAGCTTCAGTACATATCGGAGCTAGAGCGAAGTGTAACCGCATTGCAGGTAGCTATAGATAGTATTAGAAAGCTTTGAATAAGATTCTAGCATCAATGCAATTTTGTATACATTTACAGTTTTTAGGTGTATCTTAATAATTTGATTGATGTAGACGGAAGTATCGGCATTGTCTCCGAGAGTTGCGCTCCTGGATCACCAACGATCGCTGCTGACCGTCGGCAATAGTCATCTTAAGCAGAGGATTGCAGCTCTTGCCCAGGATAAGATCTTCAAGGATGGTGAGTATAACAATGATGAGTTCACTTACTAAAAAATGAATTAATTATAATTATTTCTTATATTCGCGCGCAGTTAGTGTTCGTTTACTTTTACGAATGCTACAAGAGTTGAATTCAAGGCCTACAAGTAACTGTTCGATCTTACTACGGAACACAAATACTTCTACACTTCTTGTGTTAATGAAATGCTTCTTGTGTTGGCTTTTCTGTGTCTGTGACTCTTAGGCTATTTTTACCGTTTGAGCCAGGCTTCTGATCGACTCTATTATAATACGAACTCAATTTATCGATTGCAGCTCATCAAGAGGCACTGAAGAAAGAGATCGAGCGGCTAAGGCAAGTCTACCACCAACAAAATCTGAAGAGCAACTCTGTTGCTTCATCGGAGAACAACATTATTCGCGTGGAGAAAGAGCTAGTCAGCTAAAACCAAAGAGAAAAGCAAGAAAAAAATGTTCTGAATTCAAACAAGAATGTTTGTTTGTTGATTATCTGAATAGGAAAATATTTTAATTTTGTAGCAATCATATTCTTTTGTGAATTTTAGTTTGTTTAATTCTTTTTTTTTCCCTTTCTTTTAACAGCTTCCTTCTGATGGCTTTCTCAATTACTTTTCCCCCTTCTTTTAGCAAAAGTGCTTTCTGAATTAGTTGTTCGAAAGAAGAAAATTAGAGAAAAGTTGAAGTGAGCAACACTTGCATGTTATGTAACAGTATAGTACAATGCTTCATGGAGTATGATTTTCTCTTTTACAGACAAGATTTCTACAGGTTTTTACAATGTTTTTTGAGTTCCTTGCATCTTATTTTAACACAGGTAGGTTTTTAGAATGTTTTTTGAGTTCTTTACATTTTGTGTAACAAGGTCTAACCGTATAATCTAATTTTATTCCGTATCTTGACGACAATGGAAGCAACATACGCTACACCCTGCAGATTATTTTAGTTCAGAAAGTTTCCATCGTCGACATGATGATGAGGCTCTGAAACTGCTGGAACATCATCACCTTCTGGTACCAGAGCTACTTGCTGCGTAGACAGACAACTCCTGCGAGAAATCTGTCGCATTTGTGAGCTCCTCAACTTGGACTTCCACAGCCTGATGCTTGATGCACGAGCACGATGCCCATAGCTCGGGAAAAAGCGAGCCTTAAAGAGTAATACTATGATCGTAGAAGCAGCACCGGTGAGCCTGTACGTGTTTCTGTGCGTATCTTGGCTTGGACATGTTGTGAGGGTTAGGGAGAACCACCTGAGAAATCTGAAGCTAATGGCATTTTTTTTGGGAAATGCCTGACAAAAGCAGTGTATTCGGTTAGAATTTGTGCTATTTTGGAGTAAAAAGTGGTATAAATTCTCATCATGTTTCATTTAACTGCATGTTAATGCTTTGGTTGCATCAGAGTAACTTCCTCTAAACAAGATGAGAAAAACTCATATAATTTCTCCAACTGAGTAGGGAAAAGGTCAAAGTATACAGACACTGAACACAAGAAGTAAAACTTGAGCTAATAATCAAAATTGTTGATGCTACTCAGTTCTAAGATATAAAAGTTTGACATGTTCTTAAAATCTAAGTTTAATTTGTACTCGGTTAAGATTCCTATTCATCAGCTTTTTCTCTTAACAGTAGTAAAGGCAAGACTGCTTAGTAGCCATACAGACTGATATATCAGAATACAAGCCAAAAGCATTAGACAATCTAGCAGAGACAGGTAATTCAAGCATACAAAATTTCACATAATTTTTTCATGATTAATTACTTATCCATCTAGTGATCACAAATTATGTAATTCTAGGCGATCTATCAAACATCAATTTATCGATCACTAAATGGATGAGTACTGAAAGATCTCAACAAAAATTTGTACTTTTATTTAAGTATAAATCTGTAGCTTCTTCCGACAACAACGAAACAAGTTGTCTGAGTGGTGCATAATGTATTTCAAGTTTGTAAGCTCCCTTAGGGCCTGTTTTGCTAACATCTCTTTCACGACAAATTAACCGACTATTTTTTTTCTAAAAAAAATTGGGAAAGACAAAATAATGAAATTCATTAATTACCTTAGGAACACTTGCGACAGAGTTCATTGTAGGTATTTTTTGTTGTTGAATGGAATGAGATCATAGGGAAGGTAGTACTCGAGCAGATCAAGTGCAATCCGGAAAAGATCGTCTATTGAGAATTTCCCTATGTACGCACCAAACATAGGGTCAACACGACAACCATACCACAAATTGAAGTAATAAGAAATCACCTAATTAGGTGAGGCAACTAATAAAAAATAAATAATTATTGCCCCAAAAAACTGAAGTACATAGCAAAAGCAAAATCATTCAAAACAATTAAGAAGAGAATTCTGAATTTTGTTCTGATAAATTCCAACCTACATCTCAACCGGACGCTAAACCAACGGAAATTACAGAAAAATTCCTACATTGATTCAACAAGAAACAAGAAAGAAGCTAAAGAAACAACATTGCAAAACAAAAAACAAAACTATAACTACCAATAATCTCCTCTTAATTAATCAAATATTAATTTGGGAGAGAGACTTCAATCCATCTCTAGTGACTATACGACGAAACTGATCATACGATTAGGAGATGACACAAGCATTTGGATTCTCCTCTGCAGATACATAATTATTGGGGGGAGCAGTGTAGTAGTAGTTTTGAGGAGGAGGAGGATAATTGTAACTGTAGTAGTGCTGAGGAGGAGGAGGAGGGTTATTGTAAGCCACAGGCTGATAAGCATAAGATGGTGGTGGGCTGCTGTAACTGTAACTAGTTTGATGTTGATGATGATGATGATAGCGATTAGGAGGGATTTTCTGTATGTTGTGTAGATAGTGAACAACTTCTTTGCTCTTCTCTTGCAGGTGCTCGATAGCTTCTTTTGTCTTCACTGCTTCATCGATTTCCTCTTCTTCGTCTTCGTCAGGCCCCAACGAAACCATGCTGGCATTGTACTTCCTCAGCTTGTGCACCACTTTTACCGGGTCCATGAGTCCCGCCACTGTCATTTCCATTTTATTCCTGTCTACGGAGACGGTGTCAACACCTGCAAATATACACGTATGTAGGTCATATTCCACCTTTTTCTTTTTTTAAAAAAAAAACTATATATATATATATCTAACATCGAACAATTTAGAAATTTTACCACTGATGTTGGAGACCAATTGCATAGCCTTCTTCTTTGCTGTCTCATCGTGTACCTTCAAACTTATAACAACCCTCTGAAATAACCAAAAACATTAAGAAAGAATATAGGCTAACGCGGGATATTAAAAAATGGCTGACACTACCGTGTTTTGTTAGAAATACATAATACACAAAGTTCAAATGAAAATGCAAGAAAATAAATTACAAATTACAAACTACAAAAAATTGGGAAAAAAAACTAATCATATATAATCTATTACTAATGAAATCTTTTTTAGTTAATTAGAGTTAACAAACTATTGATATTTAGGAGTACTAGTGAAGAATACCAAAAAAAAATATGAAGTTGGAATATACTAACTAACCTGTGACGCCGCCATGGATCTATGAATCAAGCAATGAGTATGAGACGAGAGAAAATGAGAGTTAGAGAAAGAGAACTTTGTGTATGCTTAAATAGATCTCTGAATGGTAAAGAAATTTCCATATTTTTTTTGAATTATTTTTCCACCAATATCTTTTTTTTCTTCTTTTCTTTAGGCAATATCCAGGAATATCTTAAGTTGGAAATTGTTTTTTTTTCATTATTAAATAAAAATCACTTGTTACCAAAATAGAATAAATTCTTATTTTGTTGCTTTATTTAAATTTCACCAATAAATTTACATATATGGTATGAGAATGGATTTGGATGCCAATAATAGAAGAATGAATATATTGTGATATCAATTTAAGCGGTTTGAAATCACAATTTGTATGTTCTAACGGCTAGTTTTTTTTTTTTTGTTTGTTTTTTTTGGTGTGTCAAGAGAAAAACCTAACCCTTCATCTTATGAACATCAACTTTTTTAATCTAATGGTCATAATTTAAGAGATTCTTTAGATAAGAAAAAAAATATTAAAATCAATTTAATTATGTCAAGATTCATTCAAAGAAATAGTTATATATCTCTAATCTCTAATCTCTAATATTATAATGGGAGAAGGCCTTAGTGTCATTTTGTCATTTTGTCATTCTACCAACAAGTGCAATGCACGTACATAACAGACTAATATAAAGAATGTTTCCAGTTCAAATCCTCTCTACGTCAGAGTTTCTATTTTTATTTTTTGAAATTATAAAAACGTACCTCGCATGTGTAAATTACTTGTTTCATTATAATATTAGAGATCGGAGATACGAAGAATTATGTTGTCTGGGAAACTATTATTTAGAAGTAAGATAATAGAGATTTGGTTGGAGCCCATATTTATCTTTGGAATGGAAGATTCCAAGTTCTACATGTTTTCTTAGGAAAGTATTGATGGTTTCCAGTAATAGAGTTATTATCTATATTATCTATAGCCAATATTTCATTTCCTTTGCTCTTATATACTTCATTGTTTTTCTCCTATATTTATATGCCTAATCTTTTATTTATTTTACATTTATATAATTTATTTCTTCTTCTTCTCGTTTTCGGATACCCCACCAATTCATGTAATCTATACTCAGGGCCGGCCCCACCCTTGAGGCAGGTGAGGCAGCCGCCTCAGGCCTCCAGCGTTTTTACGATTTTAGGGGCCCCAAATTTGTAATTTCATTGTAAATATAAGCACATTTTTTTCACGTAAAAAAATACTGTTATTAGGGACCCAAAAAATAATTCTTTGAGCCTTTAATTTTTTTATAAAAATTATATGGTTTAGGCTTCAATACTTGAATTGAATTTGAGACTTTAAATTTGGGTGATTTAAAACAAATTTATTTATTTTGCATATTTTGCTTTCTACAATGTGCAAAATTTTTGTATACATGTTTTTTTCTTTTTCTTTTTTATTGTATGGGGGGCCCCATTTCGGGAGTTTGCCTCGGGCCTCCGCGAACTCAGGGCCGGCCCTGTCTATACTTGTATGACCTTATTGCCTCTTATATATTGCAATTATATATACCTTAATTTTGCCAAATTTATACGTTTTCCTACCCTACATTACCCCTAACTCAAAATATTAAAGAAAAAAAATTCACGTGCAAAAATGGTGGGTTTACCTTTCTTTTATCTCTAATCTCTGATATAATATTATGTAATCTCTAATATTATAATGGGAGAAAGTCTTAGTATCATTTGTAAATCTACCAATGCATGAATTGTACGGTGCATAACTAATACAAAGGAGGTCTCAAGTCCGAGTCCCCGCTACATCATATTTTTTACTTTAATTTTTTATAAATATATTAAATGTGCATCACGCTTGTAAAATACTGTATATCTATATCTATCTAATATATAATCTCAAATATTATAATGGGAGAGTTGGAGTTGTCATTTGTCAATATACAAACCCGTGCGTTGCACTTACAACTCCATCTCTCCCATTAATTACAACAAAAAAAAAACAAAAAAAATTCACTTATTTAAAACGTGCAACGCATGTACAAAACAATTTCATAATATTTTTTTAACACCAAACACATGTGTTGCACGTACAACTCAAATTATACTTATAAACTCGTGCATTGCACGTATAAATTGTAGTTTTTCTTTAAAATATTTTTCTCAATTACCAAAACTATTTCTTAACACGTATATTGCTCGTGAAAATCTCCAACTCTTATCAAAACGTGCATCGCACGTGGAAAATACTAGTTTGAATAAAGAGAATACGGGGTCTGCAGTGCAGCTTCCTATTGGCTGCAGTTGCATTTTTTTTAATCTAAAAAATAAAAAAGTTAAAAAAAGTAATTGCGGTCACAAATTTGGGGTTCGGAAATAATTCATCAAGATTCAATATTCTAAATTCGGAAAAAATTAGGTAAATTTGAAAGAAAAAAAAAACTCGGCAAAATATCGGGAAGAAAGAAATAGAATATTTAATGCATCTTAGTACCCATCACCTAAGTAATTGTATATTTAAATCCATGAATATGAAAAATAGTAACAAACTTAGCGATTATTTCGTTTAATTCGCAAATTATTCGTGAATAATTCATGCTTTCGTGAAGAGTGTGATTTAAACGAAAATTGATAATTAAATTGCAAATTAATTCGGCAGATGAATGCTTTGCAAAATTTGAAGTTATTTACCCAAAATAAAATATTGCATAAATATTGCCACAAAAATTAAGAGTCCAGAGCTAAATATTATTTCCATAATTACAGCACTCCAAATATATCCCTTTCTAAAAGCACTGCAATTTACTGAATTTGTTTGAAGCTTGCTGGTTTGTTCAAAGAAAATTGTGATCCATCGAACCAAACCTAAATGGAACTACGGAAGATTTTCTTTCTTTTAAAACCGCATTTTCCCGCCAAATTTGGTTCAATAGATCCAGATATGAATGAATTTTGATGAGGCTCAAAAGAAGAAGTTAACTATACAATCTAATTTTATTTTGTATGTTGAGAATATGAAATGTTAGAATTAGGGATAGGAAAATATTCTTTATCTCTACTACTATAATGGGAGAAGGTCTTAGTGTAATTTGTCCATCTACCAACCCATGCAATGCACGTGCATAACTATTGTAAATGAGGTTTTAGACTACGTCTGAATTTTTACTTTTAAAAAAACTATATTTATTAAGAGGTGCATCACACGTGTAAACTACTATTATTGATTAAATTGAATACAATTGGCTCTTATATATAGGAGAGAATGGAAGACTAAACTGATACATAACCAATACGGGACTAAACCAATATTTAATCTAATATAATATCTAACACCCTCTCTCAAACTCAAGTTGGTTCAAACAACAAGAGTTTGGAATACTGACGATGTTCATGTGGAAAGAACGAGAAATTATGATGCAGAAAAAAGCGCTTGATGACGCATGTGACGGAAACTGAGAAGTAGAGTGTTGCGGAAGGAAGTAGTGGTGGCGCACTGTTGAGATCTCACCCCGAACAGTTGTGGGATCTCCATATCTCGATATGTAATGGGATATTACCTTTGACTTGAGACATAGTCGATGATGGGATCTCACCCCTGACTTGAGACATAGTCTGTAACGTCCCGAATCCCAAATATACTGAATTCGAGATGTTCTACAGGATCTTTTCGCTTTTCATAGTACAACTTTACAAGGAATTTAAACCTTTCACTTTACATCAGAGTTTACATCATGTATTACATTTACATTTGCACAGCGGAAGTAAAATTTACAACAATGAAACAACTGTACGTACATCGACATTGAATAAATCTTTAAGCATTTGTTCCTCTTTAATCTTTAACATTCCTGCATATAAGACTGTGGGTACGTCAGTTTATTCAACCGACGATAATTATACATGGCCATCCTCTCTATGCCAGAAACAGTATAACTCAATTTTCCATATTTAGCAAACACAAACTTGTCACATTACAATTAAAGGGACTACCCTATTGATGTCGTGTTGTGGTTGTGCACTTAGTCCTTAATGCATTTATTATATTACATGACACTAATGCACACTTGTTCGGATTCTATGCATCCCATACTACATAGGTCCGAGGGCAAGCCCTTAATCGTTCTTCATCTTTGTAGGGTTCAATCCCTCGTCATGACTTAATCTACTACTGTAACTACGGTAAGTATCCTAGATATTTTCTGACCTACGAACTCATGTCTAGGGCACTCTGGAGGGAATCCCATCGCTGACATGACTCATCATGCAGATATCCTGTGGTAATTCAGCTCTCACCATAAACATGACACCACCCGTAGTCTTCAAACATCCCACGAGCATCACCACCGGGACGGTACTCTGGAGCAGCATCCTCACCCAGACTCATCATGGGAATTCCTGGGATACGCTCTCGCCGCTATCCATTGGCTCTCACTCGTGTTTTTCTCCTACTTTCATCACGTCTCCACTATGTGCTAATCCTTAGTTTTTATTAGAATCATGAATAAAATCAAAGCTCTAGAGTTAGCCTCTCCACTCAACCGGACTTATTCATTTACTCAACATGACCAACCTTGGTCTTTCATTTCAAATTCTCATTTCATTTCTTTCAATTGCCGGGGGAGACTTAGCTACTCTTTCATTTCAATTCAAATTCACAATTTCTAAAATGTGAGCATTTCCAACTCATGAGTTTATTTCATAATCTCAATAGATTTTCTTTTTCATGTCATAGCTTTCATATTCATTTAATTTTCATAATTCACAATAAATGATTCACTTCATGTACATTCATGCAAGAACAATAGGGTTTACCCATATCCAGATTTACCATCTTTACCACAAATAAATTATAAGATTTCAGATATATCAAAAGGCACTCTGGACAGTCGACTTGGAACTCTACCAGTCGACTTATCCATTCAAATACATTTCATCAATAACACTCGGAGGAGTCGACTGCTGCACATGGCCAGTCGGCTGTTCCGCAGTTTCTATCTCGAATATCATACAGTTAACAGCCGACTGTTCCGCAGATCAGTCGTCTGTACTGGGTAGTTCAATCATACACTTATCATGCTCGGTACAGTCGACTGCTTCAAGCATTCGTTCGACTGAACAGGTTAAATTTTAAATTGAGGAATTATCTTTCCTTCTGTTCTTCATTACACATATCACATTAAATTCGTGCCAACATGGCATGTAATTCTCATCATAACATCATTTCGATTTAGCGTAAATATCACATAGCTAATGTTTCTCTTCTCAAGAAATCACTAAGCATGCACTTCCATTCACTAATCATTTACTGTAAATGCTAGTCTCAACTAGGCATCATATTAAAATACATCGTTTCATAGAATTCTGAACTATTCATATTTTATTTCAATAGGCTATTCGCCTGTTAACATTCCCAGTCGACTGTATGTGTCATTTCCAGTTTCCCAATTATCAATCATTCCTATTTTCTAGATTGTATACCACATGGAGGATATTGATCTAGCAATCGTTCTATCACTTTAGTTGCATACATATACACAATAAATCTTCAGTCTTAATAAGGATTCTAATTTAGAAATCATGAAAAACATTCGCCTCGTACCAGTCGACTTGTCCCCTTGACAGTCAACTGCACAGACCATTTTCAATTCTTTCTACAATGTCATTTACCAATAGAGTTACATACAATTTCTCATCCATACATGAATCAATCAATAGTTCATTTTCCAATTAAATGTGTACTCTTATTAATCATTTTTCATGCCTCATTATTCAATTCCATACTAGCATATTTCCTAGTTAGAAATAAAGAAAATTGAACCCACCTTATTGACGAAAGTAATCGAAATCCAGAAAACTCCTTAATGCAATGGACGACTCCTTGCTCCTTGCTCCACACCGAAACTCCAGAAGTGCTACTCGGCCTCCACAGAAAAGCACACACAACTCTCTCACAATATACTCTCTTGCAATAGGATTTTAGTGTGAGAGAAATAATGAATGAGAGGGGGTATTTATACACACAATTGAGTGAGATGGAGGGCTAGGATGCACTAGATAGTTATAGGATCAAAGGCTAGGATGCACTAGGGAGTTGTGGAAACTACCCACACCCTAAATAACTACCCTTGACCCATACCCACTACTCCCCAATCCGGCCAAGAAGTGTGCCTATGCACGTGTACATGGAGTGCACGTGTAAGCACATGCCACACTAAAAAAAACTTGTACACTCATAACAAGTCTTTAAAAAGAGGTGTTACACAATACAAGTTGCAAAAATAGAAGAATTAAACCATGAGCTTAAATTAATTGGGCCAAGATAATTTATTTTAAAGAAGTAAATAGACTAAATTTTGGGCTTTAGGAAAAAGACTTTAAAATAAGGCTTTCTATTTATTTAAAGAAAGGCTTTTGTTTAAAATAATTACAGACACAAAATCAAAGATTTATACTCATCATGATGAAAATATTACTAAAAATATTGCACGTGCACACTACGTGCAAAAATAAATAATTTTTCATTAAATGAAAAATCAGGGCATTACATAGTCGATGATAGGATCTCAACCCAGACTTGAGAATTGTCGATGTTGGGATCTTATCCCTGAACTGAGAACTGGATGCTGATAACACCCCCTCTCAAACTCACGATCGATCAACCGGAGTGAGTTGACGATCTGGATGTAGAAGCATAAGAAACGATCGATCAACCAGAGTGAGTTGATGATCACGATCGATCAACCAGAGTGAGTTGACGATCTGTATGTAGAAGCACAAGAACCTGCGGGTAGGGATTTTTTTTAATATCACATCAAATAATGAGCATGAAGAAAATACACAAGTAATCACAACTCAACAGAACTAAATATTGAAAATAAACCACCATTGGTATGCAAATCCACACTGAATCCAGTTCAAATAGGGGATCCAAAAAAGGTGAGATGACTTAAGGGAGTGCTCCAAACGAACCGAATATGGAGCAGAAGGGGTAGAGGAGATCCAGAGAACCAAAAAACCACATACCTCCAGAGAACCAAAAACCACATACCTAATAAACCAGCTCCCAAAAGCAAAGATGAAGTAACAGCAGAGAGCAGCGTAGATCTGAAGAAAATAGGCCAGATCTGGCAAGTGAAGATTCGATGCTATGCAGACGATCTAGATGGTTGCTGGTGTTGACGGGTGCAGGAGGTGAACAGAGGAGGCAGCAGTCGCTCGACGAGGGTGCAATTGATGGTTTCGACGCCGAAACAGAGAAAGGGTTTAATGCCCTGATTTTTCAATTAATGAAAAATTATTTTATTTTGCACGTAGTGTACACGTGCAATATTTTGGTTGAATTAAATCTCATAATTATTTTATTGTGATGTGTATAAATATTTAAATATGGGGTTTCAAATTATTTTACACAAAAGCCCTTTTTCTTTAAATAAATAGAAAGCCTTATTTTAAAGGCCTTTTTCTTAAAAGCCCAAAAATGTAATTTATTTATTTTATTTTTAAATAACTATTTTGGCCCAAAACTAAAGCCCATGGATTAATCTATTTTTATTTAACTTGTCATGTAGAAGACTATTTTAATACTATTTTATTTTTATGAAAAATTAAAATGTACAATTTTTAGGCCTAGTGGCATGCACGTGTATTGCACGTACACGTGCAACATGCACAAAAGTGCTAGGCCGGATTGCTTCTTGGAGGGAAAACTCAAAATTTGAGTGGTAGTCATGGCATGGTGGTTATTTGGGTGTGGGTAGTTTTTATAACTCCTACTTTCATCTTGGCCTTCCATCCTACAACCAACTAGTTAATCCTAGCCCTCTATTCTATTTGATTTCTAGTATAAATACCCCCTCCCATGGCTAGTATTCTTATGCAATTATATCTTTCCAAACCTATAGTCTAATTTAGTAGTAAGTTGTGAGTTGAAAAGATTGAGAGAATTGTGTGGGATTGTGTTGCATTTCAAACAAGGAGAAGAAGGCCGGCATCATTCCAAGGAGAGGAGCTCGGTTTTTGGTGGCTTGGAGCTTGTGCACGCTTTATCTAGGAGGAGGTGCATCTCGTCGCAAAGGACTTTTTGTTGCTAATTTTGTTTGTTCTCTCCATACAAGGTGGGTAACTTTTCCTATTTCTAATATAGGAATCCATGCTAGATTTAATTATCGCAATGATGCATGAAAAATATTAATAAGAATACATCTTAATTGGAAAGTTAGTCTATGAATTGATTGGAATGTTATGATTAACTTGTATGTGGTTTTATTATTAATTTGAGTTGTGGGTTAATTCTCCGTATTTCTAGTTAGGAATATACTAGTATTATATTGAACCACGAAGCATGAAAATGATTAATAAGAATGCACATTGAGTTTGGAAAATGATCCCTAATTGATTGAATTGTTGACATGGAAATAACATGTAATTCTATCGTTAAAAATTATAAGTTGCATGTGTAATTGATTATGATTATAGATTGATGGAAGAAAATACATTTATCACCATCACAAATTATATGAAAAAGTTAGTGCTTTGTTAATGCTAATTTATGTGTTGAAGAGATCTTTTTGAGTTATTGTAGGAATGGATAAACTCAAAAATAGATTTGTATGTTGAATAAAAGATTAATAACAGAAAATTAATGTAAGAAAATTGTGGATAAAAAGATTAGAAGGCCAATTGTTAAGCAATGTCAAAAATGAGAAATATAGTAGTTATAATGAAAAATTCATCGAATTGTGTGAAAAATATATTTTATTGGTACAAAAATTATTTTATGCATACTGGTATGAAAATCATGTGAAGGGAAGACAATCTGGAATTTTTCAGTAACTTCTATAAGAGCAATATGAAACAAAGATTAATTGAACATCGAGACGTTTTTAACAACAGTGGCAAATGATTCAAAAAGGATTTTAATTTGTACTGTGACAACCTGAGCATGTAGCTCAAGTGGTCACTATGTGCGGTTGTGTTCTCGGGGGTGACCGGTTCGAATCCCGTGTGCAACATTATTTTGGTTTGTTTTTTTAAAAACAATTAAACTGTAGGCCGAGAGCATTTAATGCTCTCAGCCGTAACCATACCGTTGGCACAGTTCGGCCTAGTGGCGGGTGCTGTTGGCTGTGTTCTCCGTGTGCCTGGGTTCGAATCTTGCTATTGGCAAGAGTGAAAAAACTATTTTTTGGGTTTTTAAGTGTCCAAAAAATATGAAAAAAAATATGGTTATTCTCATAAAAATGTAAGGGACTTTATAAAAATGATTTGGGGATTATTTGGATGAAATTAACTATGATTTGGAGAAAAAATGTATAAATAGAAGTATGGTTCTATATGGTTATTGATGTGAAATTATGACTTAAAAGAATAAGTGAAATGAAGGATTAGAAGTTGATTTTGGCAAAAAGAAACTTTGTTGTGTGACATAATGCAATTTATTCTCATTTGAGAAACAATATGAAGTATGTATATTTGTTAGTAATGTGAAATTTGATATGATGTGATAATGGATAAAGTGTATGAAATTCTTGTACAGTTATGGACTTTTTGAACAAATTAGAAATTATGAATTGAAAAGAGAATATACATGTGAGTATGAGAACTCAACATGTGGTATTTATGAGTTGGAAATTGTGAAATAAAAATTGAAATAAAGGAGTAGCTAAGTCTCCTCCGGCATCTAGAAATGAAATGAAATGAAATTAGACCAAGGTTGGTCATGTTGAGATGAATGAATAAGTCCGGTTTAGTGGAGAGGCTAACTCTAGAGATTTAATTTTTGTTCATGATTTTTGATAAAACTAAGGATTAGTACATAGTGGGGACGTGATGAAAGTAGAAGAAAAACATGAGTATGGGGGCCATCGGATTAGCGGTGTGAGAGTGATCCACAGGCTGCCTGCTTGATGCTTCAAGATATGGCGTGGGCGCTACTCCAGAATTATCGTCCCGGTGGCGACGCTCGTGGGATGTTCGAGTGGCTATGGGTGGTGCCATTGTTCCATGGCGGAGGCTGAATTGTCCATAGGTTGCCTGCTCGATGCGTCGTGTCAGTGCGTGGGATTTCCCTCCAGGCTGCCTGGACATGGGCTCGTAGACCATAGGATATCTAAGACACTACCGTAGTTACAGTAGTAGATTAAGACATAACGAGGGATTGAACCCTACAAAGATGAAGAACGAATAAGGGCTTGCCCTCGGACCTATGTAGTATGGGATGCATTGAATCCGAACAAGTGCGCATTAGTGTCATGTAACATAAATAAATGCATTAAGAACAAAGTGCACAATCACAACACGACATCAATAGGGTAGCCCCTTTAGTTGTAATGTGACAAATTTGTGTTTGCTAAATATGGAAAATTAAGTTATACTGTTTCCGGCATAGAGAGGATGGCCGTGTATAATGTTCGTCGGTTGAATAAACTGACGTACCCACAGTCTTATATGCAGGTAAATGACATGTCAAAAGTTAAAGAGGAATGGATGCTTAAAGATTATACCATGTTGTTGTACATTTATTTAATTGTTGTAAATTTTACTTCCGCTGTGCAAAATGTAAAGTGTAATATTTTTTTGAGGTAAAAGTGTAATATTGATGTACTCTGATGTAAAGTGAAAAGTTTAAATTTTCCTGTAAAATTGTACTAAAGAAAGCGAAAAGATCCTGTAGAACATCTCGAATTCAGTGTATTTGGGATTCGGGGCATTACAAAGGGGTAGAGGATGACGGCTGCGGTGGTGTTCTGTGGTGGAGATCGACGGGGATGGGTTTCGAAATTGACAGAGGAAGGAAGAAGGTGAAAGGGTGATGACGGTTGCTGTAGATTAGGATTAGTTAGGGTTTTGGATCTTGTTGTTAGATGATGGCTAGGAATTTGGAGATTTAGGTTTTTGGGGGAGATTAGGGTTTTGATCAAGATCGGGAGAGAATTTTCGAGAGGTGGAGTGATTCTGATGAAGATGAGAACCACCCCACCTCGGCGACGAGGATCAAATTAGTATAGGCCTTATAGGACGATAGGCTCTTATACCAAGTTAGAATTATAGGGATATGAAAATATTCTTTATTATTGATTAAACTGAATACAATTGGCTCCTATATATAAGAGAGAATGGAAGACTAAACTAATACATAACCAATACAGGACTAAACCAATATTTAATCTAATATAATATCTAACATGAACAATGCGCAAATGGGTATAAAAAAAATGCATACAACACTCCTACAGATAATTCGAGCAACCATCTAACAAATGTTTTATTTAGTTCAGAAAATTTCCATCATCAACAACCTCTACACCAACACCAACATGATGATGAGACTCTAAAAGCGCTGGAATATCATCACCTTCTGGTCTCAGAGCTACTTGCTGATTACACAGAGAACGCCTGCGATAAATCTGTCATATTTTTGAGCTCCTCAACTTGGATTTCCACAACCTGATGCTTGATGCATGAGCACGACGTCCACAAGTCAGGAAAAAGTGAGCCTAATACAATGATGGTAGAAGTAGCACCAGTGAAGAGGAAGAGAGACCAGAAGCTCTCCTGTCCCAGTCTGTTCATATCTCTGTTTGTATGTGAGCTTGGACATGTTGTGAAGGTTAGGGAGAACCACCTATGCTTTAGTTGCTTTAGTGCTCCTGACTTTGATAGTCGAAGAATGACATATGAGAAATCTTAAGCTAACATCGGTTTTTTGGGAAATGCATGACAAAAGCAGTATACATGGAAACTGAAGTTGATTGTGTGTCACGAGGTTTGGTTGAGCATTTTAAAGCTCAGATTTGGGGGGAGGGGGGTCAAATTGTTTACATGTTTAACATTTTTTCTAAAACGTTAGTGGGCTTGGCATCAATGGCATGACGGCCAAACGTAGGATGGTAGGGGAGGTCATTATGAGTCAAAAGGTGGATATCACGTGCTTAGAGGGAACAAAGCTGTCTCAACCCACCGATAGGTTTCTCAATACCTTAAAGTTAAACCACATTAGGGAATGGCGATTTAAAGATGCTCAGGTAGCGTCGGGGGGGATTATGGTTGGTATTAATACCAGTAATTTCGACTGACTGGATGGTTGGGTGGGTAACTACACGGTGACAGTGGTGTTCAAAGAAGACTGGATGGATGGAAGGAAATAATTACGATAGTATATGGTCCAAACGACAGAAGTAGAGGGAATGATCTTTGGGATGAATTGACCGACATCAGGGGAAGATGGAACTTCCCTTGGATATTAGGCGGGGACTTTAACATTGTTAGATATGCACACAAAAGACAAGGAGGTGAGGGTAACGGCCATGACAGGAGAAAGTTCAACCAACTTATTTCTAATCTCATGTTGATTGAAATTCTGGTCAACGATCGTCGGTATACTTGGTCTAACCGTCGTAGGTCACCCACTCTCACTAAGCTAGACAGAATTCTCATTTCAACCGTGTGGGATAACAAATTCCCTTATGCAATGGGCAGATCGTGCATTAGAAACACGTCAGACCATGTACTAGTTATCATAGATACATGAGAGGAGGAAAGAAGTAAGACCAAATTATTCCGATTTGAGAAGATGTGACTTGTTAATGGAGAATGTGAGGAATTGGTCAAGGGAAGCTAGGAAGAGGAGACATACATGGCAAATCCAGCCGCAAGATTGATGAAGAAACTTTCCATATTAACGAGAAGACTGAGAAGATGGAATAAGATTACCTTCGATAATGTGATGCAAACAAAGGAGGCTATCCTTAGGGAGATAGAGGATCTAGAGAAGGAGGAAGCGGCTGGTTTGGATGAAAGTCCTCTGTCTCCTTTTCATATCATTGAGCACAGTCGGCCTAGTGGCTAGCTCGTGCGGCTGTCTTCTCTGAGGTTGCGGGTTCGATTCTGGGCGCGACCAGAATGTTTAAAAAAAAATGATTTTTTTGGGTTTTCTTGATGTGTAAAAAATTTCGAAAAAAATACCGTTATTATTCTAAAATCATACACGACTTATGAAAATTAATTGGGATTTATTGGAATGAAATAAAGTATATTTTTGAAGTAAAATTGTGTTTGAAACTATGGTTCCATACTTGTATAATTTCATAAAAATGTGATTTCACGAGGTGAATAAGATAAGTATTAAAAAGAAAATTTGGTGAGAAAAAATATAAATGTGAATTTTTATATGAGTTATTTTGCTAAAGAGTAGCGTGACAATGGTGATTTGTGTATATTCACTTTGAATAGATGTTTCGTATTATGACTTTAATGTGGGAATAAATATTGGTTATGGAATGCATGATTTAGAATTGAACTCCACGTGTGATAATTGATTCATGAAAAGATTGGAAATCATGTTATTGAAAAAGAGAAATGTTCTTGAGTATGACAAACTCAGATATGTAAATTTGTGAATTGAAATTGAAAATTAGGGTGTAGCCAAAACTCACACCGGCAAGTAAAAGTGATGAGATATGATTATTGAAATTGAAAAGATCAAGTTTGCAATGTGAAATGAAAGAAATAAGACCGGTATTGGTGAGAGGGCTAACTCTAAGAGATTGATTTTGTTCATGATTTCATTAAATTAAGAATTAGTACATAGTGAAGAGGTGATGAAAGTGAGAGAAAAAATACAAGTATGAGGGCCTCGAGTCTACGATGTGGGTGATTCACAGTTTGTCTTCATGATGCGTCGTAACATGACGTGGGCACTACTCTGAAATTATCGGGATCTTGGCGATGCTTGTGGGGTGTTTGGTGACTGCGAGAGGATCGTGTGCCATGAAGGAGGCTGAATTGTCCATAGGTTGTCTTCACGATGCGTCGTGACATGACGTGGGATTCCCCTCCAGTTTTTCTGTACATGAGCTCGTACTCATAGATCATCTAGGATACTTACCGTAGTTACAGTAATAGATTAAGTCATGACGAGGGATTGAACCCTACAAGATGAAGAACGATTAAGAGGCTTGCCCTCGGACCTATGCAGTATGGGATGCATAGAATCCGAACAAGTATGCATTAGTGTCATATAATATAAATAACTGCATTAAGGACTAAGTGCACAATCACAACACGACATCAATAAGATATTCCCCTTAGTTTGATTTGTGAACAAGTTTGTGTTTGTTAAATATGGAAAATCAATTATATCATTTCCGGCATAGAGAGGATGGCCGTGTATAATATTCGTCGGTTGAATAAACTGACGTACCCACTGTTTTGTGCGCATGATAAATGACATAATAAAGATAAATGAAGAACCGATGCTTAGAGATTATTCAAATGTTGCTGTAATTTCATTTAATGTTGTAATTTTGCTTCTGCTGTAAAATGTAAAGTGTAAAGATTTCTTGTAAATCTGATGTAAAGTGAAAAGTTTTAAATTCCTTGTAAAATTGTACGAAAGAAGTGTAAAGATCCTATGGAATCTTGAATTTAGTTGTATTTGGAATTCGGGGTGTTACAACGTCCCGATCATCATTGGTACTGGGGAAGAGGGAAGAAGAAGATAGAGAATCTTCAGGTTCGTGAAAATGTGGCTGTCTGATAAGGAGTGTCATGCGATGGTGAAGAGATGCTGGGATGAGGTGCCTCATCTGGAAGAACCAGCTGCTAGATTGAGCAAAAAACTATCGACCCTCAGAAGAACGTTAAGAAAATGGAATATTGCTACATTCGGTAATATTTTCAGAACAAAAGAGTCGATTCTTAAAGAGATCGAGGAAATCAAAAGGAAGGAGGAAGTACACGGTCTAGATGAGGACCAGTTTCAAAGATTAACGACATGCAGGCAAGAGATTCAAGACACATACATGAAATAGGAAATCATTTGGAGGCAAAGGTCGAGAGTAAAATGGCTAGCAGAAGGGGATGCTAATACTAAGTACTTCCACATGAGTGCCAGCATGCGACGCAGAAACAACTACATACATTCCTTGGATATCGACGGAACCACGGTTTTATAAGAGGGACAAATTGCTCGGCATGTTCATGTCCACTTCAAGGAAATTTTTGGGCAAAACAGGGTAGGGCAATGCGAGTCAAATGAAAACCTATGGGAAGAGCTACAGGGGGAATACCGAGAAAGAGTCGAGGGTCTTCAACAACCGTTCACAATGGATGAGGTTAAGGCGGCAGTGTAGGGGATGGGGCAGGACAAGGCACCAGGACCTGATGGGTTCTCAATATTTTTCTATAAGCAATTCTCGGAGATTGTAAAATTTGATATTATGGACGTCAAGAATGCGTTCTTTGATGGCAGCCTTAACTTGGAGAGAATAAACTACGCATATGTATGTCTAATACCTAAAAAACAAAGCGCTAGGGAGGTGAGAGACTTCAGACCTATCAGTTTGATTAATTGTTCAATTAAAATCATCACAAAAGCCCTCGCTAAGAGACTGGGAAGGATAATTGGGGACATCGTCGAGGACTATCAAACTGGATTTATTCGTGGAAGAGATATTCTCAAGGGGGTTGCACTGGTCCAGGAAGTGATTCAAGACACCAAGAGATGCAAAAAGGATGGGTTCATGCTCAAATTAGACTTTGAGAAGGCCTATGATAAGGTGGAATGAAATTGCCTATTGGAAATTTTGGAAAGGAGAGGATTCGGGAATATGTGGATCGGCTGGATAAAGACGTGGTTAAAGACCTCCAAGGTCAACGTGTTAGTCAACGGAGAACCTGACAAGGAAATCAGATGTAGGCAGGGAATACGACAGGGAGATCTACTATCACCTCTACTATTCACCCTGGTGGCAGACGGACAGCACAGAATTCTACATACATATAGAGAAAATGGACTTATCAATGGGCTGGGGATGAGGAGGGGCATCTCCGTAGTTATGAATGTCCAATATGCAGATGACACTCTTATCTTCGGTGAGTGCGACATGGCGCAGGCAACATTCCTGAAATGGGGTCTATACAAATTTGAGGAGTGGTCAGGGCAGAAGGTTAATTTCTAGAAAAGCTCCATTACATTCTTAGGCGAAATTGGGGAAGAGGATTACACAATAGCCAATATTCTTAATTGCCCAATCCAGGAACTACCGATTAAATACCTGGGATTGCTGATTGGAACCGGGAATATTAGGCAGGTGGACTGGAATGGACTAATGGACAAAATAGCTAGCAGACTGGATGGGTGGAAAGGCAAAATGCTATCAATCGTGGGACGCCTGATTCTGTTACACACAATGATTAGCTCAATACC
The DNA here is from genome assembly GCA_017893485.1 of Hemerocallis citrina. Taxonomy (NCBI): domain Eukaryota; kingdom Viridiplantae; phylum Streptophyta; class Magnoliopsida; order Asparagales; family Asphodelaceae; genus Hemerocallis; species Hemerocallis citrina. The sequence goes on along the minus strand of JACEHZ010000229.1, from coordinate 209,802 downwards.
ACTGTACTTTCTCTCATTCTACGAGCCGATTTGGGTCTCCAAGAAAATTGATCGATTAAGAAGAAGGTTCCTTTGGTACGGGTCGGGAGATGGGAAGGGGTACCCACTAATTAAATGGGGTATTGTCTGCAGACAAAAAGAACTGGGTGGACTGGGGGTGGTCAACATTCGGCAAATGAATCAAGCCTTACTATGGAAGTGGTGGTGAAAACTCAAAGTCAAAACTAAGACTAAATGGGGTAGACTTATAAAGGCGGCTTACACTAAAAATGGTTGCATGCATCAGAAAGGAAAAAATAAGGGGTCCATGTCTGGGTTTTGGCGAGGGATAACGCATGTTAGAGACATTATCATCTCCGGGGTGACCTTTTCTGTTGGAAATGAGGCAACGACAAGCTTTTGGAAGGACAAATGGTGCGGCCCTATCAACCTGAAGAGAAGATTCCTTGAAGCGTACGAGTTTGCTACAGATAAAAATGATTGGGTGGTTAGACAATGGAGAAATCACAAATGGAGACCAAGACTTACAGTGGGGCTTAGCAGAGAGGCTAGAAGACAAAAACAAGAGATTATCTGCTTCTTACAGGATTGGAAACCAACAGGGGAGACGAAAAAGGGTGGAATTTTCTTGGTTAAATCGGCTTATAAAAGGCTTAACGATGGGGGAGTAAGGGTGAACGATCCTGTCTGGAAAGTTAAAGTTCCACTAAAAGTAAGGACTTTCAACTGGTTGGCATGTAGAAATGCCATTGTTACACGAGATAACCTGGCAAGGCGCATGCGGCAGGGGCTAGCCCAGTGTGTTATGTGTAACAGGGAGAACGAAACAGTGGACCACTTACTAGTATCTTGTAACTTTGCAAAACCAATTTGGGAGGACTTAATGCGCAGAGTGGGGTGCGATGGGGCGAGACCGCAAACGATACAAGACGCCTGGGGGGTGGAGAGAGGGTCACATACGAAGCAACCACCTTCAAATGTGGGGTATTGGGGTAGCAGCTACATGTTGGGGATTATGGCTAGAACGGAACGATAGAATTTTTAGAACACACAAGCACATAATACATCAACAACTGCTTTTAAAAATTATTGCTAACATCATTTTCTGGTCTGAAACGGCAGGAGATGAACAAGCAAAGAAAATCAAGGACTTGTACGCTGACATCACACAGTCCACACAGGAAAGGGAGGGTACATCTGAGGAGTGATTGGCAGGCGAAGATGTGTAAGGAGCACGGTGTGCTACTTTTGGCCTTCTTTGGTGCCTAGAGGGACTGAGAAATATTGTATTTTGTTGTATTTAGTTTATGTTCAAGTTTGGTTTATAACATGTATGGGAGGGGAGATTTTTGAACGGGGAATGAGTATCATGGCCCGCCTGTGGAACACATGAACATCAATGCCCGGGGTTTGTGTATCTATTTTGTTAAAAACTTTTTAATGAAACACGGGGGGCTAACGAAATAAGTTACTATGTTTCTTTTTTTTAAAAAAATTTTGAGGGAGGTTATATTTGAACTGAAACTACATAAATGTTGTGGATTATAATAGTTTTATTGGGTTGATTTTTCAATGCCGCAACTGATCCGAGACACTTTTTACTATGCTACTAGTCGTATTTGGAACTTAAATTAACTACTATCATATTTTTCTCTGACCAATAATAATTCCTTTTGAAGTTTAAGAAGTCTCTTCTGACTGAGTCTACTCAATCCAGCAATAGCGAGAACCGAAGTTACCCACTCATATGAAGATGAAGATGGACGGAGTCTATTTTAGGCATGAGCCTCATGAGAGACTCTTCGACTTTTTTATGGTTTGGTACAAATTAAATAAATATTTTTATATCTGACTGATTTCTCCTACATCAGTAAAGCATGAATTTATAAGAAGAAAAAGACTTTTCATAGCTCTTTCAATGTAGTTTTTAAGAAATTTGATTGTGTGCAAGTGTGTCATGTTGCATGGTGCCCATGTTGGCGATTCTTGTGCCTTCTTCTTAGCTTGCAACTGCATCCAAATGTTTTAACTGCTATTGTTTCAACTATTATTTCGTACAATCTCTACTACTATAATGGGAGAAGGCATTAGTGTAATTTGTCCATCTACTAACCTGTACAACGCACATACATAACTATTGTAAATAATATTTTAGATCAAATCCAGACTACGTCTGAATTTTTATTTTTAAAAAAACCCTATATTTATTAAGACGTGCATCACACATGTAAACTACTAGTAACTTGTAATTAAAGAATACTACTGATACTATTAGAAAACTAGCGTAGGTTTAGTTCGGAGAAAATAAAGTCATTTTTATCAGGTGTTTAATTAATTTGAAGTGTCTGCTTGTTTTCTTGTTTGTTTTTCATTCATTTTACATTCATATCTATCATTGCATACTTTTAGTTTGATTTTATTGATGTGTCTGTCATTTCGTATTTGCAATATGTTGCATCTGTGATACAGTTACATGAACTGTATATCTGCAAGTATGAGCTGATAATGTATCAGCTCTGAGCTTACATATCAGTTCAGTAGCAAACTTGTAATTTCTTGTTTTCCACTTCTATATGACATTATTTGGTTATTTTAAAACCTTTTCTTTCCTGCTTCAAAAATAAAATAAAATAAAATAAAATAATGATAATAGTAATAATAACGAAAAACGAAATAAGTTACTATGTTTCTTTTTTATAATTTTTTTGAGGGAAAGTAATAATGGTTATTTTTTGAACTGAAACTACATAAATGTTGTGGATTATAATATTTTTCATGGTTTTCTCTAATTTTTCAATGTAGCAATTGATGTGGGTCACTTTTCACTATACTATTTGTCGAGTTTCTTATGCAACTGGATTTCCTATTGAGATGATCAGTGTGAGTAAATTATGTATTTGGTGCTTAAATTAACTACTATTATATTTTTCTCTCTGACCACTAACATAAGTTACACATGCATGCATATGAAGATGAAGATGGACGAAGTGTACTGTAGGCATGTGCCTCATGAAATTCATCGACCTTTTTAGAGCTGATGCTATCGAACAATGTATGTAAAATATGTATGATGTTGTGTACCTGCTGTTAGAAATATGTCTAAAATATTTCTCTAGATTTAGGGTATTTATTCTTTGTTTATTTTCTTTTAAATTTTTGTCTTCTATATCTGAAATATTTGATACATTTTTTTTTTATTTTTTATTAAAAGATAACCAAGTCATCGCTTCATTAAAGAGATTTTAACGAAATAGGACGAAATAACAAACTAAGCCCGTAGGCAAGCAACATCAAAGTTCAGCTTAGTATAAACTACAGCCTGAACATAACAAAACATCAAAATAGAGATACATCCATTAACCCAAAAGCTAGTAAGTGGTACCCCCAACTCCAATGAACTACTCGTCCTCCTCCAGTCGCATCTTCTTCCTTGAATTGAGCAGCCCTGTCCATTCAAAACAACAGAATTTAATTTGATACAATCTCTTGTAACTCTATCTTGAGATATTTGTTAGGGTTTATACCTAACTTAATAAGGAAAAATATAGTTGACTAAGTGAAAGACTACTCACCCTAACAAATATATCATGATTAATACTCTAAATATAAGAGAGAAAAATTGTATCTAAATATCCTTAGGAGAGGGAAAGAAACTAGCTATCTAATTGACGGATTATTGTAATCAGAGAGAAAAAAAAAGACTAAGATGCATATGTTTCGTAATTCTCTTGCTATCTAATTGAATATTGGCTCCCAAATATCTTCTTCCGTTCTCATTTCTACTACTTTTCTACTTATTGCAAATCCCATTTATTTTGCCAAATCTTCCAAAGAAAAACAAGTTATTGGGTAATTATCTAATTCCGTGATTTTGACTTAACACCTGCCATGTTCTAATGGGCTGTCTGTTCCACTTTGATCATAAACAGTGAATTAGCTTGATTTTCAATTTCCAAGTTCTTATGAAACTACCTGTTTTAAAATTATATATATAGTATTTAGCACGTGCAATGCACGTTTTAATAAATATATAGTTTTCTAAAGTAATATAATATAGCACGTGTGAGGCACGTGTTAACAAATATATATATTTTAAAGTAATATAAAGAATATAATAGAAGAGTTTGAGTTGTACATGCAATGCACGTAAGATAATAGATTGAAAGTGTGTAATGGAATAGTTGGAATTGCACGTGCAATGCACGTAAGGTGATAGATTGACATTAAGGCCTTCTCCCATCATAATATTAGAGATTAGAGATTAGAGATATATGGTGCAAGCGAGATATAGAAAGGCATATCACTAAACGCCAGTGACGCTTGCTTTAATTTTATGTTCTTAATCTGATTTTTTAAATTATCATTTACATATTAATTAATTGTTATTTTATAGTCATATTTATGAAATCCCAACAACAATAGGTTTACACCACATTTTGATTTTAAGTCTCTGTCTCTTTACTTTAGTTATGGATGAATTGACGCGAGAAATACAAAATGAGGCGTCTTGGTGTATGTTTTTTGCCGATGACTTTGTCTTAGTGGACGATACTAGAGCAAAAATCAAGGTTAAATTAGAATTGTGGAGAGAAACTTTGAAAGCTAGAACTTTTATAATAAGTATAACTAAAACAAAGTATATGAAGTGTAATTTTAGTAATATTTGGAACACAAATGAAGAAGTAGTGGAACTTGATGGTCAGGAAATACCTAAGAGAGACTATTTTTTATGTTTAGGCTCGATTATATAAAGAGATGGGGAAAATTATGAAGATGTTATACATAGGATCAAAGCGGGGTGGCTTAAGTGGAGAAGCACTAGTGGTGTTTTGTGTGACAAACATATATCTTTGAAGTCGATTTTTTTTTAGAGGATGGTTGTTAGACCAGCAATGATGTACGGAGCATAGTGTTCTGCAACAAATAAACAATATGTCTAAAAAATAAGTGTAGCAAAGATGAGGATGATAACATGGATGTGTGGTAAAAACATGAAGGATAGAATTCAAAACGAGCATATACGAGAAATTGTAAATGCTACTCATATCAAAGATAAATTAGGAGATAATCATCTCAGATGATTTGGACATGTCACATATGGATTTTGTAGTGCCCCCGTTAGATATAGTAATTTGATAAATATGGAAGGTAGAGTTAGTAATAAGAGAAGACTTGAACTTACTTGTGTGGAAACTGTAAGAACAAATATAATAGCTTGCGGCCTTACAGAAGATATTGCGCTAAACCGAACAGAATGGAAAATTATGATTCATGAAGCCGGCCTTAACTAACAGGGAAAAATGCTATGTTGTTGTTTTAATTATGAAAGCCCAATATTAACCTAACCTTGACCAACACACTAGAATTGGGCCTACAGTTTGATCCAGCAAAGCATGGGCCGGGCTTATTTAAACTCAATAATAAATGACTGGACCGAAATTCGGGTCTAAACACGCCGGCCCGAATCCGGACCAATCCCCATCCTTATTTATACCCCAACCCTCTTCATTCCCGGTCAGATTCCGAGCTCGGCTCCGATCTCCATGGCGACTCCAAAAGACTGTAAGTTCTCACAATTTCATTTTTAATTTCTATAAATTATCTTCTTTGTTTGTACGAAATTGTGCCCTAATTTCCCTAAATTGCTGTAAATTTCGCACCTTTTGGCGATTTGTAAGTTAGGGCACAGAATCGATGAACTGTGATTACTAGCTTATGATTGTTGTAATTCTTGATTTTAGTCGAGTTAGGGTTTTAGGAGGGTAAGTGGGTAACTGGGGAATTTTCGAGTTATGTGTTTGAAAAGCGGATATTTGGGATAAGGGATTCGAATTGAGGGTACCCAGTTTTGCGACATTGTTCGATTTTCTTGCGTGTTTGAGAAAGGTGGAGCTGAGTATTTTAGAAATGGGGATTTCCCTACGTTGGTCGGTGGGTTGAAATTATTTTACCTGTTAAATTGGGTTGAAAAATAGATAATTTTTAGTAAAATTGTTGATGAAGCATAAGAAACTAGGATGCCAACAATTGCGAGTTCATATAGAGATGTGGGTTAATCGTCGAGACTCGAGAGGTTGACTGTTGCATTGATATATGCACATGTTTTTTAGAAGTTGATATTTGAGGTTTCATGTGCCAGTATGATCCTATCAACTATCCTGAATCCTTACTAGTATTATCGGGCCCTGGAAACTTAAAATGAGAGACTAGTGCAGTAGTTTCTACTTTCTATCAACTTGAACTTTTGGCCGTTTGGGTAAAGTTGTTTCAAGTCCCACATTATCTCTCTCTGACACTTGACAAGGGGCTATTTATGTAATAGAACTACATAATCCCTAGATCCCAAAGTCTTTCGGTCAACAGATATGCTCAATTTTGATTGGTGTTATCTTCTTGATGATCTAATATTCTATAGTTTATGTTTCGTACTAGATTTTATACAAGCTGGGAATCACTGACATCAAAATAGCCGTATTTTGATTTCATTTCTGAATCACACCACAAAGTTGAGGACAATTTTTATGCTTCGTATCGAGTGTATGATGCAACCACCACTGCAGGACGATTTTATGCATTCAAGGCCACTTCACAATTTACACGTAATGGTATCTTGCGTTCTGAAACATGACTTTTATTACCAAATATAATTAGTTATGTCTAAGACAGGTAATACACCAATCTCAATTCATGAAATTTTGTTGAAATACTACTATATAAATGACCTAATATTTATATCAGTGTAGTTATTATGGAGTAGTCAAGCAACTATGAAGGTACTCCAGAGAACTACCTTCTACAGTTTGGGATTTAGGCAATACTTTGGAATTCCAAATTCGCATCTTCCATTTTGCCATTTGTATAATTATGATCTGCGATCACTGCAGAATTCTTGCAGGATTCATGAGGAATTTGAGGTGGCAGAATCGAAGATCTTCGCCTAAGTTCACACACTTCTTGGATCCTTAACTTCAACCATAGTAATTTTTTGCATTGCTATCTTAGAAGAACACCTATTTTTGCACAGGTTCGGCAGCTGTAATTATGAAGCAAACAAACTTTGAATAGTAGAATCATAATTGTAGATGTAGCACCTGTGAAGAGGATTAGTAAGCATTAGGTTGTCCTTCGTTTCATCCTTCGGTTGGCTAGGACAGCTTCAGAGGGAGAATTTGAACCATTTGTCTTCCAGTTGCCTTAGTCTTCCATCCTTAGACAACTCTAATATGCTTTGTGAGATGTGAACCATTTGTCTTCCAGTTGCCTTAGTCTTCCATCCTCAAACAACTCTAATATGCTTTGTGAGAAATCTGCAGCTAATGAGGAACCTTTTGAGAATACTTGTAAATCACAAGTGAAGTGAGGGATGGTTAATAAAATGAAGAGGTCAACTTTCTGATTCTTGATCATAGCTTATTAAATCTATAATTTTAGTTTTCCTAATGATTTTTACCTGACCAACTCATGGATTCTCTTAAGTAATTATGTCCATACATGAACACTTTTAAACATTTGGAAACTAATTTCAAATGACTTGAGCTCAAATATTTGATACCTTAGACCAGATTGGGCATATAGATGAAGAAAAACTGTTCAAATTGTTCGTGGGATGTTTCACAATGAAGTTCTCTCAAACCTTATTATAAGCATTGCGCTCTCTCTCTCTCTCTATATATATATATATATAGGAAGTCTTCTGTTGTGCACCACCTATGGTGCACACGGCGTGTGCACTCGGCCTTTTTCGCCTTCGTATCGACCATCCGAGTCGTTCACATTGATCTACACATCTAAATTAGTCTAAATATGTAAAATCAAATCATTTGAAATTCATTTGCCCATCCATCACGTGACTATAAAAACAATAATTTGATTTTACATATTTAGACTAATTTAGATGTGTAGATCAATGTGAACAGTTCGGATCGTCGATACGAAGGCGGGAAGACCGAGCACACGAGTGCACACAAAGGGGTGGTGCACAATGGAAGATTTTCCCATATATATAGGTGAGAACAGTTTTCACAATATGCATATGTGAAACTTCATTTTGGAACATATCATGAATGTTTCGAACTGTTTATCAAGATATACATGTCTAAACCAATCTAGGAGCAACTCATTTATAATTCATTTACCAATGCATTGACATTGCAAAATTGTATGGCTAAATTATCAGCAGGTTTGTAATAACATAGTGCATGGACAAACACATTTAAATGGCTTAATCTCATATCCTTAGAATACTTTATTCATGTAGATCAAGACGAATGGTTCAAACCATTCATGGAATGACTCACCATGGAGTCCTCTCCCTAATTCTCACTAATGGAGTTCAACTCGATCATCTCTATATATACATTTAGATGATATGAGGGTCCTATGGTATAGAAGGAAATTTCCTTTTATGGCGCACTAAAAAACTTAATCTCCAATACTAAAATTCCCGATCCACGTTGTTCAAGTCGCTCTTCATAGTGTGAAGTAAATTATTGCTTTCATCAACCACCTTTTACACTTCATCCAAATGAACTACAAACTAAAGAAAACAAATGACCAACATTTTCAGAAGAGATTAAAGAACATGTTACAAAAATGGTACAGAGTCTTAACCAAAAAAGATCATTATATGGACAAAAATTCAAAAGAAAAAAATGACTTGTCTAATATTCAATTTCTAGTCAACATGTACCAGATTGTTTGCTGAAGAAACAACACATCAACTGAAGACAGTAGGGAAATAGATGCGTAAAAAATTATTGTCGAATTTTCAGCATTTGCAGCCTCTTCTTCCTCCTTCCTCAATGATGGAGGCAGCCGGACCACGATGCTCTTCTTTCATTTCCTGCTGAGCTTTCTCGACAGCAGTTTGTTGATTCCTTCTTCAATTTGCCTTACCCTTCTTACTGTCAGCATTCGAGCAACCTGAATAGTAGATTAGCAAATTGGAAAATGGCAAATTAAAGTATTATAGCCTTCACTCTTTTTTTTCCTGATCATGCAAATGGTTCTTAGTAGTTATGGTATAAATGCTCAGAAGTTTCTTTTAGGACATTGTGGGATTGGAACAATAAACATAAATGTTGTCAACTAAAGTATCGATCATGCTCGAGAAATTTAAAGCTGTGAAATATCAGACAGACAAAATAACCTTTTCCCTCTCTTTCTTTTTGTTAAAACTATATGTTTCTTCTTAATATGTAAGTTCTTGTAATAAAATGGAGGAAACATAAAAAGTTTTCGATTACTAATCTTATAAGCACAAGTGATTGGAATGAGATTGTAGAGAGATTTATATGTTACAATGTTCACGTTAAAAGGATAACATCAGGAAATTTTCCAGCTTGAGTAGATGATGGGCATCATACTCATGGATAGGAATAAATCATACACGAGGGAACCAAGTTAATTAGAAATAAAAGTTTTGGAGATAGAATCATTCTGAATAATTTTCATAGACATTTGATGTAAATTAATAATGTAACAATGTTCAGTTTATATTAGTTTTATCAAGCCTAATATCCCGCACTTTTCCAAGGGTTGAAATTAGGTCGAAAGACAATTAAATAAATTCTATGCTTTAGGGATGACCTATTTAATAGTGGAAGTCTCATAATGTAGGGCCGATTGACCTTGTTTAGAGGGTTGACATTCAATCTCTGCTTCCAATAAGATTGCTTTATAGCAAGCCCTCATCCCATGTCTAAGACCAATAATCAACTTGATTTCATTTAAAAGGTATGTTAGCATGCGCTAAAACTCAAGCAATGTCCTTTTGTTATATTTAAGCATAGGATGAAGGTGCAATGCCTACCAAAATTGGCCCTGCAAGTCACGATTTAAAATATCTCGTAAAGAAGAAATTCAAGACTTTTCACGATATGGAGAAACATTAGAAATTCTTACTCATAGATATTTATGATGATAGTTGTATCCTTGTGAAAGAATGTACTTGGAATGTGGGTTGAATGAGCTATGACTGGATATGTAGTCTCTTCAGTCTTTGTGCCATTAGCCTAGCCAAAATGCCGTTAGCTTTTCACTTGCATTAGCATGTACCATGTTGTATTTAGATAAATTTCCCTGAACTAACATGCAAGCAATGGTTTGAAAATGTTAAATTTTTATCAGCAACAAACATCTTCATACTAATGAAATAAATTGTTTCAATATCCTATAATTTATTATTATATAGGAAAATAAGGCTCGACAATGTGATTTGTTTTGTTTAAATATGATTTAATTATTCTAATGAATTATGTATCAAGTGAGTGCTCCACTATCCTCATTAAATAGGACCAATTCCAAAGATTCGACTTTGATCAACAACATAGAAAGAACCAAGAAAATAACATCATGGGTTTTCAAAGAATTGATTACCCTTTTCCTCTTTCTGTTAAATTGACTAAGATTTGAACTCATTCCTAGGTGATCTTTGGAGTCTAAACATGAAAAGCTCCCCTTTGAGATCAATAACCTCCTCGTTAATCTCCTCGGCGGTTTTGGCTCTGATCTTCTTCAACTCCTCCCTCATCGCAATCTTATCAACATCCTATTTTTCTTGTTTGGAATTTTAAGTGAAATAATGGTGGTCCTGATTTGGAGGTCATTGAAGGAGTTGAAGGAGTTTAGAAATGGGAGTTGGAAAGAATAAGAATATTTCTTTGTAGAAGCAGAGAAGTGGTAGGAGGAAGAAGAGACCCCAAAACAACCACCACCATCTTCTTTGGCTTCTTCTTCTTCTTCTCTTACTCCTTGCTCGTGGGTTGGAAATTTGAACGATGGAAAGGATGATGCAATGGATTATGGAGAAGCCCTTTGCCTGATCTATTCGACTAGTCTTTTAGATTGTTAGTGCGTGGAACACATGAGTTTGATTCACTTCAATGACTTCATAATTTCATGGAATTTATGAACCTTATTATCTTATAATGAATTTCATCAATTTTAAAAAAACCGTAATTGCAACATATTTGTGGGGTTACATGGTTCATAAAAGGTAGTCAATGAAATTTTCAAACATATTGGAGAAAGTTGAAGCTAGGTAGAATCAAACAACCAAAGTAACATTTTCCTTCTCTTTTCTTTTGTTAAAACCACATGTTTTCCCCCAAATGTGTTGGTTCGTATTAATAAAATGGGGGAAATCATAAAAAGTTTCCGATTAAAATACTATTTTTATATGCACGAAGTGGTTGGAATGAGATGGTCGAGAAATTTATTTATCTTATAGGGTTCATTTCAGAGGATAACATCACAATTTTTTCTAGTTTTTGATAAGATGATAGACCTATAATCGCGAGTCGTGGACGCTAGGGACAAATCTTAAGCGAAGGAAGCAATGATCTTCAGCTCATGTCCAAGGATCTTACACTAAATGAACTTGGACTATCTTTCTTTGGTCTCATGGACTTTAAACAAGAAGATCAAATATGATATTTTTTTTACCTTTCTGACATGCCTACTAGGCCTAATGGTAACACTGTGAATCTATTAGTTTCATCAAGCCTAACAGTTGGTACTAATTCGAAGTGTTTAGTCTTGAATTGTGGCTGACCTCATTTAATAGGAGAAGTTTAAGACGGTTTATTGGAATGATGACAAAAGGTTTATTAGCATCAGGCAACACTCAAAGAAGTCTCATCTTCTTAGCTTCAAGAATAACAAGGTGCAACACTTAAGTGAAATTGGCTCTTGCAAGTCACAGTTTGGCATATCTGGTCAACTCTTACACAATATGGAAAAACATAAAAATATCTTATTTAGAGATATTTATGATGAAATTTGTATCTTTTTGAGAAATTGCACTAGGGATGTGATTTGAATGAGCGACAGTAGGGTATCGAGTTCAAAGTGACGACAATACTTTTAGTCTTTGTGCCACTATTCTAGTTGGTGCGCGATTTGTTTCTCAATTGTATTAGCATGTAGTTTACTCTCCGTACTTAAAATCTTTCAAGAAGAACTAACACCTAAATAATGGGTTTCTCCAGTAAAGGTTTGATAAGCAACAAAGCTCTTCATAGAAAAATGAAATGAATTGTGTCCATAACCTAATATTTTGTAATCTACAAAGAAGGCTTTGCATCATGGTTTCTTTTGTGTAAATAACAATTTAATTGTTCTAATAGTATCGCATTATGGCTAAAATGTAAGAAGAATGACTTAAAAAAAGGTGTACTATAAAATTAATGCGTTATACTTCTCCATCAAAGATTTTTTTCTTTTTATCTTTTTTTTTGGTAAAAAACAAAGATTTAATTTTGATCAGCAATAAAGCAAGAACCATTATGGAGCAGCTCTATTAGATTTTGCGGCTTTGTATATCTTATACTAGCAAATACTTATTTTAGGAAAAAAGGAGGAACATTCAATAACCTTTAAAAGTGGGGCAAATAAGAGCTAGATTTATTTTTTTTTGTTATTACTAAAAAGGTGGATCGCTTAACATGTAAAGATTGTAGAGTTATACCGGGAGAGTGTTTAACTGCACAACATAGATTAATGGTGTTGGATGTTAAGATTGAGAAACACATGTGCGAGGAAGGAGATGAGGAACCCAAGAATTATGTGATGGAACCTGAAGGAGAAAAACTAGAGATTTTTAGAGATAAAGTCCTTAATAGAGCGACATGAAATTGGAAAGGGGAGATAAATATGATGTGAACTAAAATGACTATGTGTATATGAGAAATCTCAAAGGAGGTACTTCAAAGAATCTTAAGGTAGAGGGTTGCAAACTATAAAAATATGGTGGTGGCAAGAAGAAGTCCAAAATATTGTGAGAGAAAAGATTAACCTTCAAAATATGGCAGAGTAAAAATGAAGAGGATTTGGAGAGATATAAGACCGTAAAAAAAGAAGTTAAAGAAAGCTGTAAGAGATGCAAAAAAAAGATAATTTATACACAAAATTATGAAGAAAAGAAGGAGAAAGTAACATTTATAAGCTTGCTAAACAAATGGATAGGAAAACAAAAGATTTGGATACAATTAGGTGTATTAAGAGCGAGGAGGATTCGAGAGTCATAGTAAAAGATGAGGAAAAATTAAGGAAAGATGGCAAAATTACTTTGAGAAGTTATTAAATAAAAATGTTGTGGGCAATTTTGGTATAGAGGACTCGAGGGAGAGTCGAGAACATATGTTTTTCCGTAGAATTAGAACCTCAGAGGTTCGAAATGCTTTCAGAAGGGTGAAAATAGGAAAAGCATTAGGATCAGATGGTATACCTATTGAAGTTTGGAAGTGTCGTGGGAATGTAAGAGTGAGTTGGCTAAAAAGATTATTTAATGGGATTTTGAGGTCTAAGAAGATGCCCGATGAATGAAGGAAGAGTATTTTAGTACCAATATTTAAAAACAAAGGAGATAAACAAAGTTGCTCCGACTACTGAGGAATGAGACTAAAAACTTGGGAGAGAGTTATCGAACATAGAATGAGACTAAAAACTACAATGTCTGAGAATCAGTTTTGATTTATGCCTGGGAGGTCAACAATGAAAGCAATTTATGTAGTGATGATACTTATGAAAAAAATATAAGGAGAATAAGAAAGATCTACATATGGTGTTTATAGATCTAGAAAAATCATATTATAAATTTCATAAAGACAGTATGGTGGACGTTAAATAATAAAAGAGTTACTATTCTGTATACCGAGGTATTTAAGAATATGTATGAAGGGGCGAAGATCACAATTAGAAACAACCACAGGAGAGACCAGTGATTTTCCTATTACAGTCGATTTATACCAAGGTTTGGCATAAAGCCCCTACCTCTTTGCTTTGACTATGGATGAATTAACGCGAGGAATACAAGATGAGGTGCCTTGGTGTATGCATTTTGCCGATGATGTCGTCTTAGTGGATGAGACCAGAGCAGGAATCAATGCTAAATTTGAATTGTGGAGAGAAACTTTGAAAACTAGAGACTTTAGAATAAGCAGAACTAAAATATATTATATGGAGTGTAATGTTAGTGATATTCGGAAAACAAATGAGGAAGTAGTGAAACTTGATGGTCAAGAGATACCTAAGAGCGACCGCTTCTGTTATTTAGGCTCGATTATACAAAGAGATTGAGAGATCTGTGAAGATGTTGTACATAGGATCTAAGCAGGGTGGCTTAAGTGGAGAAGTGTCATTAATATTTTGTGTGACAAATGTATACATTTGAAGTTGAAGAGAAAATTTTATAGAACGACTGTTAGACCATCAATGATGTATGGAACAGAGTATTGGGCAACAAAGAAACATGTCCAAAAAATGAGTGTGGTGGAGATGAGGATGCTAAGATGGATGTGTGGTAAATCCAGAAAGGATAGAATTAGAAACGAGCATATACGAGACATCGAAAGGTAGCTTATGTCCAAGATAAATTAAGCGAGAATCGCGTCAGGTGGTTTGACATGTCACACGTTGACCTAGTAGTGCCCCCATTAGAAAGTGATTTGATAAGTATTGAGGGTAGAGTTAGGGGTAGGGGAAGCCCTAAACTTGTGTGGAAACGGTGAGAAAATATATGATAGCTTGTGGCCTTGCAGAAGGTATTGCGCTGAACCGAGAAGAATGAAAAACTAGGATTCGTGTTGCCGACCCCAACTAATTGGGAAAAAGGCTTTGTTATTGTTGTTGTAATAAAGCAAGAACCAATAAAATAAAATCATGGGTCTTCAAAGAATTGATTACCCTTTTATGCAATCTTAACACCATATTGTTCTTGTTGTTGGGAATTTGAAGTGACATGATGTATATCTTGATTCGAAGGCTATTTAAAGAGTCTAGAGATGAGAGTAGGAATAAATAAGAATTCTTTGTAGAAGAACATAAAGAAGAAACGAGTGACAGAGTGAGAGAAAGAAGAGACCCGAAACACCAACTTATTATTCTTCTTCTATTACTTCTTCTAAGCCAGTTGGAAGTTTGAACTATAAAAAGGATAATTCAAAGGGGATTAGGGACAAGAGAAGCTATTTGTTTGGTCTTTTCTTCTAGACGTGCAATGCGTGTGTTTGAATCACATCGTACAAGGTTATGTAGAACTAGGGATGTTAAACTAGCCACATGAGCTGAACTCTAGCGAGCTCTATTGGGTTTGTTTATGTAAATGCTCTGTTCAAGTTAGTGGCTTATGTTCATTTATAATTTAACGAGCTTCGTTCAGTTTGTGTTTATTTAAAGCTTGGTTCGTTTTGTGCTCGTGAGCATGTCCGTCTGAATTTTGGCTTAAAATTGTTTAAGACATGTTCAAGATTGGTTAGGATGTTATACATTGTGATGGCCTTGATAGTTGATGGTTTGAAGAGATAAAAGAAGCAACTTTAAAACTATATTTGGTAATTTGCATACATAATTATCTAATTTAAAACTAAGACTAAACTTTTCCTTGGAAAAGAAACTAAGACAAAATCTACTATACTTATATGCCACGTATGTGTAACGTGTTTCATACGCTTTAGTCAAATGAGCTTAAACCAACCAAGCCTCAAGCCTTAACTGAACCAAGTTTAAACGAGCCCTTGAACTCTTCATGTTCGTTCATTTAAACTAAACAAATACATTGTTAAGCTTGATTCATCTAATTAGTGGAGCTTAAATGAGCTTTTACCGAGTCGTCCCAAACCAAGCTTCGAGCATCATGAGCTTATTTACATCACCATGTAGAACTATATCTTGTGCTTAATCTGGATAAGTCCTAACCCATTCCAGATCAAGTCTTCAATTTTGCAAATTTATGTTTCAAAAAAATATCATCGTCATTAAAATTTCTTGTGAATTTATCATGTGATGTGCACAAATGATCATGTTGTATAGAAGGACCTTGAGATAATTGCAAATGTTCACAATTAATTTTTAATTTGCTAATGACCTTAATTATTTCTTATCTTTCTTTTGTTGGCATGTAGAGTTTGAAGTATAGAGCTCCTATGTGTTCATTTAAAAAATTTGAACAAAAAAAGAGGAATGTTGGTGCACCGATATTCATATTTTTGTCTCGTTTCCAAGTGGATGTTTGTTTGAAAATCCCATTTATGGGATTCAGTAATGGTGTCACATGTATTAGTCCACTTTTTACTTATTAGGCATTTGTTTGAATAAGTTCTGCACCATAGATGGAGCCAGAGTGTAAACACATGAGGGCACATACAAAATGGCAAAAAAGAACATTACTGAAATTTAAACTGAAAAATATCTAAAGCCTGAATACTCAAACCAACAATCTTTACTAAGAGATCTAAAATTATTTATCAATGAATTAAGCTAAATGTTGATAAATTGTACAATAAAATCCTCTTTAATATTTTAATAAGAAAACCATTTTTAATAGGATATAAGATATATAAGCATTGATTCCCTTGAGTTTTCAGAAGTTATATCCCAGTATGTCCTAGTAAACAAAATACTCACTATGGTATCTCCTCTTCCCCAAATGCATTCACACCCACATAAAATTTCCATGTCCTACCTCCTCTGCAAACTTACCACCGATTCATTGTCATGCTTCCTCGTCAATATTCTCACTGGATTCCAACCTGCCCGCAGCTGTGAATGTGAATGCACTTCAGTGTTAACGGATCCTATTTTGGATCCACCAACTTTAAGTGGGTTGTAGCATAGGATGATCAAATTTGTTTCTTGAGTCGAGGGAGCCGAAGTTCGAAGTTGTTTGGTTCATTTTCATATTTGGATCTAGGTCGGTCAAATAAAGCTGACCTAGAGATGTTAATTGTGTCGTGCCATGCTGTCCGAAGCTTGGTCATGCCCCAACCAGAAGCCCAAAATATCGGGTTCAGAGTTAATTATCTTTTTAAATTTTTTAGCTTACTAATAGTATTTCTTAAAGAAATAGTTAAATGTTAAAATACCAAAAAAAAGTAGATGGGTTAAATTGCAAATAATTCATTTTCCCACCACCTCATTTATCTCTAGTTATTTTCGGGATCGTGCCGCCCGAAACCCGAATTTCCGTCTTGGGCTCGTTACTGACCTATTTTCTAAACAAATCCGGTCTATTACTTAAAACACACCCGTATCCCATTCTCCCAAGATCCGCCACCCTCTCTAAAATACCCTCCCCATCCCCTGTCTCAATTTAGTGCTCTTCGACTCCCATACATAAATGGCCTAAAATTTTATCCGATTTTCCCCAAATTTCCCCTTCGAAATCAAATGTCGATCGAATCAAACCCTAGGATTATTACGCTTCGAGGTCAGTTCACTCCCCTCTCTTTCTCTCTCCACTTTCTTGATCCAATCAAACCCTAGCCCATCCATTTCTCTCGAATTCCGTCTAATCTTTTGGTTTGATTTGATTTGAGTTTGATTTAGTCAAGAAGAGGGTGGAAGAGGGTGCAGATTCGTTGAATTGAGGAGCTATGGATGACGAAGATGCCCGGGGTGGTGCGTCACATGATGGGCCAGATGAAGGTCATCTTCTTCTTATTTTTTTGCACATGCTTTTCCCTTCATAGTTTGAGTATTGTTAGCTAATAGCTATAGTTTGAAATAAAAAGATAGTGTATTTTGATGAAATGGTGTGCTTTTTTGTAAATTTTGTACTTTAATTTGAAATTAAATTTCAATAGAAGAATTTTTTGTCTTGCTTTCGTGCATTCAACAGTTAATACCGTAATAGTTCATTTTACTGCCCAATAAAAGAAAATGCTAAATGTACAACAATTTGTAATTTGTCAAAAAAGTTACTCAAAATTTGAAGGAATTTACTTAAAAAATATTCCTCTCATATTTTTAACAGGACATGCAGCTTAGTGTATACAGTATGCGAGCTGTTTGGTTGATTTCAAGCTTGGCTGGGTGTACGAGTTGAATGATACTAATAGGAATTGATAGATAATATTTTTAAATGTTTTTAAATTTGGAAGTTGCCAAAAATACATTTGTACGTAAGCACAAGTAAAACAAAACAATTTCTTAATGATCTTACGTAAATGGAAAGAAATGAAAATAAGTTGTTAGGGATAGAACTTATCTTTCTTTTGGACATAAAAGATTGAATATGAAATTTTGTAGTTGGAATTATGAGTAAATCATCACTGATAGGATAACATGTTAAAACAACTACAACATTCTTTTAAAATTCCAGAAAAAACCGACTATCTCAGATTTCAAATTTATTATATAAATTCTCAACCATGGTTGGAATATCGGGTATCGTACTGGGTATCTGCCTATCAGGTATTAATAATTTCTGATATTATCAAAAGTATCATTAGACAACGTTCTTATTTGATACAACCGGCATGACTCTGCAATGGTTAATATATGAACTCATGCAGTAAGCATAAAATACTCTCTATGGAGAGAAACTCAACACAAACGTTGAACGGCAGTGGTTTTTACTGTTTATCATTTTATCACAATCGTTGTTTGCATGTATTAGCCAAGTGTCTTGTTTGTTTTCTTATATTATTTCATTATTTTTTGTTTATTTTAGTAGGTCCTTAGTTGAATGTTATTATCAATTAATTTATGCTCATGTCTCAAATTGTCATAACATCTTCTGCTTTGCTGTCCGTATCAACTTACAAGAATCTAAATTTTACTTGAACTGCTACATAGTTACGGATTATTTTTACTTGACACTGTTGACAGACGATGAAGAAGATTACGAGGAGAGTAACGGTGGAAATCGGCTCTTAGGTTTCATGTTTGGAAATGTAGACAATTCTGGAGATCTAGATGTTGATTATCTTGATGAGGTACTACTTTACATTATAATAATGTGTACGCCCTTGAAGTGATAGCTTGAATGCATTATAATTATGTAGCTTAGTTATGGAGAGGATTACGGTTTCCAATTATAAATGCCACTGGAAACATGTGGTAGTGATCTCAACTCATAAGTTTGGTCTTTATGCAATTGCATAGGGCAAGCTTTATCAACAAACACCCCATGAATGTTCATGGCCTATGTGAACCAATGAGAAGCCTGTGTTTCACCGTTTTTTTGTTCTGGACTTGCACTTTGTGTGCACTTGTGTTTGGTCTGGAAATTGGAGGGAATGGACAAGCTATTGTGTTTCAAATTTTTGAGGAACATGAATTCGATTTATATGCATTATTGAAAATAATATGGCATTGTTTGCGGGACAATAGCTTGTCCATTCTGATAGCTCAACCTAAACTGAAATATCATTTTGATCAAACAACCTACTACTACTTTTAAAGTCAATTTTAACCATATCTACCTTATATCTATTTTGTACCCCATTTCACTATTCTAGGAGGAGCCATTAGCAAATTTTTGAAATAAGGAGCCATTAGCAAGTTACTCATATAATTTTGTAATTGTCTATGTTGTCTATGTTGATTCTTTTTGTAACACTGTGTGGTGATATTACTATTTCTGTTTAATGCATCTTCTGCAGTGTACTTCATCTTTCAGATTATTTACGTACCTATTACATGTGGAATCTGGTGTTCTTCTTTACCATATCTTTTTTATTTCACATCTGCCTTTAAAACAAAACTGTTTTGTTTTATCGTGCCTTAAGTAACACGAAATGAGGTGTGACATGTTGATGCTTCATTTGTGCACAGATGCGTCCCTAATGCATTTTCCGTGAATAATGTCTCGGGGGATTTACGTTGTAGAGAATCAGTAAGGAACACAATCATAAGTTTGCTTTCTTATTGTTTTAGTTTTGGTGTCACTGAGTAGCCCTTCTTGAGATTTTTTTGGCTCTTTTACTTTCTTAGCTATTAATGGTCGAGTAAACTTTTTTGCTATTTTTTTCTTTCTTTCTTTCCACAAAACCTTTCAAAATCGTGCTAGGTTCAGGCAGTGACTAATATTGCCCAGTCAATGAGACAATGACTGCAACATTTTATTATCAACCAATCAAAAAACTCAGCTGTGATCTTTTAGGGGCTTAGCCAAGTGCACTTGTACCGAATTCCCTCTAGTTTAAGGCTGGCTTGTCTGCTTTTTGCTGACCCACCTAAGAAAGGGTAAAGTTTGCGTACCAGCACCAGCTTGAATAAACAATGATTGGAATGAGAATTCAAAAAATGAAGTATTCACTAAGTGCATTTCTTTCTTCAATTATTCATTTGATAGACATCGAATTTCTCCAAAGTATCTGAATTTCACTTAGCTGTCTCTTCCTCACGGATGTGCTCCAAGAATTATTGCAGACACATATGTAGGTATGGCTATGCGATTGCAATTGTAATAAGTTCGCAATTTCCTTTTTTTACCCTTGTCAGGTTTTAAATTTGCCAACTGTTGTTGAAGACCATTTGGGAAGGGATTGCATATAGACAGGGTTATCATAATCTTATCCTTGTTCAAGAGATTGGATCATATTTAAATTTTCTTGTCTCACATGTTGAAATGATGTGGTTCTCTATGAAGTTTCCGTGCACATTTCTTTAAACATATGCATCATGTGAATTATGAATCACATTTCGTTTTAGTGATTTTCTGTCCCTTATTTCACTATATAGAGCTCTCCTGTTGCTCAATTGATTTATATGGTTACTTCTGGGTATTTTCTCTTCGCCTATCCTGTCTGTGGACAGACATCAGACATACTTACTTTGTATGAACTTATGCAATTTTTGATTGCTAGGATGCAAAGGAGCATCTTGCTGCATTGGCTGACAAGCTAGGTCCTTCCCTTACAGATATTGATGTAAGTGCCCTACGCTTCTGTCCTTGTTCTTATCTTTTCTTTTTCGGGCCGTTCTTCTTCTTGAATGTAATCAACCTATCTCTATCACTCCTACATCTTGTTGATTCTTCTCTTAAGTTCTAAGTGAGTTTTTACGCTTCACATTGCAGCTAATCAAGTCATCTCCTGGTCCGACTGATGCTTCTGAACAAGGTTAAGTTTTACCTACAAAACATAATTTATTCATTTCTGTTGGTAGAAGGATTCTGCAACACAAGCATTGAATTATGGTTGGTTTGATACTAAATAGAGGAGGATGCTGGCTCTATGATTTATGCGCTAGATTAATAGGTAATTAGATAAATTAAGATGTTTAGAAATCATTCCTTTTGTTTTTTCTTGCTGTTGTATATTACCATTTTCTTTTCTTAATCTTCCACTAACTATTTTATATATTATGTATAGGCCTCATCAACTTTTTGCCACCAATTTCCATTTTTATACAGTCCAATTAAGTAGCATGTTGACATCAGCCTCTGTCAGGGTTTTCCATCTATATCTTTTAACATGAAATTGATGCGTCTAATAATATTGGCCTGATCTGTGGGTATATGCTACCTGGTAGAGCTAGGAGCATCAGAGAGAGACTACACCGTTTGAGTTTATTTCTTTCTTGTATATAAATAGTTATATATTCCGTGCCAATAAACATCAGATGCAATCTACTTCTGGAAATTATGGGTAATGCTAGTACTAATCTCTGGTACTTGCTAGGAGGCAATTTTACTTTTGTTTGCTGAGATAAATATGCTAATCTTCACGTCGAATATCCAATTGAATAGTGCTTTCATAAAGGAAATTACACTTTCACTTTTCTTTCTTTTTTTTCCCCTTTTACTATCTGCCAGTGTGGATGTTGGTTCCAGAAGTCCATTTAGGGCTTTTAAGTATTTATTTTCAGATAAAGAATTCTTATAAATATGTATGCATGCATGCACATGCGGTGCGCACTTTTATAACTGCCAGATGCTAGTGCAACATGTTAGATTTTTTAATCTTATGGAAACAAGCTATATTTTATGTGTATGTGTGTACAAGGGTGGAGCCAGAATATGTCCTTTGGTGGATATGGTGACGAATGTGGATGCCTATAATTGTGGTCATCAATATGCAAATAATTGTTTTTTTTTCTTCTGAAGACCCCTGGCTATGCCTGCTGTGTTTTTGTGTGTTTATTACTTTAGTAGATTCATTACTTTTCTTAATATCTTATGATTTTTCTTTTTATGGATTACTAATACATAATCTATAAGTCTCCTCAGTCACATTTCGTTTTGTATATCATACCTTTTTCTTAATTTTTAGTGAGTTATTTTCCAAATGAGGTACTATTGTATGGACCGACCTGCAGGTATAAGTGAACTAGTTGTAGTGATGATTAACTAAATCTTGTATGGCTAATCTTCTCTTTGAATTCCTTTCTTCCTTTATCTTAGATCCTAAAGGGTTCTTTTTCCTGCAAACAGATTATGATGAAAAGGCTGAAGATGCCATTGACTATGAAGACATTGACGAACAATATGATGGTCCAGAGGTTCAGGCTTCTACAGAAGAAGACCATTTACTGAAAAAAGACTACTACTCATCAAGTACATTGTTGGCTTCTTTAGACCAAAAAGGATCTGTTTTTGATGAGGAAAATTATGATGAGGATGAGGAAAGTACAAAGGAGAATGAGGCAGTGGAAAACATTATTGATGTTCAGATCTCAGCAGGTGTGTTTTTAATCAGCACACAGATTGAATTGATTGCTCTTTAGTTAAAGGAAGGATAATCTGGATATATCATCTTTCTGCTTGTGACTTCATATGACTTTATGTTCCTTTCCTAACTTCTATTATCAATGTTTCTACTTGTTTTTATTTGCTTTTTAGTATGAAACCTTTTCTATTCTCAGTTTGTGTGTGTGTGTGTGTGTTTGTGTGTTCCTTTCCTAACTTCTATTATCAATGTTTCTACTTGTTTTTATTTGCATTTTTATATGAAACCTTTTATATTCTCAGTTTACCTTGTGTGTTGAGAAGATTCTCTACTGAAGTTAGATTCTGAAATATATTTATAATATGTATATAAGTTATTTAGTGGAAAATTTGTAGATTCCCAATAGCTGAGAAAGTAAACTCTATGAGATTGATGTGCACATCTGGTTTGGTACTGGAAAAAAAGGAATTAAATATTGATAAAAATATGTTAATGTAGTAACTGGCATAATTATTGTTCAGTTACTATTATTGTTCATCAAATTGCATTTCAAAATGTAAGTACTTCTTTGATATTTGATATCTTGTAGGCTTTCTGCCTTCACCAAAATTGCAAAGCTGTTGTGATGCTTGAGGGAAATAACTTAAGAGTTTGACATTGCTCTGGTTAAGTACCCTTTTCTGTGGACCACAGACTTGGGCTGCACACAATCTAAATAACTTCACTGAATGCCCCTTGCAACTATACCAAAATGTCCCTAACCCTGAAGTTTTGGTAAGAATTGAGGAATCTTTTTTCTTTTGTTAAGGAATGGTATGGCCGTATGGGTATAAGGTCATCCTTGTATCAACCAAGAGCTAAGTTCTTATTAGTTAATTTCCTCGGTGCTGTACACTTACTTTGATGTTTTGCCCTTTAGTTGGAAGTAATATCATGTTCAGCTTATAATCAATTCTTGGTTGCACTTTTATCGTAGGCCCTCTTTGGATACGAAGGTAGAATACCTATAGGTAATTTTAAAGTGAAGCTAGAGGAATGCAACATGTAAGTTGTGTAGGTTGCATACCTATATCTCTATTTTGGCTTAAAAAATAAATTTGGTTGGATTGAAGTTCAAATACCTACTATAACCTATGCTGGTTAACTTTGAGGTGAAAAATGGAGGTAGCGTACTAGGGATGGCATCCGGGTCGGGTTAGCCCGCGATCCGCCTTGGCCCGGTTCGGGTTTGGGTCAGACCCGTTATCCCAACCGGGTCAAACCGGGTCGGAAAAATCCCAATATCAACTCGCTCAACCCGGCCCGTCAACCCGCAAACCCGTTCAAACCCGCCCGAACCCGACCCGTGACCCGCGGGTTTGTGGATTCGGCCCATTTGAATTTTTTATAATTTTTTTTAATATTGTTTTTTGTGCCAAATATATGTATATATGTATGCATATATGGAAAAATCTATATAATAAAACACAAAGAAAGCTATCAAGTGGCTTTCATTCAATAAGGTTGAAATCAATGGTCCAGATTTAACCTCACAGAACATATTTTCCTGCCCAAAAGTTTTCCCCAAAACTCAAATTCAAATCCCCCCAAAACAACTCCTTTATATATTTATTTTTCTCCCTCTCTCTCTCTCACTCATTCTCTCTCTATTTATTCAGAAATTTATATTTTAAGATTTCAAGTTTGTAAATTTTCAGATTTTTATGCATTTTTTATTGCTCATGTTACATTGAAAATAGCAAATATCTCATCAACAGTTAAATTTCATCATTTTCCACACTCAAAAGTTCTAAGAAGTTGGATTTTACACCCCCATTTATAATTATTTTTCAACATATACTAATGGAAACATGGATTTTTATTTACAACTAATTATTGTTTTACTATTCAAACTTGAGCTACATAATTGTTGTTTTACTGTTTACTATACTTTCATATGTTGTATCGTTTCGAAGACGTGCCGTAGGCACGTGCCCACGGGCAAATCTAGTATATGTATATATATAGGTATATATGCATATAGATATACTCTAAAATTTATAAAAAATTTAGAAAAATGAGTGTGGACACCAAAATTAATTTATTACTACCCACTACTCAATTAGACAACCCCCACCCTAGCTATTTATAGCCAACTCTACATCCTCACATCTCTCATCTCACCAATGTGGGACTAAAAAATTTCAAAGTTTAAAATCCAAATATATTTAGTCCCACATTGGTGAGATGTGAGAAATGAGAAGATAGAGCTGGTTATAAATAGCTAGGGTGGGTGGGCTAATTGAGTAGTAGGATATAAATAACTAGTGAGCAATTAATTTTTTTGTTCTCAACCATTTAATATAAAATGTACAAAATTTTATTTTTTGAAGTTAATTTTTTTTAAAAAATAGCCGGGCCAACCCGCGACCCGATCCGGGTTGGGCGGGTCGACATTTTGCAAATACAACCCGACCCCGCCCGGTTAACATTCGGACCCGACCCGAACCCGCCCTACTCGGGTTCCAACCCGGACAGGTTCGACCCGGCCCGGTCGACCCGTTTGCCAACCCTATAGCGTACCTTCAAAATATGATCCAAACAGGACCAAAGTTTAGATAACTACAAGTACATAAGTCACCTCCACTAACCTTCACTTACCTCCACTAACCTTCGTATCCAAACCAGTGTTACCAGGTTCGCGGCACGTTTAGGTTCGTGGTTTGGGTACGGGTACGGGTACGGGATCACGATTTGTTACTTTGTGTGGTACGTGGTACGGAGGGTAGGATGAGTTGGGGCTTTCATTGAGTAATATATAAATATATATATATGTGTGTGCACATGTAGAGATAGAGAACGAGAGAAATTTGAATACATAAAAGCATTAGTTAGATGTGTTGTTAAATTAATCTTGTTGATCCTCATTACTAATTGAAGAGAATTTCAAGAGAAATTCATGATTTTATGAGTAAAGGTGTTCATTTTAAAGAAATTGAGTAAATCGAGAACCCACCGTAAACTGGATCGCAAGATCCGGATCGTGGTTCGGAGGGGGTGGGGAGAGCCCGGTAACACTGATCCAAACAATGTCTTATTCCTCCTATACACAATTTTCCAACTGGTTCAGGCTTATATAGTTTTACCACTTTCTAACCATACCTGATATAGTTATATTCTAGAGGATCCTTTATTGCTGGTTTTGTTTTTTCACATTTAAGTATTTAACCACTATAAAACATGGTCCAAAAACTCGGCATCATGTCAGTATCTGTATCGGCCTTCTAATTTAATCGGGTGTATCAATTCAGAGCATCAGATGGTTTAGTATTGACTTCATAAAGTGTTAAAATTAAATGAAAAAAGATTAAAAAAATAGTAAACGAATTCTCACAGTAAACATTCAATCTATATTTTGTCAAATTAAAAAAAATGATAAATAGTTTCTAGGATCTGTTGTTTTAATTATTCACTGGTGCATTTGCTTTTTTTTCTTTTTCCCCGTCCATTGATAACTTGAGTTTTAGCTAATACTGAGTTTTTTGACAATAATTGGATTGCGAAAGACCCAAACAACTCAGGTGTCTTTGCTGAAATTTGAAACCATGGTATAATCTTCTTCAGAATATGTGTCGATTCATGTTATTTCTACACATTGTATTCTTAGATGTCAGGTTGACTTATTGTTAGGTTCTGTCATTTTATTTCTTCTTGTGCGTTATGACTGATCCCATCTGGATAGGAAAAGACTAGATGCAGATTGTTCATCCCTTTACCTGCTTCCTTTCTTTACTGTTTAACTTTTTGCTGTTACTTCAGGTGAGCAGTCAAAGATAGCTCCTGTTACTTCTGCACATGGAACTTCCCCTGATGGCAGTTTGCCTTCCGCTGGCTCTCCAGATGAAGGTCATATGGTCTTTGAATTGGAAGATTGTCAGGTTATTATTAATCATATTTTGTCTTTCTATTTAATGTAGTGTTGTTTGTATATTAAATTATCAATATTCTTTTGGTAAATTCCCTTTTCCTGTTGGGAAATGAGCCATTTATTTTGATACAAGAACATTGGCCATTTCTTAAATTAGTTATCCAACTGGTATACCAGAGCCGTGCTATAACTTTTGGAGGCAATTTCACCAAGATAACCATGAGAGGCACAACTAAAACAATGCCTTACTCATAATCTTAGGGTTCACCTCATGAACTCCTTTTCTCCCGTCAGATATGTGAAGGGTTGTCTTCGCTATCAAGCTGACAACTGCTATATATATTTAATTGCCACAGTAAAGGTCTATTCAGGTCTATCCTTGGTCATATTTGCTCAGTTAATAGCAGTCCTCTCATTTTTCCTTTCTCGCCTCCACTGAATTTGCTCAATCTTCTCACTTGGTTCTCTCCCGCATTATCTTCAACTGGAGATCCTCTAGTTTCTGAAAGATGCTCTCATTTCTTACTATTTAGCGATTTATAACTCATCCACCCATATATCCTGACCTCAGTTTGACATTAAACTATATCTTTCTTGTCCAAACATTTTGACAGATGGAAGCATGGCATGGTTGATCTTGTAGCGTTCTCGTAAAGAATTTTATTTACTTAAGTTCATAAATATTGAGTCCAAAAACACTTCTGTAAGCACTTATCAATTTCATACAAGAGGGAAAAGTGAGGGGTTGGTCAATGAAGTGTTTGGATTGGATTACAATAGGTCTGAACTCTGAAGACTAGGTTGGTTTATGGAAGATTGGTTTGTAGAGGATTTAATTAAGTTTGGAAGAAGATGAATTAATTTGAAAGAATGAGGTATATAGAGAGGATGATAAATTGGGTTCCATATTTTTTTTGTCTAATCAAAATTGCTATTTTCTGTATTGGTAATGGTGGTTTTAAGTATTAGGGTTCAGAACGGACAAGAAGGTAGCTTTTATTAGTGTCGTAGGTTAGCTCTATGCACTCTCAGAATTATTGCATATTTGTTGGTGCAGATTGATTTTCTCATTTGATTAGGGCTCATATGCGACACATTTAAAGTGGATCTGTTAGCAGTAGATCTTGTGAACCTAATCTGACTTGTTATTACCATGAATTAAAGGCAGCTGTGATTCATTAGTATAAAGTAAATTTTATGCAGATTGTACATGATGTAGAAAGTTTTTGTTTGTTTTTTGTGAGAATGCTTAAACTTTGTTAGTTTCTTATACTTTACGCTTATTTTCTGAGAGAAAGCTATGCCATGTTATTCTATTAATAGTCACTTATGTCTTGCTTGTAATACTAAATATGTATTTCTGGACGATCTTTTGTTGACGTGCATGATCTTATAGGAGCAGTCTACAATAGAGCAACAGCTAGGCGGTTCTAGGAGTGAGACTCCTCTTCCTGTTTTGTGCATAGAGGATGGGAAGGCAATCTTAAAATTCTCTGAAATCTTTGGCATCCACGAGCCTTTGAAGAGAACAGAAAGGAAGGACCACCATAGACATTCTGTAAGTAGAGGTATGTACATCTCAAGTTTGGAAAACATAAATAATATGTTACTGAATTTCTGATCCCTACTTACTTTCCATTTACATAAATAGAAGTCAATGAACATACTTTTAGGTTACACTCTACTTATTATAAGCAAGATTTTAAAGATCGGCCTACCTATTTCTATTGTTCAAGTTTTCTACATTAATAATTCTCAGAAACTAATTACAAATTCAAGTCTGTAATTGAAAATATTAAATTTGTAAAAGACATACTCCCTCCGTTTCAAAATATAAGTCGTTCTAACATTTTTTATTTTTTTCATAATATAAGTCACTTTAGGTTTTCGAGGAGATGTCTTGTCATTCTTGAATGTCCATGAATTAATTTTCTATGAGATTTCCAATTTTACTCTTATCTTTTTTTGTAGGAGAAGTAATAAAAAATTATAGAGGAGGGCAAATAGGACATTGTACAATTGATGACCCATTTATGAGCTTCAAAAACCAAGAATATATAGTACTTTTACTCAATCCTGGGTTGTTTTTTCATAGTCGTGTAGAAACCTAGAATGACTTATATTTTGAAACGGAGGGAGTATTTACATTGATTTATTCATTTTTTAATATTAATTATTATTTTTAAAAAAAATTAATTAAAGAAACATATTAGATTTTTATTTAATTATTAAATGCCCGATCCAAAAAACGTGATACACCGATCCAGCCGATACCGATCACGGTACAAATATTTGGAAAGACCCGATCCCGCTCCCGATTCCGAGTTTTAAATCCTTGATTGTAAGTACACTTGAAATTTGAAGGCATTGTTCATTCCTCTCAATGGTGTACGTTTCAATGACATTGATGATATGATATAGTGACATGATATAAGGATATTCAAGAATCTGTTCTCTTGTAGCACTTCATTATTCTTTTTTTAGTTTTCTCTGTCTTTAGATTTTTTCATACTGCTTCAGTAATGTAAATGAGTGCGAAGTCATTATAAATTCTGGCATTTCTTTTTCTTTGGTGTGGTTTATTTCATTTTGTTTGTTTATTTAAAGAGAACACGTGCTCTTTGTTGTGCTTTTACTTGGTTTATAATGGCAAGTTTCATGTCATTCACTTGGTTAAACATTACTTACTGAATGCTTCCAGAACGGGCCAAAGCTATGGATTTTGACGTTGAAGAGGACGAGGTGATATTTCTGAGGAGCTCCTCTAATAATCTGCCTACCTCTGAACATCCCAGCTCAGCTGTCAATGAAGTGGAAGTTGATTTCCAGAATGATATCTCTGATGACGATGAGCAGATGAAAGACTCGTGCCTTTCTTCACAGCCAATGAAGGACTATTCTTCTCAAGATACTGTTGGTTGTAAGTGGTGTCCATTGAGCCCAAAATTTTACCCACTTGACCAGCAAGACTGGGAGGATGCAATTATTTGGGGAAATTCACCCTCAACTAGTCACGGCTGCTCAGAGAGATGTGTGATATCTGAGCTTGATGCTGAAGCTAATTCTGATTCTGAAGAAGATGTTGGACATGCACATAAAAACATGGAAGTTGACAAGGAGAACCATAATCTTGTTGTTGATCCAGTTCTAGTCGAGCCATTTGGTTCACAAAAATTTTCATATTCTGCCTGCAAGTCTATAGAAAAGAATTATCATCCCCAATTGCTGAGGTTGGAGTGTACCCAGGAAAAGAATGATTTGTGCTCTTTAGAAAGGGAAAATGAATCTCTAACCGAAGAAGTTCGTAGGAGTGACATGCAGCAGCGCTTAAACAAACTTTCCTTGCAAAATAAAGAGTTGATAAATGGATCTTGGCTGGACCAAATAATCTGGAGTCCTGATGAAGCTATTCCAAAGCCAAAGCTGATCCTTGATCTTCAAGATGAGCAAATGCTCTTCGAAGTTTTTGATCACAAGGACAGTGAGCACCTTCGGTCTCATGCTGGTGCTATGGTGATGATGCATTCTTCAAAGTTGCATGCAGGAGGGTCTCTCGAAAGTCATAATCAGGGGATTTCATCAGTTGGTAGATTCAATATATCTAATGACAAATATTATTCTAATAGGAAGATTTCCCAGCAAGTAAAATCTCATGCAAAAAAACGCTCGTTCCATGGGATCAAGGTGATGCATTCTGTTCCTGCTTTGAGGTTGCAGACTATGAAGCCCAAGTTGAGCAAGTGAGAATCAATATCCTTCTTTTAATTATTCCAGAGTCAAAAATCTTCCTGCTCATTTAAGCTTATGCACACATGCAGAACATACAAATATATAAATATACTATGTGTATAATATATATAATTAACTGTAATATAATATGTACAAATATAAATATTATATATACATAATATTTATATTTGCACTTATTATGTTATATATAGTTATTAGTGTTATACATAAGTTGGACTAGGGAGCTCTAATTGGAGCTAACACGGTACGCTTGGATTCCCAAGTATTCCAATGGTGGAAGTTGTGTTAACTCCAACTACCATCAACTTCCTAGTCCAAATATCTCTCTCTCTCTCTCTCTCTGTGTGTGTGTGTGCGCGCGCGCGCGCGTGTGCGAATGAGCTTTGAGCCAGGGCTTGTACGGCAAGCCATTCCCAAGAAATTGAGATCACTAAGGCTGTAAATCAAGCTGAACAAGCCTCGGGCCAAGGCTTGTCTGGTCTGATTAGGTGTAGGTGCTCCTCAAGTGTATGTATCTACATATATTGTTAGGATTGTGGCCTCAAATACACGTAGGCACTGAGTACTTAAAGTTGGAGAAGAAGAAAAAACGAAGACAACAGCAAGTAGAAGAATGAAGCTGGAGGGGTTGCGGTCGACCGGTCCTGGCTGAAATGAGTTCTTTGAGTGTACAGGGTTCAACAGAGAAGGGGACGGTTGACCGTGCAGTCGACCGGTCATGCCTCGAGTATGGATTTGACACATTGCGGTCGACCGACATCGGCACTGTATGTTATTTGACCTTTCAGATTTTGGAATAAATTGTATTTGTGTTTATCTTTTAGGGTTTACTTGATGGCAATATAAGTGGCTGTAGACTCTAGGGTTTGTATCCATCTCAAGAGAAGAGAGAATTGGTGAGCTGTTATCATTGTTCAACTTCAAGAGGGATGTGTGCCGAGTGTTTCAAAGGTGAGAGAGAGAGATTGAGAGTTGTAATCTCTTTGTAATCTTTGTATTTCTTGGGGAATAAGTATTGGTTATCTCTGCATATTAATTGTGTTCTTGTGAGATCTTTGCATATATCGTGGTGACTTGTTCTTGGTTCATCTAGTTCTTGGAAAGTTTCTATTGCTTGTGGTGTGTGAGTTCCGCTATTAGCACTACGAGTTGTGGTAGATTCTGCAACATATATAGAGCCTCGTCCCAGCTCGATTATGTGTAGATGCCGCTCAAGCTCGACCTGAGTTCTATCTATAGTTAAAATTGGGAGATGTTCAAACTCTACTATGGTTCAGCTTGTTCACTTTGTGTTCGAAGAACGGTTTGGATTTGTTTGTTGAGCTCATGAGAATCAAAGAAGAAGGAAAACAAAGCAAAAAAACTACTTGATACGTCAGCAATGGCCGTCACTACTGCTGACTCTTGAGGTTTGTGAGAGAAGGGAAGATCTGTTAATAAAGCTACGCGATTCCTGCTTCCGATATGTTATTAAAGCTACTTTTTAAAATTTTCTGAAAGTGCTTGGCCCATAGGTCAAAGTAAACCACTACTTAAACCTAAAACTTGTCTGTGGCAAAAAAGGAAGCTTTATCTCGTCTTATTTATTTTGTCAAAAGTTATGTAATTGACCATTTTTTTCTCTTATATAACTATTTTGGATCTAATGGACCAACTTATCCAGTCTCATGTTGTATGCAATCATCACCTTACAACTTTTTGACTCAAATACTATTTCCCTCCAAAATTTGGTGTTAATTTTGGGGGGAAATGATATCTAAAACAGAAGGTTGGAGGGCAATAATTGGATATAGTTATGAGAATCAATTTATGTTTTAACTTACACTTGCAAGTAGGGATGGCAAACTGGGCAAGCCGGTCCAGTTCACGTCCAGTTTGTTTAAAAAATCGGTACGGGCCAGGAAAGGAGGCGAGCCAGGACCGGTCCACCAGCCTGGTCCCACCGGTTCAGGGCTGGACCGGGCTGATTTTTTATATTTAAATTTTTTAATTTTGTTTCCTTTCTCTTCACATATAAAATAAATTTAAAAAATGTAATATTGAAATAATACCTTAATAATTACAACTGTTGTTAATAGATATTTCGTACTAATACAAACTAACGAAATGAGAGAATCTAAAAACATGGTAAGGCGGTAAGCTTGGGGGTGATCTAGAGTTTGAGATAGCCTAGGGTTAGATTGAAGAGGGCATTGGACTACTGTCGTGCACCTCAACTTAACCTAATCATAGGATCTCATCGCCCTAAACTCCCTTTGAGCTTCCACTTCCAGAATCTTCAATCTTTAATCTCCGGGAGTAAGTGAGATTAGGTCTCCATACTCAGAGAGTTCTTCAGATGTGGTTTTCATTCCTCGGAGTTCTTGACATATGATCTTCATTTTTCGGGAGTTCGTTTTCATTCTCCGGGAGTGTTGTTACCACTTGAGCCTTCTTGTATTCCTTGAGTCCTCATTTCCGTTGTCATCCAATCTTCCGAGCACACTAGCATTTGCAAAGTCGTCGGTGTCAAGCGATTCCCTTTTTCATTCAACATCCTCCCACCAAGAGGAAAAACACTTTCGATGCGACAATGGACATTGGGGGAGTTAGTAGATCACGTGTCATGTGAGAAAAAAATAGGATATGAACCTTCATTATTTTTCCACTGTTAAAACATCAAACTTTGCATTATACCATTTTAATTCATTTGGTGCATTTGTCTTAGGTTTTTTAGATTTAATAAGATTCCATACAATACATTTAACATCATCTTAATAAGACATCATCTATTGTCAACGTCTTTACCTTTGGTTGAAGATGATGTTGTATTTTGAGCAGTAGATGCAATTTTTTTTCCGCAAGTATCATATAAATTATCTAATATGGATGCAAATTGTATATTTGTATTACATATTCATCATAATCATAATTTAAATCTTCAACCATACTATAAAAACAAAATAGTCAAACTTTTCGTATGATCTAATTTGATACGATGATCCATTACACTTGCAACAACACAATATAACATAGGAGAGGAGGAAAATATTTCATGAATTTTGCATAAGTGGGAATAACAATTCTGCTTATCAAAGGGTTACAATTTATTTCCTGAAAAATTTGCATCATAGTAACTATAGTAAATAAAGTATAACTATAAGTGAACTCATAATAACTTGAAAATTGAACAGTTGCATCTTGAAAAGGTTTTAAATATTTTAACAAACATTCGACATAATCCCAACATTGTTCATTACATGGTTTTAAATTTCGGATTTCGGACTCGTCATGGCAAGGGGTGTTTCGTCCCGGATCGGAGATATCGGAGGAGATCTCGGGGTAAGTAATCATATCGGATGTTCATATCTTATACTCAATAAATATTTTTTTGTTACTAAATAAAATATTATATGTCCTACATGTCATTTATCATATAAAATACTGTATAATGTAACTAATGACATAAATCAATTACGGTAAATATTTGCATAATTTAACAATAATATAGAAGAGAATGTAATATATGTAGCGCCCCGAGTTCCATGTACTGGTAACTCGTGACATCAACCAGAATCTTTTACTTCAACGAGCACACAACACAGAAAAATCTCAGGAAATTAAAAAAAAAATTCTTTTCTTACCTTAATGCCTTTTTTCCTGAGTAGGAATGCCCAACACTGGTTAAGTCTAATATCGGGTGGTCCTTCAATCTAAAGATAAGTGGGCACGTCAGTTGAATGCAACTGACGCAAACTGATAAAAACAGTGAGCTTCACTCCTCAACACTCATCACAATCAATCAATATTAAAATTAATATAAATGACACTATGAAATGTAAAAAAAATTAAAAAAATAAAAATAGGCAATGAAAAATGTCATTGTGTATTATGACCTAAACCTAATGCACAAATATAAATGCACATAATGCTCCTATTCTAATGCAAACTTAATTTGGAAATATATGCATCCCATACTACATATTTTTCAAATCAAGTTCGTATTCTCCAGATAATAGGGTTCAATCCCTCGTCATGCATCCTGCTCTTGTACTCTTTCCTGTTTCTGACATTCATCTAGTGACTGGTAAGGTTGCAGTCGCTCGGTCTAGTTCCGTCGCTGCAGTCTGAATTATTGGTCATGCCATTATGTATGCCGAGATCCTGTGGTCCTACGCCACTCCCGGTCATACTCCGTCTGGTCCTTGTGGTCCTACGCCACTCTCGGACCTTACCCAAAAGTTGTTACGAACATAAAGGTGACCCTGCAGGTCCCACCTGCTCCACCAAGAGTCCTAGAGCCCTGCTCTGCTCCCTGTTCGCATTAAACAACATAGAACCTTAGGTGGATTCTGGAGGGTCCATCCCCTAACTTCCACCATACAGTCATTATCACTAAATCCCAGAAATTAACAGACGAGACCACGCCACACGTTTCCCAGACGAGACCACGCCGCACGTTTTTCCTTGACAGGAGAGTACAATGCCCAACTAGTGTCTGTCCTTACCAATCATCCTAAATTAATTTCTTAATTCACTAACTAGGTTCAAAGTGAATCCAACCTAGTTGAATCTCAACAAGTCTCATCTTGATTTAATTTGGGTTCAACTTAGCTTTCAAATCATGCTAAGAGTTGACCCACACATGCACCAAACTAGTGCACTCAATGTACACCACACTACCATATGTAAATGTTCAAGTATGCATACTCGCATACACATGCATACGGTATTCCATCAATCACCGTATTCATGCCTACAATCTTTTCTATGCTACCAATAGTTCTTTACTACAATCTACTTAACTTGTCATGAGCTTCACTAACTAGGTTCAAAGTGAATCCAACCTAGTTGAATCTCAACACGTCTCATCTTGATTTAATTTGGGTTCAGCTTAGCTTTCAAATCATGCTAAGAGTTGACCCACACATGCACCAAACTAGTGCACTCAATGTACACCACACTACCATATGTAAATGTTCAAGTATGCATACCCGCATACACATGCATACGGTATTCCATCAATCACCGTATTCATGCCTACAATCTTTTCTATGCTACCAGTAGTTCTTTACTACAATCTACTTAACTTGTCATGAACTTTTTATTAGCTAAGCGTGCAACTACATGTGACTTTTCTATCTAACTACCATTGCTAACTTTACTATACTATCATAAATCAGATAGTCAAGTATCCGACTATGGCCTTTTTACCATTATCCACTTACTACCATTACTTTAAGTGACTACTAACTACTTTGAATTACTACTTCTACCATGCATTACTAACTAACAAGTAGTTTATACCATCATGAACAAGTAGTTTCCTATTCTACAAGCTAATTAAATAATTATATTAACTAGGCATACACTTCGCACAATTCTTCTATTTAAGTTTCCCTTGTTATAGGATCTAAGCATACAATCATACAACATCATTCTATATAATTTATATCTACTAACATACAATCATCATTCTATATAATTTATATCTACTAACATACAATCATCATTCTATATATAAAAACTCATGTATTAATTCCACATAGAGCTCACTATAATTAAACATGCATGCACCTTCTTCATCAATTCTATATCCTACTAGCATATATAATTTCTACTAGTGTCTCTTTCCTAATTACAACTTTTTATTTCACATAATCACTTCAACCTATTATGCATAATCAAAACAATGAATTAAAACATGATTGGGGTAAACATACATTTTTCTTGCTATGTTTACTCTATGTAAACTAAAGTATTTAATACTTTCAACCAACAACATCTTAACAAGAAAAACTTCTAACATAACCTCACTACATCAATTCAACAATTTTAACAAACACAACTTCTATATAATAAAGTCATAAAAGTAATTAAAAGGAAAAAGAGAATACCCACTTTGTTTTGTTTGCAAGCTTCAAGTTGCTATCTTCTCCTCCTTGCTCCTTGATTCTTCCTTGACTTCTTGCTCCAATAATAGTATAATAGTAGTAGTAGCAAAGTAGTAGAAATAGTAGTAGTAGAAGTGGTAGTTGTTGAACAAGTAGTAGGTAGTAGTAGTTGTTGAAGAAGTAGTAAAGTAGTTGTAAATATTTATAAAAAAAGAGATGGAAGAAAACTGCTGCTGCTGCTGTTGCTGTCGGCAGTAATGAGAGAAAAGAGAGGAGAGAAGTGTAGGAGTAGTAAGTAGTAATAGTAGTAATTTGGTAGTAGAAGTTGATACACATATATATAGAGATAAAGGGGAGGAAACACAGCTGCTGCTGCTGTCGGCAGTAAAGAGAAAGAGGGAGAGAGGTGTGGAAGGGTGTAGAATGCTTAGGTGTCCCCCCACTTTTGCACATAACCCCTCAAGCTTTATGTAATTGCACTTAAGCCCTAAATCTTATTGGATTGGGCTTAAGAAAGAAGGGGTTGGGCTTTTAAAGGAAAACAAGTTGGGCTTTTATAAGAAAACATATTAGGTTTTTAAAATAAAATAACCATACTAACATAAAATAATAGTGTAGTGTAAAAAAATAACAATGCATATGTATATTCATTATAAGAAATTTAGGGGTATTACATCACTCCCCCCTTAGAATAGTTCCGTCCTCGGAACTGTACTAGTGGAGAGGATCAGACACCCAGAGAAACATCATAACATACCCATCTCAAAACAAAACATCATATTTAATTTAACACTTATCATCCAAGTACATACGGAGTACATATAGAAACTTTCATACTTCTAGTCAACCAAAAACATATTATTTTAGCAGTAAAGCAAACTACATTTCATCCTTTAATACCCGTGATGACCCACATCTTCCTTCTCAGTAGGCACTTTAGTCAATCCAAAAACACGTCCCTGACGGAAGGACTTTTTCTCTTGATCATTATTCTTCTGCCCTGGACCATTGTTGGTCTTCTGCAGTTGTGGGCATTTTGGCCTGACGTGCCCAACCTTTCCACAATTGAAACATGTTCATTCACTATCCTGAACCTTATTCCTTGGGCATTGGGATTTAACGTGTCCTCGCTCTCCACAGAGGAAACACTTCACTGGCTTAACGGCTTCTGTACTGGTATTAGGCTTCTGGAATTTCTGGTTCGGGCCTTGCTCCGTGAAATCTGTGGCTAGAACAGATCGTTTCCCTTCGTTCTGATTCCCGTTCTTCTCTTGCGGCTGCATGTTTTGGTTCATATCCATCTCCGTTAGTGCGGCCCGTCGAATTAGCTTATCAAACTTCCGAATGCATAAAGGCTCCATCCTTGACCTCAGTCCGGGTCGAAGACCCTGCTCGAACCTTTTAGCCTTCTTAACTTCATCCTGAACTATTTCCGGGGCGTATTGAGATAACTGTGTAAACTTTGTTTCATATTCTCGAACTATTATACTGCCCTGCCTCAAATTGATGAACTCCATAGCTTTTTCTTCTTGGACGTCCAGAGGGAAGTAATGTTGCCTGAATTCTTCGAGGAAGTCTTCCCATGCAATTGGTCCATCACCCATGCCCCGCTTGACTGATTGCCACCATACTCCTGCGTCTTTTTTCAAAAGGATAGTCGCCAATGTAACTTTGCTTTCTTCTGGTGTTTTAAGTACTTCAAACGCAGTCTCCACCTGACGAATCCAATCATCGGCTGCTGTTGGATCTGCTTGGCCTTCAAATACTGGTGGTTTCATTCTCTTAAAAGACTCCACCATCTTGACGTGGTTAGTAATGGCATCGCCTGCATTCCTTTCCTTGGGTTCTTGGTGCGAAATTTCGACTGGCCTTCCTTGGGTTCCTTGGTTGTTGGTCCATAAAGAGATCCTATGGGATATTGATCAAAAGGATGGATGATTTGACCTATAGGATTGATTATGTGGCATATGTTCTTATGTGCATGAAAATGAGAGAATGCATGCATGCATTGGTGACGTGGATGGCTTGGGTTTAATATCCCATATCGGAATTGTGTAGGAAGGAGAGTGTGTGTATATTAGGTTCCAAATGAGAAAGGTTCACCTATAGGGTTAACCCACCTTTTGATGGTGCTCGTGGTGGGTGTGGTTAGAGTTTTGTGTCCGTTCTTTCACGTGCGCGTACGTGTAGCCGCGTGCGCAGCTGAGCCGGACTCGGGGCGTTACGGGAGATGGGACAAATGTAAGACGTTGGTGCACATCGCAAGTTTTTTCTCTAAATTTTTGGGAAGAATATGGGTTCTCGGTATTTTGTGTTTTAGTATGTTCACAATGAATTTCATCATCTTTGTGTAGAAGGCCGAAATGATCAAAATTGGGAATGTTTGTGGTATTAAACTCTCTAACATCCTTGATATATAAATGTGGAACATAAACATAGTGAGATGTATTGGTACTCTTTTGCACTTTAACTACGTGATGGTGCCATAATTGTATGAAAAATATAAAATTAATATTAAACAAGTAACAAATTAATAAGTAACAAATACTGAACTATAAAAAAGATGCCGCACTAGAAGAATTCTCAAAGTTGTGTTGTGAATGCTTCTTGAAGGTTGATTGATTCCAAAGTAATTTCAAGATTGCACCTCACTTCTTCAAACTTTCAGATTCCACAAATTGCACGAGTAAATTAAGAGAGTTGGGATAATTGTTTGAAAGTTTGTGTGAAGAAAATAAATTGGAAGACTTCTCTATTTATAAAATTTCATATTTTTTGTGTTTCCTAATTTACCCCAAAAACTTGCTCTTTATAGTTGTTGGCAAGGGTAAAAATGACATTCCCTAACGCCATATATATAAAATTTTGAAAATCCAATTGTCAGCCTGCCAGTTTAAGGTCCGGGCCGGGTCCAGTTCATGACCCGGTGGTCCAGTTCCTTAGCTGCCTGGTTTAAACCGTGCCGCTGTCCCAAACCTCCAAAACCGGACCGGCCCGCCCAATTTATGTGCCTGGGACCGGTCCGCTACAGGAGCGGTCTGGTTCTGTCCTTGTTACAAACCGGGCCGGTCTGGGTAGGTTTCGGGCCGAACCGACCTGGTTGCCATCCCTACTTGCAAGGAACTGAAGACAATAATGTATTTCTATCTAAACGAGTTTAAGTAAACAAACCGAAATGAACCAAACTCGATTCTCAAACAAGCCGAGCTCAAACAGGGTATGTTAATGTTCATTTAATTAATTGAACGCAATCAAGCTTTGTTCTTTTGGTTATCGAATGAGCTTGTGCAAGTTTTACCGAGCCAAGACCAAGCTGAGGCTCAAACTTCACGAGCTGCTTTACAGCCCTGGAGATCAGCTATGGTGTACTAGCCTCCAGGAAAGTGATCAATTTTTTTTGTGACAAGTCTTTACCTGATAATTGAGTTCCACATTGTGGATGGTATTTTTTTTTAAAGTTAGTTTAGTCTCTTATATTTGGCTGTCAAAATATTCAATTTATGGGTTTTGAGCGTTCTTCTATTTTGGTCTTGTATTTCCAATGAATGAGACATATGTTGAAGTGCTTTTAATTATTGAAAGTTGGTCCAAATTTTGTAGGCATCATTTCATTCATTTTCCTGTATATGATTATTAGTTGCTGATTGGATCTTCTGTGCTAGTTCATTTTAAACTCTATTTCCTTTTCATTCAATATTCTTGAATTCAAAAGAAATACAATACATTTTTCATTTTAATTTCTTAAAATCGATTATCATGCATGTTTGTAGCATTTCTTTTCATCATTTTCATTTTTTTCTTCCATGTTTATGTTTAGTTGCTGAAATAATTTATGCTCATTATTTTGCAGTAAGGATATTGCGAATTTTCACAGACCGAAGGCATTGTGGTATCCTCATGACAATGAAATTATGGCCAAGGCACAAGGAATGCTTTGCAACAGTGGACCCATGAAAATTTTAGTAACCAGTTTGGGAGGAGGGAAAGGAATCAAGCTTCAAGTTAATGCTGAGGAAACTTTGTCTAGTGTCAAACTTAAAGCATCAAAGAAATTAGGTTGGTCAGCTTTTCGTTATTTGTGCTGCTATCTGCATGGTGTCTTGTAGCATTACTACCAGGTTGGGACAGTGTGCTACTGGTCCGGATTCAAACCCAAACCTCTTACGAGGAGGAGAATTGAACCCGGACTGTACCTATTACTTTCAGGTCCGGTCTGGGTTTTCAATCCTTCTACTCATCAGGTCTCTGAAGCAAGTATTTACTGCATGTAGCAGGACTGTACAGTCAAATTCGTGTCTGTGTTTTGTTGAATCAGAAAAATAAGAATGATATTATCATTTTGAGGGGTATGCGACAGAATATGTTTAAGATTAAATAGAAAACTTATGGAGGACCGTTACTGTGTGAAAAAACGTGAACCACATGATCAATTGACTAATCTCATGGTTGT
The DNA here is from genome assembly GCA_017893485.1 of Hemerocallis citrina. Taxonomy (NCBI): domain Eukaryota; kingdom Viridiplantae; phylum Streptophyta; class Magnoliopsida; order Asparagales; family Asphodelaceae; genus Hemerocallis; species Hemerocallis citrina. The sequence continues at coordinate 169,428 of JACEHZ010000229.1, read as the reverse complement.
CCATACCCTTATTACATATAAAGAATGGTTAGATGTATTTATCATGTTTTTAAGATGAATGGCTCAGTTGTAAATTATACTTCACTATGCCATTGTTTAAAATTCTTTTGAAATATAATAAAGAACAAACATCATGTTATATGTTATATGTTTTCTTATATTTTAGATGATCTCTTCAAAAAGTCTTTAGTTTTTTTTTTTTTTTTTTTTTTTTTTTTTTTTTTTTTTTGTTGAAATTTTTTCTTACAAGAACTAGAAATAGTAGTTAATTAGCATGTGATTGGGTGATGCACGGAGTTGTTTCGAATCTAGCTAAATTTCATGTAAGCCTACTGTTTTTTTTGTATGCTAAAATGAAGTAACGATATTTGAATCATCTAATTACTAAGTTGATGTCAGTTTAATTTCTGTTAATGTATATATCTAAAATGTTCATACTATATTATGAGATGGATTGATTATTATAAGTGATAAGAATATTAACTTATTAATTATTAGTTAAGATTAGCTTACATAATTTTTTTTTGAAAATATTTCTGGCCATCTCTAGCTTTTCTCTTTGTGCCCTTAAGTGTTTATCTTGTGCTTTTCATGCACTTGTATTAATCATGCTTTAGTTCTACCTTTTCGTTTTTTCCTAAAATAGTTTTATGGTTACTGACTATTAATACACAAATGGGTTGTTTGTATTATGATATTCGAACTAAATTTAATCCCATGTTTGTGAGCTAACCTCAACTGAAATGAATATCATTAAATTCACCTTACAAATAGTCTCAGATAAAAAATAGCGGTTAAGTTATTATTTTCTTAGATAAGGGAATATGAATATTTATCTTTTAATTTTTATACCAAAAGAGATTTTAATACTAACTATTTCATCTCCTTATACAGTGTTTAAATTAACTATATTTCGTATAATTATCACTGTCTTTTATTTCCAAAAGGCTGATTATCATAAAATACCTTAAAGGTTTTCTATTTTCTATTGTAAAATACTCGGAATTGCATTTTTCTATCCACAACAACCCTAAAGGCCCTCAAATTAAGAGTTTGGAATTTTTTGATATCAAAAGAAAGAGGTACAAAAGGGAGTGTATCTTAGTTTTTTTCATTTTCTATTACGAATATCCTGCTGTGAAGGGGGAAAAAGGCTTTAAGCTAGTTGCAACTAACAAAATTCTGATCAGCGTATTTTACAATAAAAAGTAGTAAACTTTAGGGTATTTTCTGATAAATTAGCCTTTCTCAATATTAAAGTTTATTACTTATTTTTACTTTGTTTAATTTTTTATTACAGAATATAATTCTTTCTCTCTGAATTAATACATAAATATATTCTAATGCTAACTATTTTATCTTCTGATGTTTAGTTTAAATGAAATATGCATCCTTGTATTTTTCTCCTATATTATCTTTTATTTCAAATAAACTTTCGTTTAAAATTATGTGACAGACAACTGGACATGCCATGTCATGTCCTGGTCGAAAGTCTTTATTTTAAGTATGTATATTATATGATATTTGTAAATTTAATCTATTATTATTATATTTGTCAATGAAATAATTCCTTAACAAGTGACCATATGGGCTGAGTAGGATAGGGTGTAAACATGTGGTACCTAGATCAGCAGTCATGTCATTATCTAGGTTTAGATTGGGTTCTTCACAATTAGATTTGGTCCCTTCCAAAAAAATTCTATGGGCCAAATTTATGAACTCAGTATATACCCGTAAGTGGGTATGATATAGGCCTGGGTGGGTCAGGCACTGTTCTGGTCTGGCTGTCAGTAATACTGTAAACGTAGCCAAAATAATCCTGTGAATTGAATATTTTGATTTTTGACAATTGGTTGAACTACATCGCTCAAACTCCTCATTAACAATTTCTAAATATGGTGGATAATTCTTTCTCCCTCCCTTTGTAGAGTAGAAAATTTCTCTTATGTATGTAGTACCTGCCTTGTACTTTTGAGTTGTGACTGTTGAACACAATAAAGAGCTAAAAAAAGTTAATGTTCTCTACTTGGGGGGAACTTTTAATTTTCATGGTGCTGAATGTTAGATTTATAATAATTGCTCTCAACTCGTGCAGATTTTAAACCTTCAGAGAAAGTAAAGGTCATTTATTCCGGGAAAGAGCTTGACGATGACCGGTCCCTCGCGCAACAATTTGTGGGACCAAATTCTGTGCTTCATCTCGTGCGCACAAAGGTTCATGTTTGGCCAAGGGCCCAAAAGTTGCCTGGTGATAGTAAGCCCTTACGGCCTCCTGGTGCTTTTAAGAAAAAGTCTGAGTTGTCTGTGAAAGATGGACATGTCTTTCTTATGGAGTAAGTGGGTCTAACTTTTTTATCCTCTCAAGTAGCTGATTATACTGTGTATGCTATTTCTTCAATTAACCATCATGTAAGCGTGATATTGGTTATGTGCCTCAAAAGCATGTCTTAACCAACAAGTTTGATCTTAAAGTGTGAACTTTTTAAAGGAAGTATGGCCTTATTTAGTGATCACTACGTAGAAACTTGTCTTACTGATGGTCACCATTTTATCACTTTAGCTCAAGAATTTGTATGTCAACATTATCTATACCTGTAATTAATTATATTAAAGTACTAATTTACTTTAAAATTAATTTTCACTGAGACCTTATGTAGGTCCAAGCTTTTAAAACTTGTTCTCAGATATGCAATTGAGGATGTTGTTGACCATCCATTAGTGATGTGTTGAAATTTATGACTGCTGAAATATGTGATTTTTTTGTTGAAACTTAGCTTGGACATATGGTATTTGGTTTAAATCCTATTAATTTTTTTAATTTGAGCTTCTGATGGATACTTTTGTGTGCGGATGTTTTGTATTTTTATCCTTACTGCGGAGGGAGCAACAGAAGTGGAGTTATCAAAGGAAATGATGGAACAAAGAAGAATGTTCTCTAATTAAGTGGTCTCTATAATGACAAAACCACTGATATCATTGTGAAATAAATGGACCCAAAAATGTGGCTTAGATATAATATCACAACAATATTGATTTCCACTGCAATATTTTACCCCAAGAATATTTCTACTGCAATACTGCACATTGTCTACACCAGTAAGTTGTTATTTTCGAGTATTAATTTGCTTTTAAATTAATTTTTACTGAGACCTTATGAATCTCCAAGTTTTCTAAAACTTGTTTCAGATATGAAATTGAGGACGCTGTCGAACATCATTTAGTTGAAATTTGGCTGCTGAATATGGGAGTTTTTGTTTTAATTTAGGTGGAACATATATATTTGGTCTAAACTCTTTTAGTTTTTTCGTTTGAGCATCTGATGCATACTTTCTTTTTGGATGTTTTGATGTTTTAACCTTAGTGGGGGGTGGGGGGGGGGAGCAACAAATTTAAAGAGAGAGAAGAGGGCCTTATTAAAAAAACAGATGAAAAAGAAAAAAACAATATTCTCTAATTAAGTGGTCCATGATGATACAATCCTACGTTACCCATTTTGCTCAGACCCATACGTTTTCTGTTCTGGAACGTTCCTTCCAAAATGTGGTATGGTCGCATTCCGGAATTGTGAAATTATTGTTCCGAAATTGAAAAAGTCTAGATAGGATTGTGATCCATGTGAAAGTAACAAGCTTCAATTAATTATAAGAGAAAACTAAGGAATAACATGAAATTTGTGAAATCCTTTCTTCAAATCATGAAAATACATTGTAGAAAAAAGGGAATTTGAGAGTTGTTTGAGAAATATTAAGGTACTAAACTTGATGTTTATTATCTTTATTTTTAATTTTTAGGGATGGCTTGGTAGTAATACCATTTAGCAACTTATTGTTAAAGAGTCAACATTTGGAGTTTTTTATTTATCGTTTATGATTGATGACATTTGATGTTTTTAATTCGTCTTTTATAATTGTTATGAAGTTATGTTACTGTAGTTTCATGGTATAAAAGTTTTTGTTTCCGTCGAGAGCCAACCTCAACCATTCAATTTTTGGTTAATTTAGTTAATTAATGGTCAAAATCAAATGACTTAAAGTACATGTGCTTCACACATGCAGTAGATAAATCAACAATTAAAAAAGGTTATTGGTAGATAGACCTACATCTCAATCTTAAAATAAATAAATATATAATTATGAAATACCTAATATATATACACACACACAAAATACCTAAATTATATTTCTCTTGGCTTTTTCTTCCTCCGATCGTTTATGTTCCACAAATAAGTTCTTATACTTTCCTTTTGAAGTTTGTTTATAAATTCTTATTTTATTGAGATATTTCGTTCTTAATTATTTGTTGTTAGGGTTTTTTGTTTGTTCTTTTCTCTTCCGCGTTAATTTCTTGATAGCATGAATTGGAGATTCATAGCATGATTCAATTTTGCTTTATGTTTTCTTTTCCTTGATGATCCCATGAATTTTCTACGATTCATGTTTAGATAGCATTGTGATTTATAGTCTTTCGATGTTGTATGCTAGTGTTTTGTTGTTTTTTTGGAGCATTGGATTTAATTAGCTTCAGATCAAATAATTGAACGGATAATTTGATGGATTATACATTTCTTTGAGGATTAAATATTTATTATAATGATTATTTTTTTTTATTGTAAAAGAGATTTGTAGTTTATAGATTTAGTAGTAGTTAATTTGAATTTGGTGAACTTTTACTGGAGATTCATAGCATGGTTCAATTTTGCTTTATGTTTTCTTTTCCTTGATGATCCCATGAATTTTCTACGATTCATGTTTAGATAGCATTGTGATTTATAGTCTTTCGATGTTGTATGCTAGTGTTTTGTTGTTTTTTTGGAGCATTGGATTTAATTAGCTTCAGATCAAATAATTGAACGGATAATTTGATGGATTACATTTCTTTGAGGATTAAATATTTATTATAATGATTATTTTTTTTATTGTAAAAGAGATTTGTAGTTTATAGATTTAGTAGTAGTTAATTTGAATTTGGTGAACTTTTACTGCTGTAGAAATCTAATTTAGTAAGCAACTAAACATCCTTTATTGACGGTGCTTCTTTTAGTGAAGTTGAAGTTGAAGGCAACTTTTCGTCTTACACACATGATTAAATGACTTTCCAGCTTCAAAAGTTGAAGGCAGATCAGTTATTTAGCACATGTAATTAGCTAGGTTTAATGAATAAAAAAAAAATCAAATTTAAACCTATTTTTATCTAACAATCTTTAATCAAAAACTTTATTTGCAAATCCACATTAACTAAGAATTTATATGCAAACGCTATTATAAAACCATATCATATCATTTATTAACCTAATAATTAGGAGTGACTCATGCTTTAAAATCTATAAGAAAAAGGAAAGAAAAACCTATGCACTCGTGCTCAGCCCATAAAATATTTATTTTATCACTATTTGTTTCCATAAAAAGAAAAAAACAGAAAATAATAGGATAATCATCTGCTCTTTTAGATGATGTATAAAAGTTGAAGGAAAATTGAAACTAAATGCAAGTGTCAGTGTAGTGTGGTCCACTGGTATGCGTCTTCGCCGGCGGGAGTTCCAGTTCCGCTTGAACAAAAAAGTCCCCAGTTAATATAGTTAATATATATTCAGGGTAAAGCGTGGGTGTGTATGGTTATGGCTTTATTCCTTTAAAAAAAAGGAAACTAAATAGAAATTCGGTTGAAATTGGAACTCCAATTCCTTCTCTTATTTTCTTCTCTACTTCCCTAAAAAGCAAAACAACTCTCCAAGCTCGATACAAAACAAATCAATAGGTAATATATATCTTTAAAAAGTGATTAAGGTTTTATTTAAATGATATATCTTTATTTAAATTTGTTAAGGTTTTATTTAAAAAGTGGTTAAGCTCAACATAAAACAAAGCTAATTATTTTCTTAACTTTTAGTTTATCAAGTCAGTTGAGTTTTAAATTAATTTTTTAGTTTTATTTCCTATAGATAAGGCATTAGCTATATCGGTAGTTTAGGTGTTAGTTTTTTTTCCCCCTTTTCAATTTGAATTAGTTTTGATATAGAGATAACTTTTTAATAGTGTAAAATAGAGATGGAACTTTTATTTGTTTAATTTTCTGAATAATCTAGATTTTCAGTTCATCTTTTTATTTATTGCTTATAATTCATGTAATTTTTTCCAGATTTTAATCAATATTGAGTTGGAGTTGTAAATTGGGCTTCTAATTTCTATACTTACACATAATTTCTAATCATTTTTTGTTTATTTATGTCATTTACAGTAACAAAATCTTGTTGTCGTTTAAATTGAAAATAAGAAAATTATTCTCTAGTAAAATATTAGATACACGCACCAAGCCAAGTGCACTGCCAATTTCCACTAGTGTGTGTGTGTGTGTGTGTGTGTATAGCATGTTGCAGAAAACGTTGTGCGGTCCAACTAAACATTTTTCATTCTAAGCCATCCGAAGGAAGCTACCCTATCGTACCACATTCCATCACTATTATATATATGTGTATATATATATAGGGAAAGTTTCGGTTGAGCACTACTCTAGTGCTCACCGCGTGAACACTAGGACTTCGGGCGTTCATATCGAAAATCCGAACCGTTCACATTGATCTACACATCTAAATTGGTCTAAATTTGTAAAATCAAATCATTTGAAATTCATTTGCCCATTCATTGAAGTGTTACAAAATTGTATGGCTGAAAATCATTGTTTTTATAGTCACATGATGGATGGGCAAATGAATTTCAAATGATCTGATTTTACATATTTAGACTAATTTAGATGTGTAGATCAATGTGAACGGTTCGGTTTTTCGATATGAACGCCCGAAGCCCTAGTGTTCACGCGGTGAGCACTAGAGTAGTGCTCAACCGAAGCTTTCCCTATATATATATATATATATATATATATATATATATATATATATATATATAGGCAAATGCTCGGTTGAAAACGGATCCGTTTTCAACCAGGTTGGAAAACGCGATTCTCGGCCGTTGGATCGCTCATGATCTTGATCAACATAAAATAAGGTGTTCTCTGACTTGATGCTCCAATACAGAGAATTATTGATAAAAAAAAAAAATTTAACAAACAACCTAGGCCGTTGTCTTCCACAACGGCCTAGGTTAAAAAAAAAAAATTAATTACAACTCCAACAGTAGCTACTGCTGTTACAATTCAATCACCCCCAAAATCATAATTTAAATGCAGCCACCAAAATCACCAACATAATTGACAATTACTAAGTAATTGTAGATCATGAGCGATCCAACGGCCCAGAATCGCGTTTTTCAACCCGGTTGAAAACGGATCCATTTTCAACTGAGCATTTGCCTATATATATATACTTATGGAAACATGGACTTTTATACCCTAATTTATAATTATTTTTCAACATATGCTAATGAAAACATGGACTTTTATTTACAACTAATTATTGTCATACTATTCAAACTTGAGCTATATAATTGTTGATTTACTGTTTACAAGGTTTTTCATATGTTGTATCGTTCTAAAGACGTGCCGTAGGCACGTGCCCATGGGCAAATCTAGTATATATATATAGCATGTTGCAGAAAACGTTGTGCGGTCCAACTAAACATTCCTTGTTCCCTGTTCCCATTTTCGTTCCCCGTACCGGAGCGATCCGCGTTCGAGGAAACCTAGATACAACCACGGATATCCTTGTGAAATAAATTGACCATAAAATGTAGCTTAGATATAATATCACAACAATATTGATTTATACTGCAATAATTTACTGGCGTGTTACAAATTACAATTTAGTAATTTATATATTTCTGCTCTCTCAACCCCTGATTTTGATATTTCCAGGTATTGCGAGGAGAGACCTCTACTGCTTGGAAATGTTGGAATGGGGGCCAGGCTATGCACCTATTACCAGAAAATAGCACCTGGTGACCCAATTCCTTCATTGCTTCGAAATGTGAATGGTGGCTTTGGGACGGTGCTCCCACTCGAACCTTCTGATAAATCTCCTTTTCTTGGAGATATAGGTCCGGGATCTAGTCAGTCATGTCTTGAAACAAACATGTACAGAGCACCAATTTTCCCGCACAAGTCATCTTCTACCGACTATCTTTTGGTTCGCTCAGCTAAAGGGATGTTATCACTTAGACGCATTGATAAGTTATATTCTGTTGGACAACAAGTAAGCTATTGTAACTGGTATACTGATCATCTAGTATTTTATCGATATTCAATTCAATAAGTTCGTTTTCTTTTAGTTACTTAACTTCATAGTAATTTGTTTTGCATGATTAGGTATTACCTTTCATTATACTTGTGATGCCTTCAGTGGTAAAGGCTGAAGGTGCTTTCTTATGCATAGTCACACACTTGAGACCAAACTGGTTATGTTTTACAATTATTTGCGCTATGTTAAATTCTTGTATGCTTTTCCCAGAAGCGGTTGGGAAATTCAGCAGGGTAATTGTGCTAATTCTAGTTCAAGACTAACTGAAACCGATGAAATCTGCAGAACTCCATTTTGTATTGTTGTTGTTTTAGATAATTTTATTTAATGGGTGGATGGGGGTAATTTTTTACTGTTTCCATTATACCGGTTTAGGTAAGTTAGACAAAATATCTGAGAGTCTAAATCCCTAAGCACTTCTTGTCTATTGTGGCGAAGAAGAAAAGTTACATGTGGAAACACTTATCCTGGTTGTTTCTTCTTCAATTATGATAGGATAATCTGTAGCGCCCCGAATTTCGTGCACTGGAACTCGTGACACATACCCAGAATCTTGACCTCAAATGAGTACTCAACAGACAACACAGGAAAAATCACAGGAAATTAAAAACTTTTTATTACCTTATCGTATCCACCACTAGGATGCTCCAGTACTCGACTCTCCTGTTCCCACGATCAGTCCTGCAACTAATCAATTGTGGCCACGACAGTTGAATACAACTGACGCACGCAATATAGATGAAACCTGTAAATCTCTAAAATCCTCAATAATCAATATTTGATGCAGAAGAAAAATATGAAAGTCAAACCACAAGTGTCGTTGTATGCCATGATCTAGATTCTAATGCACAAACTCAAAATGCACGCGATGCTCCTACTCTAATGTCTAAAATCCTCAACAATCAATATTTGGTGCAGAAGAAAAATGTGAAAGTCAAACCACAAGTGTCAGTGTATGCCATGATCTAGATTCAAATGCACAAACTCAAAATACACGCAATGCTCCTACTCTAATGCAAACTTGATTTGGAAACGTATGCATCCCATACTACATACTCCCCAAATCGAGTTCGTATTCTCCAGATGATAGGGTTCAATTTCTCGCCATGCATCCTACTCTTGTACTCTTTCCTGTTTCTGACATTTATCTAGTAACTAGTAAGGTTGCAGTCTCTCGGTCTAGTTTTGCATCTGCAGTCGGAAATCATTGATCATCCCATTATGTATGTCGAGACCCTATGGCCCTACGCCACTCCCTGGTCTTACTCCGCCCGGTCCCTGTGGTCCTACGCCACTCGCAGACCTTACCCAAAAGTTGTTACGAACATAAATATGACCGTGCATGTCCCACCTGCTCCACCGAGAGTCCTAGAGCCCTGCTCTTGCTTCCTGTTCGCATTAAACAACATAGAACCTTAGGTGGTTATGTAGAGGTCCATCCCCTAACTCCCACCATTCTCGATTTTTATCACTAGATCCCAGAAATTAACAGTCGAGACCACGCCGCACGTTTCCCAGATGAGACGAGGCCGCACACGTCCTCTTGACAGGTGAGTACACTCTCGACTAGTGCTTGTCCTTAGATTAGTAGTTACACTATTAAGGGCTACTACAATTTAGGTTTAGGGAAAAATAATTACACTATGTTTTTACCTTGATTCTAATGGCTCTATTCTCACCTTTCTAGTTTCTTATTAGTTTCTATTTTTACATTTAATCATGCTTCATTTCCCCTTTTTATCATTTACAAATTCCTTAACTAGATTACTTAGTTTGCTTACTCAATAACTGTTGAATACTAGGTAACCTAACCTAGTTCCATAAGTTAGTTAACCGTTTGAAATGGCAACAAGCTTTTCTTAACTAAATTTGGATTCAACCCAACTTTCCAATTAAGCTAAGGTCGGCTCAACATACATACTCGACATACACCAAACTAGAGCACTTAATATGCACTAGGCATCACTGTATGCACCCATATAAGCGTACTAATATCTCATTGCAACTTTAATTCTTTCCGTCTTTAAGTTCTACTAGCCTTTTAATGGCATATCTACTAGCATGGCATATCTGGTAGCTTCTAGTTACCCATGCATACTTACCGATTCAATTATTTTATACAAAATTCTATACCAAACTAACATAGATATTTATTTTATACCATTGTTGTGTATCTACTCATTTAGGATTGTGGACTTTAACATGAAGTTTATTCTACACATAAGTTCAACATAGAATTACTCTAATCACCTTTCTACTACTATTACATGATTTTTTTAAACATATGCATAAACTCCACCATATTCATCTACTACTACTACAAGTGTCTACTACAAGTGACTACGACGAGTGACTACTACAAGTAGTCTATTACAAGTGAAATATGAATTACTATGAATTATTACAATCTAACTAAACAACATTTACTACATATAAATTACTACATACAAATCACTACTATTACACATAAGCATATAAATTACTACATATGTATTACTACTACCACATATACACCTATAAATTACTACACTCTTTCAATCATGACTAAACAAATAATAATTACTACACTCTTTCAATCATGATTAAACAAATAATAATTACTACACTCTTTCAATCATGACTAAACAAACAATTTATCATACTAAAGAATAGAACATGAATGGTAATCAATCATACAACACTAATACTTCTTCTGTTTAATTTCTTTTCTTGCTATGTTAATTTTTATATGAACTTAAACATATAATAATTTCAATCCATATCAAACATCCATTAATACTAGGATAGAGAAGTACCCACTTTGCTTAGTAAGCTCCAAAATTACTCTTGGCTTCAACTAGCTTTCTTCTCCTCCTTGCTTCTTTGGCTCTTCTCCACCTAGCTTGCTTGCTACATTATCTTGCTTCTTCCTTGCTCTAGTAGTTTTTTAGAACATGTAAGAGAATGTTGGATGTTGGGAAAGTGAAGTAGTATGAATGAAAGAGTAGTATGGAAATTAGTAGGATTGAAGAGAGTATGGTGTAGTAGTATGAAGTAGTAATAGTATGAAGAGTAGGGAATTGGAGAGTAGTCTAAAGTAGAAAGAAATAGCATGAAGGAAAAATGAGTTATATCATCATATATATATATATATATATGTATAGAGGGGTGGCGGGGGTGGCCGGCCAATGCTTGATTGGGGTTAGGGTGAGTGTGGAGGTGTGTGGGGATGTGTAGAAGTCCCTAGAGTTGCTAAGTCACCATGCTTAGTCACTACTCTAATCCTTAGGGCTAACACATAAGCCTCTTGAGATCCTTAGGTCAACCCTTAGGTCAAAAATTGTAGGCTATGGTGTGTAGTGTGTGCATATGTATATATATAGTAGTGTGTAGTGTATGTGTATATATATATAGTAGTAGTAGTATACACGCATAATTATGGTTGGGCTTAGAACATAAAATTATAAAACATACACTATTTGTGTTATAAATTGAAATTTACAATTAATAACAATCTATATAGAATAAAATTTCATTAGTAAAATGCGGTGATACAAAAATAAGCATTTATTATTATTATTATTATTATTATTATTATTATTATTATTATTATTATTATTATTATTTTGGGATATTACATAATTTACATATTAACAGCGATGAAATGGACACCTTTTCCCTGCTGCTTTCCTGTTGCAATTGTGTGTGATCTATGCAGCATATTCAAGTATTTCCTGATATTCTCCTCTCTTCTTCTCGCTTGTTTATAGATTTAGATCATCACTCAGTAACATTATCATGACCCAAATGCGGCTCAAAATATGGATATCACTTACAGTTGATGGAACAACTGAGCCTATATGCAGATTTCAGTCTACTGCTTTGCATCGTAGGCAAACCTCAGGGTGATGAGAACTGGTACAAGCTTGCTTCCTTTCTTCAAGAAAAACATTACAATAACGGAGTTGACTTATTAGTGCTTGGTGCAGTAATTCTGGAATGAGCAGTGCAGTGTATATCAGCCATTGATTTTTGCTGAACTTATAGGGATTAGATGCTGATCAATGCTAGTGTTTGACTCCCTTTTTGTCTCTTTAATATCCAAGGATGCTTTCATTATAGGATAAGTGTTAATTATCGGACTCTGAACTTTTGTAACTTCCTTAAGTGGTCCTATTTTACAAGAGGGATGTTCTCTCTAGTAGAAATTGGTATTCTCTTGGAATGGAAGTACTGAGGGTGGGCGTATGCTTTGGAAACCTGAGGAAGGTAATATCCTATTTCATCACCTTCCGTGTGTCCTCAGCTGTCTTCATTATCCTTTTTCTTTTTTTTTTGTTTGGACATAAGGCCTCAACCTACTGTCTCTGTTATCTTGGTTGTTTTGTACCCCCACTCCACCCTACTCCACATACACCACATTACACTAAATATTTGAATGCTTCACACTGACAACCCTTTCCAACCAGTAATGTTAGCTTTTGTTGATATGCTTTGTGTGTGTGTTAATGTTGTTTACCTTTAGTTTTTGTTACTTCCGTAATGGGTTTGATATGCTTTGGGGGAATATTAATCTTATTCTTGTGGCTTTAGAGTCATGCAAATTACATTACTAATGGTACATACTACTAGTTTCCATAGGAGATGGTAATCATATGTCCTTAGGGCCTACGAAAAAGTATAGGGTCTCCCACCTTTATCATTCAAAACACTTGTTACAAGCTAGTACAGAGCATTTTCTTTGGTGCATGGTAGAGATTCTGTTCTGAATAAATGTTGTTAGTGTTGAATGTTAAACTTTCAGTCCGGTGGTGAGTTGTTTAATTAAACCCCTTTATTTTTTTTGACTAAGTAGGCTTACTGAACATGTACTCAGATTGAGATGTTGAGCTGTTACTTGTTGGTGTGGATCCTGCTAACCCTATCGAGAGCTTGTTCTACCATTACAATCAAATGTTGATTTGAAGATATAACTAAACCTCGTCTGACTCAATATCTGGTTTGAACTTGTGACATGTTTGATTTTCCAGTATCTTCTGTAATCTATATAATTTGAATTTTCTTTGAACATATTCAAGTATAATTTTGATGGCTTGAAGGTTTACTTTAAACCTCCTGTGACTCAAGCTCAGGTTTGAACATGCGACATGTTTGATTTTCCAGTACTTTCTCTAATCTGTATAATGTGAATTTTCTTTAAACAGATACAAATTTTGATTCCATCCACAATTATCTAATTTAGTTTCTCAATAAGTTCTTGGCATTTATTTACTTGGGACTTTTTCTGGACTTTGAAAGATGAGTTCCCAAATTGAGGTTCTTTCTAGTTTGGTTAGTGTGTATTGAGTATGAAAGCCATGAATAAGGCTCCAAAGAATTAATCCCCATTACGTCTTGGCTGTTTAACTAGCAGGATTAGTCCCAACTTGAATTCTGATCTCCTTAATAAACTCCTTTTGGTGAAGTACAGGAAGGAAACTCTAGTGATAGATATCGATTCATATGATTGCTTTTGTGATCGCATTCCTAAGTCTTGAGCACAAATCCTACTTATAGCATTTATGTTTAACTTATTGTATAATAAGATATAATTATCTATGATTTTCTAATATTGTAAAATTTGAAGTTTAAAGAGGTCATGCTCTTGAAACCATCTTGATTGTTTAGGTAATGTCAGCCCTTAAAAGTTAGGGTAAATTTCAGTTAACCCTTACTGTAGTTTATACCTTTGGCAGTTTACCATACAGAAGTTTTTTTGTTGGTAATTAACCATACTGAATTTTTTTTGTGGACATTTTGGCCTACTCGGTCCATTTTGAGCCGTTTGTTGCTGTGAAATATCTAAAATACCCCTATTGGTTTAAAGTAATTGCAATCTTTGTTGACATGGAAATAGGGGTATTTTTGACATTTCACAGCAAAAACTGCTCAAAACAGACGGATTAGGCCAAAACGCCAAAAAAAATAACTTCAATATGGTTAATTGCCAAAAAAAACTTCAGTATGGTAAACTGCCAAAGATATAAACAATAGTAGGGTTAACTAGTATGGTTAACTGAAATTTACCCTAAAAGTTAATAATGGCAACAGGAAATTATAATCATCTCAGTTTGCCACCAGCTATCCTTAATCCATTACTATTTACTCCTTTCAGAATGGTGAATGGTTTATTCAGACTGTTCTTTAGGAGTTTTTTGCCTACATAGGCCACTTTTTGAAAAAAATTGCATTTTTGGGCCAGTTTCGCAACTATTAGGCTTTTGGGCTACTTTGTGCCACGTCAGCAGCGGCCGCTATTCTCAATAGCGACCTCTTCATTTTCGAGGTCGCTAATGAGAATAGCGACCTATATTTTAATTTTTTTTTGAATTTTTTGTTTGCCGTCGCTATTCTCACTAGCGACCTTAGTATGTATGAGGTCGCTAATGGGATTAGCGACCTTTAATGAGCTGTATTCTAACACTTAGCAAAATCTAGAAAGCTTTTGCTCTCTGAAAAATGACAATCAATTTATTTTTAAAACCAAGGTCGCTATTCGGAATAGAGGCCTTTATTGTACTAAGGTCGCTATTCCGAATAGAGGCCTTAGTTGTATGACTATTTTGCAAACTTTACAAAGAACAAGGAGATTGTGTTTCCTACTGAGATCGCAATTTCCAATAGCGACCTCAGTTTTTAAATTTTTGGGAAAAGTTCTTTAGGAATCGCTAAGTGTCTCAATACATTCATTCGAGGTTGCTAATCCCATCAGCGACCTCATATATACTAAAGTCGCTAGTGGGAATAGCGACGGCAAATAAAAAATTCAAAACATTTAAAACATAGGCCACTATTTCCATTAGCGACATTCAAAATGAATAGTCGCTAATGAGAATAGCTGCCGCTGCTGATGTGGCACAAGTTAGCCCATGAGCGCTAATAGTTTCGAAACTGGCCCATAATCGCAAATATTTTCAAAAAGTGGCCTATGACGGCAAAAAATTCATTCTTTAGACTGTTTCTTTTCAATTTAATTAAACTATTTCTGTAGCAGAGCTTGAACTTCTTGTGTAAGTAAAAGAAGTTGTAGGTTCTTCACCTATGCCTAGTCAGGTTATAGTTTCGCCTTGTTGTGATGCAAAACAATAAGCAGGTCTAATTTTTGGTATTGTGAATTTCAGGCTCACACATTCAGTATGTTGATTTTGTTGATGCTATGTAGGTGTCAACTTAACATGTCATACCGTTATTATTGTTAGTATACCATCTGTCAAACTATCTTGTAGCTTTAAATGAACCAGTAGAAAGAAAAGATCTCATCTGGATAAATAATCTTTGTGATTTAAGGGGCTGTTGCCTTGTGAAGTAGTTACGTTAATTTAGGTAATGATCGACTTAGGAACATGTAAAGGGATGATTAGATCCAATATGTTTTTTTGAGGAACTCAGTCTTAGATTAAACCATAGAATATATTGGTAAAATCTACAGCCAGATTTGAACTTTTATTGACTTTTCATTTACAGGTTGTTGCCGACCTCGCTAAGTAAACCATTGTGGCCTATCGCACATTTGCAATGCATGTATCTAACACATAAAATTGTTGGTTTGTTGAGAATAATGTGGGACTCAATTATCCCTTTGACAGTCAAAGGACACCTCAAAACAACTTACACAAGCACACAATCACAAGAGCAATCACCTCAGTAGGTCTACTTCCACAGTAAATACGTACAACTCATCCAATACCATCACTGAATACGTACAACTCAACCAATACTATCCTTCCTCAATGAACAGGATCTTGGTGTCACCCTAGTAACTTAAGACAACTTATCATACATATTTATACTCCTATACAAAATAACCCAGGATCCTCCAAAAGTAAGTTCGACTTTCTTGAAACGACTATTTTCTTGCACCATATGCCAGCTGACAAGAAACGTACACTATTTCCCAAACTGTTTCACTGAAACTGCTATAGTGGGTTCTGCGTGCACCTCTTCCTATAGATTGACATCACTTGCAGTTGACGGCGTTTCCTTGTGGACCGTCTTCTCCATTGTTTAAATGAAAGGGACACCTTAAAAATTGTAATCCTTAATTTTTCATGTACATCAACTACAAACTGAAGGGCTTTACCCCAAATGTTTTGGGGTTAATAATAGTTAACTGGAGGAATAATTTAGTCATTTTCTGCAGGAACCTCACATGGAAGTATTGTCTCCAGGACCAAAAACTATTCACTCATACCTCGTGAACAGGATGTTAGTGTATGTGTATCGGGAATTTCGTGCTAATGAGAAACCAGACGGCCTTCCTTCTATCCGAGTTGATGACTTGGCTGCTCAGTTTCCTGGGTTGACAGAGGCTATTATACGTAAGCGATTGAAGCATTGTGCAGACTTAAGGGTAATGTCTATTCTGTGATACAAATTGATAATTAATACCATTCACTTAATAAAGCCATTGCAAATTTCTGTTACTTTAAATATCTGATTTTCCTGAATTTCTTTCACGATCATTAATTCTTTATTCTTTACTAATATGGCAAAACAATATTGTCTCAGAGGGGGCCAAATGGTGTATTAATTTGGGTGAAGAGACGTGATTTTCGAATTCCATTGGAGGATGAGCTTAGGAGGATGTTGACACCAGAGAATGTGAGTTTCTGCTATATATAATTGATCATTCCCATACTTACTGTCCTAACTGCTAACCAACTTCTCGTTAGGGTGTTCCAATTTTGACTTCATTTTTCTGTGTAATTTATTTGGTTTTTGATGTTCTTCTTCTGTAATGTCTGAGAACAAATATCCTATCTGGCAGACCGTAGTTACGTAGTGTTTCTCCATTGCCATGTATTCTAGTTCGTGTTGATTGTTCTGTCAAATGAGTCAACTGGAAGATCTTCTTTTTTTGAATATTTTTTAATGGTATTGAAATCGGGAACAGAATTATATGGTGGTATAACCCTGAGAGGATAAAATTTAATAGTATCCTCAAGTGTCTTGATATTTTAAAATATTCAAATTTATGGGGTTTATATGACGATAATTAAATGTAGTATTCCTGGCTTAAGAAACTTGAAAGAAAAGTTGTCTTAGAAGAATGAGTATTTCAAGTTTACTTGTTTTATGGATTAAGACTAATTGTTAATCTAGATATTACAAAGTTTGGCCACTGGTTTATCATTTTAAAATGTGCTTTATTTCCACTGTTTTTATCCATAACCTTAATATTTTTATCTAGATGTGCTGTGTCATGGAACTCGAGCTGTAGTGCATTATGGGTAATATTTCTGTTAGGTTGTTTTTATTGAACCATGTCCCTATGGAAAATTCTGGGGGAGACTGTTATGTGTTAACTCACTCTTTTTGTGAGTTAAAAGGGTGACTTAACTCTCTCTCTCTCTCTCTCTGTGTGTGTGTGTGTGTCTATATATATATATATATATATATATAGTCCCCTTCCGTTGTGCACTAGCAATGGTGTGCACTCGGCCTTCGTATCGACGATCCAAACCGTTCACATTGATCTACACGTCTAAATTAGTCTAAAAATGCAAAATCAAGTCATTTGAAATTCATTTGCCCATGCATTGCAGTGTTACAAAATAGTATGGCTGAATATCATTTTATTTTTTTAATTACATGATCGATGGGCAAATGAATTTCAGCTGACTTAATTTTACATATTTAGACTAATTTAGACGTGCAGATCAATGTGAACGGTTCGGATCGTCGATACAAAGGCCGAGTGCACACCATGGCTAGTGCACAATGGAAGGTGTATATATATATATATATATATATATATATATATATATATATATATATATATATATATATATATATATATATATATATATATAGTAAAAGGAACCTTATATAAGGTGATTTTCCGCCCATAGTGGTTATAATCACTTGGTGGGACCCATTATGGATTATTGGCATCGTTTACATTGATTTAACTATCCTAATATCTGTATATATGAAAACTCAAGTTGTTTGGAGACTCCTTGATCATGATTCACATGAACTTTTCAATGATGCAACAAATTGGCATCATGTAATGTATGGGTAAGAAGCCTCTATTAGGGTTTATTTTTTGTACACATGCGTCTATATGATAAGAAACATGCGTTATATATATATATATATATATGAGAAAAGGGAAGGACAGGTGGCATAGGAGGAATATGGCACCCAAAAAATCTCATCTCCTCCCAAATGCATGATCCACACCACTCAAAAGTGCTTAACATGTCATAAAACATAAGAGGATGAAATATTATCAAATTTGAATATGTTTAGCCCATGTATTGAATGGTCGCTATTTTCCTATTACTGAAAAACCGTTCATTTTGCAACCTCATTGATGAATGGGCAAAACATGTTCAAATGTAGGATTTTGCATCACTTTATGTTTTATGGTATGAAGATCAACTTGAACAGTGTGGATCGGGATTTTTGATTGAGTGGGATTGAGTTTTTAGTGCGCCATAGGAGGGAATTTCCTCCTATGCCGTAGGACCTTCCCATATATATATATATATATATATATATATATATAATATCTGAGAGAGAGAGAAAGAGAGAGAGAGAGAGAGAACCTAATCATGGGCCTAATGCCTTATCACTCAATGAGATTCAATATGGATAATTCACACCACTCACCATGTTTATCATGTCATTAAATGTATGTGTACAAAAATCAGAATGAGTCTCCTTCTATTATATTAGGTACCTCCCAACTCTTATGACTGCAATTCATTATTTTAGCACATCTTTTATTGTATTCTTCATTTTAACTATACTCGATTTTTTTGGGCATGTTGTTTTTTAATTATCAAACATTTTAACCCACAATGTGCCCCTGGTTGTATGCTCTGTCCATATAAATTCTAGAAACCTTAATAACTGTTTTTTTCTGCTGTACTGAAGGAGCTGACATTTATATTTATTTATTTTCTTCCCTGTACATTTTTTTCTTTTTACTTTTCTCTGTTACACATATTGATGTAAGATCTAAATGATTTATCTATACTGGCTGCATTTCTTTACTTGTGTCGCTGATTAATTTGTTATGATTAGGTTTGCTCTTATGAAAGTATGCAAGCTGGAATTTACCATCTCAAACGTTTAGGAATTAGCAGGCTTACCAACCCTGTCGGCCTTTCCCCTGCAGTGAACCAGCTACCCGATGAAGCAATTGCTCTTGCTGCTGCGTCACATATTGAGAGGGAATTGCAAATAACACCATGGAATCTTACCATCAACTTTGTCGCTTGTACAAGCCAGGTGTGTTAAAATTTCTTAGTTCAAAAGTTAAAGATGAATTCTTATGGGAAAATAAATAAAGATTTTGTAGGCCTAGTTTTTCTCCATTGCTTTTGGTCTGTGTTGTCTTTTGCGTCCGGAAAGATAGTTATGAATTAGTTGGATCTAATGGGGGTGGCTATAAATGTATAGTTAAAACAGTAGTTGAAGTGTTTAGTCACAATTATTATGAAACATGAAACATAAGTAACTCAAGTCAGGTCTCCTTTGTAATCTTTAAGGTGGTTGAGATTGTCAGCTATCTATGGTAGTACAAGATTTTTCTAAGGGAAGTACATTTTCGTTTCTACTGATGAGATATATATTTGCACTTAAAAAAATATAAGTGAGTACAAGAAAAGCGTGCAGAGGATCTACTGCGCTGTTGCATTATGATCATTTGTTAATATGAATTTGTAATTTGCATTGCCCATTTTCATTTCAGGTAAATAAGAAGAATTTGAAAACTCATCCCGACTATTATAACTAGATAGCGGTTGTGAAGCCGTCTGCACATATAGACAAACATGTTCACTGCACATTCTAAATTATTTAGATTGTAGCCATCCATTAAAAATTAACCTTTTCAACCTTCCGTGCTATTTGTTCTAAATTTAATGTTTCAACGTCCCAAATGAAATGTCTCATTACCATTGGTTACTTCTCCAGTAACAATGAAATACTCCAAAAGCACTCTTAACAATATTTATAGAATATGTGCACATCTATTTCACTACAACTAAAGATTTGATCGACTTATAGTTATATGCATTAAAAAGAATTCCATTGAGTTTCTGCTTGTTGATCTGGCATTAGGATGGATAAATTGAGGATATTAAGTTAAAGCAATAATCCATTAAGATTTGGTTATATATTTTGCAATCAGCAATTGATTCAACTAATCTAATTTTTAGATATTAGTACTAATTGAAGGGTATATTAGCTAAATAAGAGAGAAAGGCACATGGTTATGTGTGGGAATATGCAAGAGTGTATTGTAATTTCACAAATTAATAAATCTGGAGTATGCACATGCTGAAACCCAAACTGGGATTTTGATAATCATCACCATTTGGAATTGCATTAATTATACATATCTCATGTGAAGATTACGTTAGCTCATAAACTTGTTAGTAGGCTTACATAATTAGAGCTATCTTTAGTATTTAGTGTCACAGACCCAAATTCCAATAGACTTATTGAACGTTCCCATTGGCGTGCATCTAGTAGGAATTGAACCTACGAATTTGCCAGTTATGAGTTGGGCGGTAGTGTTGTAGATGGAGACAGAATTGTGAGAGCAGATATTCCTTTTCGAAGAACAGAATCAAAGTATAGTGTTGAACAAGTAGGTGTAACTGTTCAGTTCTAGAACCAGGAACAGAGAGCTCTCCCTTTTTTCCGCCCGACTCTTTAGTCTTAAGAATGCAGGTTTTAAGAACGAGTGATTGCCCTTCAATTGGTCTCAGTGATTTATAGCGTCTGACTTGGAGTCTACTACATTCTTGCATCTTTTCCCCCTTTCTGTAGAAGAGCCGATAACCTATTTTGTTAGGATATAGTCATATTAGAGCATCCACTGTCGTTTTCTAAAAACCCAAAAAATAGCATTTGAGTTAAAAAAAAACCTCACTATCGTTCGCTATATACCCAAAATTTAGAATAGGAGTGAACAGTCGTTAGCTAAACTTAGGAATCACTCTTGAAGAAATGCTAAAAGTAGAAGACGGGTGATCTTCATCCGTTTGAGAAAAAAATTCGGACTTACGGAAGATGATGCTCCGTTCGTCGAAAAATTTATTATTAAAAAAACGAAAAGATGAGAGACAGATGAAGGAGCTCCGTCTCTCTCTCTCCCTCTTATTTTTTTTAAGTAATCAGATTTTTTTTTCCAAAAAATTATGAAAATGCCATTAGTTAATTACCAAATTGCCATAAAAAAATTAATTTTTTTTTCAAGAGACAGAATACCTTCATCCGTCCCAGCAATATGACCCATTTTAATTACCAAATTATTACGAATATGCCATCCGAGAATTATGAAAATGCCATTTAAAGTTTTTTTTTTTGGTTGGGCGGAGGAAGAAGCTCCGTCTGATTATTTTTTATTTTTTATTTTGGCAGATTTAGCACCAACAATAGCAGGCTTCTCCCTCTATTGCTATTTCCCAATTGCTAAATATGCAAATTTTGTTTAAAACGATAGTGGATGCTCTTTAATATGGTATAACCAAGGACGAAGTCAAAAACTTTTAGCCGGGGTGGCCAACTTACAAATGACTTAATAATTTATTTCATAACTCAATTGTATAGAGTGACAAAAGAACTAATTATAAAGAAAGTGTAGTTTATTGAGGTATAATGTTATTATATGTTTACCCCTAAAATTCATTAGTATGATAGAGAGCAACATTAAATATTAAATGCTATATAAAAATGAGAAGATGACGCTTATATTAGCAACATATATGAAACGGGAGGCTAACAAAAAGAAATTTGAGAGGAAAGAGGCCAGAGTAAAACAATTCAGTATGTCAAGGGGTTTTTCGAAAAGTCAGGGTAGCATTGGCCC
The DNA here is from genome assembly GCA_017893485.1 of Hemerocallis citrina. Taxonomy (NCBI): domain Eukaryota; kingdom Viridiplantae; phylum Streptophyta; class Magnoliopsida; order Asparagales; family Asphodelaceae; genus Hemerocallis; species Hemerocallis citrina. The sequence continues at coordinate 147,394 of JACEHZ010000229.1, read as the reverse complement.
CCCTGTCCATTGGGGAGCTCCTACCCTGGGTATAACTTATGTTTAACTTATGTGTGTTAACATGATATAGTTATATTAATATTTCAATCATCCTCCGATCAGATCTATTTATTTTGCAGATGCATTTTCCTTATACGCACAATTAGTCTTTCCTCAGCGTGTTAAATTAGTTCTGTATCAATGTTTCTTTCATTTACGTTAGTTTGTTAACATGGTTTTGGCCTTCTTGAATTGTCACATACAGGACAAAGAGAACATTGAGCGGTTGGAAATAACAGGTGTTGGTGATCCTTCAGGTCGTGGACTGGGATTTAGCTTTGTCCGCGTGACCCCAAAGGCACCTATTTCAAGTGCAACGATGAAGAAGAAGGCAGTTTCTGCAAAAATAGGTTCGACTGTCACTGGAACTGATGCTGATCTGCGCAGATTGAGTATGGATGCAGCACGTGAGGTGTGGTTAATTCGTATAGGCTCAGGTGTTATTAAGATTGCAATAGTTGTTGTCACTCAACTCTGCTTAAGTTTTTGGATGAAGTGGTTTCTGGTATTGAAATAGTTAGAGCAGAGCAAACTAAGTTTTAGGAGGTTTGAAATTCGAGACTCATTATTGTTGGATTAAAAAAAGCAATTTAATTGCACTCTTTATTCTCTGTCCCTGTGTACCATCTCCGGTGCAGCCTGTATACACTTACTAGTTCATCCTCTCTCCAAACGAGTAATCTTTTGACTTGAAGCCTTCCCATGTGGGCTCACAAATAGAGTTTCCCATCTATGCCTCTGGAGGCCCACATATTAGGAGTCTAGGACTAATGAGGAATGGTCAAGTTTCCTTGAAATACACTAGTTGCTCACAGCCCATAAAGCTAAGTGTTTGAGGTGATATGGTTAACAAACAATGCTTATTCTCAGAAGTTGTAAATGTCTGTTTATTATTAGTCTTCTTATGACTGTAACTGGTTCAACTATTCTTTACATGGTTGCATATATCTATTTATACTATCTATACTATCCATATATTATATAATGGAAGGAGGGGAGCATGTCATTCTCCTCCTCCTTAGTATTATATATTGTTCATGAGTTTGTGATTGCATGTTTTCCTACATAAGTAGCATAATATATCCTATGACAAACCTATCGTTCTGTCTGTAATTTCCTACATTTCTTCTCAATTTGGTCCCAAAACCTAAAGGGTTGACATCAAGTTGGCAGTCAATTATAATCATTAATCTTTTATTAATTTCATTTCTATCGAATTTTCTCTTTACAGATTTGCTTGTTATCGCTTTCCTTTGGCCAGTCCCAATTAGGTGGGAAACAGCTTTAGATGACGATGGGCTTTCAACTGTCCACAAGAAAAGAATTTAACTAGCTTCTACTCTTGAATCAAGTTTAGTTAAGACATGGTGAATATGTATATAGCCCATTTTTGTAGCTGATTAACTACCATTTTGCTTTACTGATGAAGTTTTGCGTCCTAGCTATGTAGCACAGACACTCCTGTCATAGTGTCTACTCGTGACAGACGTGTCTGACACCTGACATTTCATGGACACTCTATGAACACATGGAGGACACTCGTACATGTCCTAAATTTTGTAATGTCTTATGTGTTGGACGCACCGTATATACTTCACGAACACTTCCTATGTCTTATGTGTTGGAGATTCTTCACGAACACTTCCTGGAACAACAATTAACAAGTTTCAGACACTTTTTCATATATCTCATAGTAATGAATCTGATTAAGTAGGATTCTTCACTAATTTTATAGCGTACTATCAAATACAATTATTTTTTTGTGGATGACATATCTCGTATTTCGATTATGAGCTCTAAATTATATTGTTGAATGTCATTCTCATTAAATTTGTGCATGTTTGTGATTACAAGTTATATTATGTTATAGCCATGTGTGTGAGTCCTACTTACATATTTTGCATGTCTCATTCTCATACCCATACCCGTATCCATGCTTCATGGCTTCCTAGTCTACCCCATATTTTCTTTGATGGAATGAAACAATAAAAACAAGACCCTGAAAAGTTTAGTGCTATAGTCAAAACATTATATTTTTTTATTAGAAAGGTTTCATACTTTGCTTCATTGTATAGTTTCTTCCACTGATTATATGATTTCGTTTGTAGGTTCTTGTAAAGTTCAATGTTCCAGAAGAACATATAGATAAGTTGACTAGGTGGCATCGAATTGCTTTAGTGCGCAAACTTTCAAGTGAGCAAGCTGCATCAGGAATAAAAGTAGATGCAATGACCCTAAGTAAGTTTGCACGTGGACAGAGGATGTCTTTTCTTCAGCTTCAACAACAGACAAGAGAAAAATGTCAGGAAATATGGGATCGACAAGTTCATAGCCTTTCAGCTGCTGATGGCGACGAAATGGATAGTGACACTGAAGCAAATAGTGATCTGGATTCATTTGCTGGGGACCTCGAAAACTTGCTTGATGCTGAAGAATTTGAGGAGGAAGATGGTAACAAGGACTTACAAGGTGATAAAACAGATGTTATTAGAGGACTGAAAATGAGAAGATGCTCGTCGCAGGCTCAACTAGAAGAGGACATTGAAGATGATAAAGCAGAAGCAGCTATGTTACGGCGGTTGCTTGATGGTATGGAATGACACAGTACTGATACTGATTGATTATTATTTGCACGTAAAAGATGAATATTTGATATCATGTGGTGTGATTAGATTCCAGTTTCTTTCTTTATAAGCCCCACTGATGGAGTTTCTGTTATTCATTAGTGATAAGACATGCAATCCAGAATAGCCCTTCTTCCAGATTTTTTTCCTAGGTTGAAAGTTCTGCTGGATTGGTCTTCTGTTCTATGAGCTTTACACGCTTAGTGGCATAGCAGGTTTTATTTTATTGCAGACCGTATTTACCCTATATTTCTCTAAATAGGTACTTGGCAGTTGGTACCAGCTTAGGGGCTTGATTTTAGGTCTACATTCAACCCCTGCCATAAAAACTTTATTTTTTCCTTTTATGGCAAAATGGTTGGATAATGAATTGATGGTGATGAGTGCAACTTAAAAGTAAGCATGAACTTACAATAAAAAAGATCTATTATGACAATTGAATTAATCTAGTGTGAAGAAGCTTGCTAAAATAGGAAATACTACTGACACATGGAAAATGCATTTTTATCATACTGCTTTTGCCAAGCTATATTATACTGATGTGCGATAGAACCTAGTTTTGTGTATCAAAATAGAACTTTATTGTGAATTTCAGCATTCCTTGGTAGTAACATTTTCATGAAAAATCCTAGGTTATTTGTCTTTACTTCTGTATCTCCAAATGTACACTGCTAGCATGAATGAAATACATGTGTTTTTGTGTCTTCATATTAATTCTTAATTGATAAAGTTCATATGGTAAGAGGTGAGGCTAATTTTTAATTGAAATACATGTGTTGTTGATCTATAATGGCATGCTGTTGATTTTCTCAACTTCATGTACAGATTCCTTCAGAACTATAAGTACATCTTATCATAACTGCCATGATTATGTTCATATTAATTACTAATCAACTTCATAAGGTACTTAGCTGAGGCTAATTTATAATGGCATATTCCTTCAGAAATAATAAGTAGATATTAGTGTCTTGTAATAAATTGCAGTTGATTCTTTAATCTGCAGATGACCCGGCCGAGATCAAGAAGAAGAAACAGTTTACTTCGAAAGGAATCAGTTACAATTCTCAGTTTGGTTCTAACAATGTCGATTCTTCAAAAAAAGTAATGCCCATTGATAGACATAATGTTTGTACTCCTAACATGGATGGTCCATTTACTTCCATGGCAACAGTGGTTCGTGAATCAAAGGTAATATTTCAACTTTGATAATATGACTCTTTGAATAATACAAGTAGGAAAATGTGATGGAATACACTGATTACATTGTTTAAATCAAAGTTGTTGTCTGGGGGGATTATTTAGTACACTACAGGAAATACCCAGTTGACAAAAATATTATATTGGTTTTCTGCAGGTTGAAAGGTTGCTTGCTGAAAGGAATTTGACAGCAAAACTTAAAGCTAGGAAATTAAATGAAAAGAATGATGATGAGCTCATTGGGGTAGTAAATCTGAAAACTGCAACTAAAGAGGGTCTGAAGGTAGGCATGCGTTTTATACCTTAGCCATGTTCTTCTTTATGCATGTGCATAATGTCCATTTTCCAAATGATTTTTTTTTCTGTTTAATTTTTCTTCTACTTCATCAGCAAAATATTTCACGAGAAAATTTGTTAATGCACCTCATTATCATTTGCAACCTCTAAGACTTGTTCTACAACTTTCAAATATACACAAATTTTGAAACAACCTGACGATTAGATTGAAGTTCTCCTCTTCTGTGCATATGCAACCTATCCAGTATAGACCACTCACTTGCAATCAAATAAGCTTCCAATCTATAATGAAATGCTGTAAAATTAATTAAGAAATAAATGAGCTAAAGTTTCTGCTCATGTGTATTTCTGTGCATTGCAGTGAATAATGTTCCTCTCATCCAATCTATCATATTTTGTCATGTTGAAGACTTTTTTCTTCCTCAAGTCTAGGATATCTTAGAGGTTGCCAGTACGCTAACCCCTTACTTTCTCATGTTTGGTGGAAAACATGATATGAATATTTTCCAAAAATTTTGTTGCAGTCTTGTGTTCCATAGCCTACCTATTTTTACTGGAAATTATTCAGATGATGATGTTGAGGAAGAGGAGGATAATGTGATACTTCGAACTGAGAAGTTCCCTTGGAACTCCTTTGGAGCTTTGTGAAAAATAACCTTGTCAATTCTCCAGAAGGATATGGCTTATAGTCAAATAATACTCCCTATGCATTCACTCATTATCACTCATTATCATCTAATTTTAACTCGGCAGTGATTTAGCATTTTACGTAGTTGGGTCTTTAGATGTTAATGGTGGCTGACTGTGTAATCCACTTGTCTAAAATTTTCCTAGTCATTTTCAATTTGTTGTTTGCTTATTAGATTTACAAGGAAAAGAAGCAAGTGGAGAGGCCGACTAGAGACAGTTTCGTCTGTGGAGCCTGCGGTCAGGTGTGTAATAATCATAAACTCAATAGCTTATAAATTTAGTAACTTTCTTTGTTCTGATCAAGTAATTTCTATTCGACCAGCATGGACACATGCGTACCAACAAACACTGCCCAAAATATGGAGAAGATGTGGAAACTTCAGAGCTAGAGACTGTCTCAAGTAAATCATCCATTCCTGATGCTTTAAATCAACAAATGAAAACCCCAAGCAAAAAGTTTATTCCCACGGTATCGGTAAAAATTCCAGAAGCGGGGGTTCCAGAAAGTTCTGAAAAGGCTAGTTCAAAGTCAAGTGCAAAAGTTATCCCACTAAAGTTCAAATATTCTTCAGATAAGCTTTTCGATAAAAGTTTGCCAATCAGTCAGATTGTGGACAAGCAGACTGTTGTAAGTGCAGATATGGAGACTAAACCTATAAAGATCAGTAAACTTATTATTTCTAACAAAACTAAGCTGGAGGATTTTCAGTACGACACACCAAAGCCTTCTATTGTAATAAGGCCTCCAGTAGATGTGGAGAAAGACCAAACTTGTAAGAAAATCATTATCAAACAGCCAAAACCTATCAGTGAAGCTGACCAAGTGGAGCCACATGATATTGGGATGGGCTACGAGTTTAGAAAAACAAAGAAAATTACCGAATTATCCAATTTTGAGAGGCAGAAGAAGCAGGAGAGTCATTGGTTCCATGAAGAGGATATTAGGGGAAAAGCCATATTTGAAAGGAGATTGCGAGATGGGGAAGAGAGAAGAAGCAAGCAGCGAATTGCAGAGGAGAGAAATAAGAGGATTCTGGAGGAGAGTATGGTAGAGGAGCAGAGATCAATTGAGGCAGGTGGTAGGTATGAGGAAGCAGTTTGGTGGGAAGAACAAAAATCCAACAAGAAGAAAAAGAAAAAGAAAAAACATGATTTCAGAGATGAATATTTAGAGCCTAAGCCATACAGAAATGATTTCCGTAGACCTGAAAGGGACCGTGCTTCCAAGAGGGGGGCTGTTATTGATTCCGAGCAGCTAGAATATGCACCTCCAATAAAGCGGCGCAGAGGAGCCGAGGTAACATCACTTCAATTTAATTTTGTTATCTTGTTATTGGTCCAAGTGGAGTTCCTTGTGCAACTATCCTCTCATTTTTCTTTAGAGATCATGCAATATGCATAGACCATTGATAAGATTTTAGTACCATTATTAGAGATTTTAGATCTAATTATCCTTCTTTCAGAAGATTAAATGATGTGAACTAATCTCTTTCAGCCAACCTGAATGTGTTTTGTTGTATTAGTATATTTGTGAGTGGAATGAGCTACAGAAGTCTGGTATGATGGAAATAATCAAAAGTTTTAAACACTGTTACTGGAGAACAACTAAAAGAAATTACCAAAGGGAGTGGACCGGACTTTGAATCTAAGTTGTAAGTGTACCTAGTACCTACCTAACAAATTTAAATGACACCAATTATATGCATTCCTCTCCAAGATTTATCTTTTTAATCCTATCATGACACATGAAATAATGATATAAACATAGAGGAATATTTTAGGGATGGTTTCAAATCTTGGCTTGGGTTAGGGATATGCTGGTACGTAAGTTTTGGAGCAATGAAATTTTGTTTGAGGTAGTTACCACCTTATAGGTGTTGGATCTCAAACATATGAATGTTTATGTATTATCGTAAGACTACTGTGGCTTCTTTCAGAGTTTCATGTTGATGGCAAGTATTATTATTAACTTGACTTTGTTTTCCTTATCGTATTCAAATCAATGAAAGAAGAGTATCTACGTTCCCTTACCTCTGTATGTCAGCATCATTGTTCTATGATTTTTAAGTCCAACAATTTCATTAAAATTGAATGTCAAAGCTACTTACTATCTATCAGTGTCTTTGGACCCTTTTTTTTTGTTTGTTTTTTTTTGATAGACATCAGTGTCTTCAGACATGGTCTGAATTTTCTTCAATATTCTGCTGTGCATGTTTACTGTCTATTTGAATGCATCAAATAAGTTCCAAGATATGGCTGAATCTCTGACAGGTTCTGTTGGCCAACATATTGGAGAGAATTGTGGATGGTCTAAAAGAACATGTGGATATATCTTATCTCTTCCTCAAACCTGTTACGAAAAAGGAAGCTCCAGATTACTTTGACATTATCAAAAGACCGATGGATCTTTCTACAATCAGAGACAAAGTGAGGAGCATCAAGTACAAAAGCAGGGATGAATTCAGGCACGACGTTTGGCAGATAACTTATAATGCACACGTTTATAATGATGGGCGGAACCCTGGAATTCCTCCACTTGCCGATCAACTCCTAGAACTTTGTGATTATCTTTTACAGGAGAATGATGGGGTTCTGTCTGAAGCTGAGACTGGAATTGATAAAGGTGTAAAATCTCGAAATGGATGAGAGGATTAGTGACTCTAGTTTTTGATAGTCTGTTGTATAGTAACAGGATACCCGACATGTATATAGATAAATTCATTCCTGTCCATGAGTTATTATTTGTTTTCAATTATGAGTTTCATTGTTTCTTTCATGCATATCATAATGAGCTGGGTACTAAATTAGGTTCATTTTACAGTTTGATACCAGAGATGTTTACAGGTGATTCGCGGCCTTATGTGATTTCATTGGCCTGTTATGCTGCACCTAATTCGCTCATATTCATATGCACAGGCAAGTTATACTACAAGTCAAGGGGAGCATCTCAGGCACACATGATATGAGGTGCCCCAATTACGAGACAAGTCCTATCCTATAGGATTTGAGTATTTGTTATTTTCTTGTTAAACCAATAATATAAACTTCTTGTATCAAATTCTATCCTCCAACAAAGGCTTAATGTGGTTTGCGGTATACTTGAGAGATTTAGTGGGTTGCAGGACCAGTTGGTGAATTACAGTTGAGAGTAGGACTGTGAAATTAAGATTTGCATATTTCTCCATGGAGTTAGTTCTCACTAGTATGTAAAAATTATATTTTAATTGTTTGTTGGATTGAGATTGAGTGAGTGCAACTTGTTTTCCGGATATATATTATAGCTCTGTTAACTATCTTGATCACCATGTCATATAAAGTACTTTGATTATTATTATCTCTATTCTCTAATATTATAATGGGAGAGTTGGGGTTGTCATTTGTAGATAACCTGTAATTTGTATACATTCAACCATCTAATCTTAACAATTCATTTTTAAGTGGGGGTTTTATTAATCATTCATTTACACAACTGTTTTTTTTTTTTTTTTTGATAATAGATGGTCGAGGCCATCGTTTCATTAATGAACGATTAAGGAAACAAGGTAGAACAATCCCTGAATATTACATAATAGTCCGACACAAAAAGAAGAAAAGCATAAAACATAGCCCCTCTAATACATAAACACCCTGCAAACAAGACCTAAACATAACTGGACCTGAAGCCAAAAACCTCCAAAATGCGACTGATTAGCCCCTTCCCTGTAGATGCCGAAGGAAGGTACCCGACAGCTTCCAGCCTACTCTCCATCCATAATCCCAGCCCTCTTCGCCGCTTCCTGAGCACCTGTCCAATCATGAATAAACAGAAAAATCTTATGCATGGAATGAGAAAATCTGTACGACACGTTGCGGAAAAGTAAATCATTTCTCTCTAGCCACAAATTCCAAATTAAAGCTGCAATTGCTATATCCCATGCCCTCCTATCTTCTATTTTAATAAAGGCCTCTCTAAAAGATCCCCAAATAACGGTAGCGCAATTCGGAACTAGGCTACACCCGAATCTCCTACAAACAATTTCCCACGATAGTGCAGCTCTAGGGCAACCGAAAATAATGTGATTTGAATCTTCTTCTGCACAGGAGCATCTAGTACAAGCCGTGTCAATCCGCATGCCTCTCTTCGTAAGGTTCACTTTAGAAAGTATCGCATTATTATAGACTAGCCAGCAGAACACTTTGACCTTGAATGGAACATGAGCACCCCAAATGACCGCTTGAACTGGGCATCTCGTACCTCCGTCGTTGATCCACTTATACATGGATGACACCGAGAAAAGTCTAGAGTTCTCTTTGTCCCACCATCTCTCGTCATCAGTCCTGTCGACCTGACCCTCTTCCTGAAGTATAAAACTGTTCATAGCTTCGAACTGAGACAAACTCTCCGGAGAAATATTGTGGGATAGTGTGAAACTAAGTTTCCCCCTCTTCCGCACGTCTGCAACTGATAGGTCTAAATTAATAGCTGCTTCCGCTGCCTTAGGAAATTGATTTAGAAGTGATGTTTGCCCGCACCATTTGTCTTTTCAGAACCTAGTCTTCAACCCGTTACCCACCTTACATCTAGTGTTGGAATGGAACAGCTCGCCTTGTTTAGCTATTCCTTTCCAGATAATTGAGACATTCGCCATCGGCTTTTACCTCCGTATCGATATTTACGTCTCTTCCGAAATTGAGCAAACAAGTAACTCCACCACCCTTTATGATTATTAGTTATCTTCCACCACCACTTGCACAGCAGGGCTTTGTTCATATCATGGAGATTCATGATACCCAGACCCCCAAATTCCCTTTTCTTGCAGACTCTTCCCCACTTAACAAGGTTGAAACCCTTGTTCCCTTCGTCTGAACCTTTCCAAAGAAAACGCCTTCTAAGTCTATCAATACTATTGATGACCCACTTAGGAAGTTCAAAGATGGACATTAGATACAGCGGGATAGCACTGATAACCGAATTTAACAGAATAATCCTTCCTCCGAGAGAGAGGAAACGGCTCTGCCACCCTGTAAGCTTCTTTTGAATTTTCGCAATCAGAGGGCTCCAATCCTCCCTGGAGAGCGCCCCTGGTCTAATTGGGGTACCTAAATATTTAATGGGATAATCACTAATCTTGCAGTCGAAAATCTCCGAAATCTCTTTAATCAGATTATCCGGAAGAAGAGACATCGGGATAATGCTAGTTTTGGACAAATTCACTTTGAGGCCCGACCATCCTTAGAAGCAAGCCAACAACCCTCTCATGGCCCCAGCTTCTTCCACCGTTGCTTTACCAAAAAGTATTGTATCATCCGCTGTAGTAGGGTGAAAATGGCCTGGGGGCCCAACCAGGGCCCAATACAACTCTCACTCAAGAAAGGTAAAAATAGCAATTTAGTCCGGCTTCGAACCATTGCAGGGTCGGCGCCGAACCTCAAGTTCACCCCCACAGAACCGGCCTCCTCGTATCCGACGAGCCTCAGTGGTCCTCGGTCTCCGATCCGTGACAGCCCTACGGGCCGTCCCCCCTATCTGGCGAAGCAGGGGGATGACCTGGCACAACCTAGGCCCTCCGATTCTCCCAGAAGCACAGAAGACCCACGATCAGCCATGTCAGCTCCAAATACCACCCAGGGTTTTGCCACGTTAGCCCTATACCGCTCCTGGTATTGCCACGTCTGCCCTAAACCCCCTGGGCACTCTGCCACGTCAGGCCCATGGGCTTTTGGGTCCAGACCCGGCCCCCAAGCGGATCCAAACCCGGTTGGAATTCTCTATAAATACTAGACCCTCACCCACCTTTTCAGGTAATCAATCTTTTACCACTTAAATTCACCTAGTTATTGCTACTCTCTCACAGAGACTGACTAGATCGTCGGAGGGTCCGCCACCGGGACAAACCCCGGTGTTTCAGGACCGTCTGCAGGTACACAAGACCTCGGATCCGAACCCTATGATCCGAGCCCAGATCTCCGCCTCATTCCGAGGTCGCCGCAGGTTCCACCTGGTCAGCCGAGGGTCGTCAGACGAGCAGCTTTCTCCTTCAAATACAAATTGAGTCCGAACTCACACCTGGTGCATCCACACGTCTCCCAGAAATAAACCGCATCAGGTTGGCGCCGTCTGTGGGAAACTTGCTTCAGAAGCTGACCCGAGCCCGACCATCGAGCGACCTCGACAGCCGAACTCCCATGGCCTCCAGAGGCCAGGGGGCCGCGTCCTCCGTCAACCGACGGGACACACCCCCACCAAATACCAATGCCGAGCCACGCGCATCAAGGCACGGAGATTCCCATCAGGGATCCCGGCGAAGCGCCACCCGTACAGTCCAACCCGACCTATGAGGAATAATCGTCAACCGTCAAATCACCCGCAGCAGGGGAAGGGCCGCTTCCAACCCGGCCTCGAACCATCCAAGACCACCGCCCGAGAGACGGAGGCCCGCACTTAGCCGCGTCGGAAGGCAACCTTCAGACCAACCGAACAGAGTCGAGGGAGCCCCCGTCACTCAGAAGGAGTTCCAGGACTTCCGAAGAGAAATTCTTGGGGCTCTCCGACGGGCCCCCAGGGGAGAAACCCTCCATTCCCAAACCAGGTTGGGCCCCCAGGCCATTTTCACCCTACTACACAAGCCCCCCACTCCTGCGGGGGTGCGGGAGCTAGCCGGGGATGAGTGTTCATGGTTGTGGAAATGGGATGGCGGATTGTCTGAGGCTTCCTGGGAAGATTGCCTTGGTGCCAGACCTAACCTCGGGAGGGCGAGGGATTCTGGGTCGGCAAGGTTGAAGGCGAGTCGTGGAGCCTTCCTGAGAAGACTACCCTGGTGCTAGACCCGACCTCGAGCAGGCGAGGGACTTATGGGCCAACAAGGGGGGTGGCGAGCCGTTGAGCCTTCCTGAGAAGACTACCCTGGTGCCAGACCTGACCTCGAGCTTGGCGAGGGATTACGGGTCGGCAAGGGCGATGGCGAGCCGTGGAGCCTTCCTGAGAAGACTACCCTGGTGCTAGACCCGACCTCGAGCAGGCGAGGGACTTATGGGCCAACAAGGGGGGTGGCGAGCCGTTGAGCCTTCCTGAGAAGACTACCCTGGTGCCAAACCTGACCTCGAGCTTGGCGAGGGATTACGGGCCGGTAAGGGCGATGGCGAGCCGTGGAGCCTTCCTGAGAAGACTACCCTGGTGTTAGACCCGACCTCGAGCAGGCGAGGGACTTATGGGCCAACAAGGGGGGTGGCGAGCCGTTGAGCCTTCCTGAGAAGACTACCCTGGTGCCAGACCTGACCTCGAGCTTGGCGAGGGATTACGGGTCGGCAAGGGCGATGGTGAGCCGTGGAGCCTTCCTGAGAAGACTACCCTGGTGCTAGACCCGACCTGGAGCAGGCGAGGGACTTATGGGCCAACAAGGGGGGTGGCGAGCCGTTGAGCCTTCCTGAGAAGACTACCCTGGTGTCAGACCTGACCTCGAGCTTGGCATTGGAGTTTCAAAGGAGATGATGAATGCCTTGTTGTTGAATTCAATCTATTGGAGTTTCAATCTTGGTTTCTTGGAGCCCACAGATGTCCAGACGAATATTATGAAGAGTCACCCCTATTGCTCTTTTTTTTTCTTTGTCGCATCCCTCTAACGTTCCAAAAGACGTATACCATTAATAAATTAATAAGACGTCTAAGGCCCGTTCCCCGCAAATCTCTCAGAATCACTTAGAACTAAATCTAGTGTCCTCTCTAATAATTGCTAAATTCTTAAGTTGTGCTTCCCTAGTGAACCCCATAGCCAGCCCATATAAGCTAGCAAAATAAATTAACGACTCATCTGATAAAGAATTTAACACAGAGCAATTAGTAATGGAGATACCTTCTTCAGTCGTGCCCTCCTCCTGCTGCTTACTACCTCTTTTGAATAACCCATCTAGATCGTTGTTCAGGCTCTCCGCACTAACCATCTGTCTTTTTCCTTTCCTCTGGTATTCAGTTATCTTTTTAGTAGAAGAATTTTCCACGCTACCTCTGACTTCCCTGTCTTCGCCATCTGTATCTGCAGCTGAGAATAAATTGCCCTCTCCAATCCCCTCTAGAGCTCCAATAATGCCATCCCCTGAGTCTGGATCCGAACGGGGCTAAATATTGACAGACTGAAGCTACTGCGGACTCGTACCACTCCCCAGCTTAATGACTGCCGGCTTAATAATAGCCCCAGGATTCTCCTCGATCAATGACTTCGGCTTGCCTAAATCCAAGGGTCCAGTTCGAAATGGATGCTGACTTTTTGATTGAATAAGTGCACAAACAACATTTTTAACTGATAACTCAATCTCAGCATTTGTAAAACCCATCCAAGGTTCTTTAACCAGTCCCAAGGAGTCAACCAGACCCGGGCCCACTTGGTCATTGACCTTGAGAATCCCTCCTTGTTTGTGTAAATTAGAAGCAACAGCCCCTTCTTTTATTGCCAGCACGTTACAGCTGTCCTTCCCTTCACAGCGAAATGTCACATCTTCAGCAGTGGAGAGGTCTCTTCGAGCTGTCATCTTGTCACCAGAAATTAGGGGAAAAGGAGATGGGCCTGTACTTACTTTAGCCCTGAAAACATCTGAATCTACGTTCGAAGCTATCGCTGTTGAAGGCAACTGACTTCGTTGGTTTGAAAACTTTCGAATATGGCGTTCTTCCAGTTGGATATTCGCAGGCCCTTTGACATCTCCATAGGCTGGCCCACCACACGTCAGATCTCCCACATCCAACCGCTCCCCTTCGTCTTCAACCTCTGTTCTCCAATCTCCACCCTTAAAAGTATTCTTCTCTGCCATTGAAGCTTCTCTAAAGGACACATTTTTCTGGACCTCTACAATAACTCTAACTTCATAGATGACATTGTCGAAGTCGACGAGAATCTTGGAAGGAATGTCGGCTTTGTTAGCAACTCCTACTTTGACTCTGGCGAACTTCCTCGCAGTGAGCATTAAAGTCTGCCTATCTATGTCAATAAGCATGCCAAACGGACGAACCACGTTTTGAAAACCCGACCGGACCCAACAATGGAAGGGTAAATTGTATAATCTAATCCAAACTGGAGGAAAATTATCCGCCTTCAAAGCTCCATAATCTCTAGTCCACCATTTGAACGTGACAAAGAACTCTAATCCCTGAGAATCTCTTCCCTCTAATCCCTTCACTCTAATCGTTTCCTGAGAAGTAGATTCATCGTTACAATGCGCGTAGAAAACATTAGAGGCAATCTCTTGTATCACCCAGATTGGAGCTGTCTCCATGGAAATCGCTGCCTGAAGAAGCTCCGATATGTCCTTTGCTGTGGGCACTCCTGTCTGAACCTTGATGACGATACCTCTATTGAAACATCTTTCAAATTCAGCAATAAGAGGTGTAGGAATGACTGTAGCTTGTATCACTCTCCGATCTCCGGTGATACTCTCCTGTGTCTTGCTCCCTTTCGAGGCCGTCGGCTGTACTCCCTGCTTCGCTTTCGAGTTGGACAGAGTGGCTATAACGCACTTTGGACAAGTTGTAGATATATGGTCAGAGCATCTACAAAAGTAATAGAACCAATCAAAGGTGCACTTACTAATAGAATGGCCTGGACGAGCACATTTGTGGCAGTTTAGCCGCCCATCAATACGCGAGCTTTCAGTCTCGCTGTTGCTCCTAATGGTTCTCTTGCTCTTTCTTGGCTTAACCAGGATCCAGTCTTCCTCGTCCTCAGCTCCGACCTTGCCACACTCTCGCTCTGGGGAAGGAGAACGGTAACGAGCTCTATGTTCGTCGACAGCGATCTCTTTGCCTCTTGCGACCTCCGCGTACGATCTGAAGTTTCTGTTGCGGTCTTCAGCAGCTGAGTGGAAGTCGGCGACCCTGGACGAACTCTTCGAGCGCTTCCGAAGCTCCTCTGCCTCACGTCTGTGGCCATGGCGAGATGAACGAGCTCTGAAGTCTTCAATGCTCTCCTTCCTGTCTCTTGCTAGGGGTGAGGACCTACGACCTTCCCTGGTAGGGCTCCTCCACCTTCGCCGCTCGTCCGCCCGCTGGTGCTCGGACCCATCTCCTCTACTTCGCTTCGACATCAAAGGAGACGGACGCCTAACTTTGTGGTGAGGGATAGAGGAGGAGGAGTTGGGGTTAATTTTAGGGGGAGAAGCTTTCATGTTTTTTTCTCAATCCCTGATGTTTTTGTTGTTACACAACTGTTGTTAGTTATCCTAATACCCTCAAAGTTCAAATTTATTTATAACATAATTATTTACATAGTGTCACTGATGTGTCTAATTTTTATACAAATATTTGTACTTATTTATCCATAAAAATTGCTTGTATTCGTCTATCTTGTTTATAATTCATCTTATTTTCATATATTTCAGCTAATTAATTATTTTTGAAGAAATGAGATTTTTGGTAAAAATCAACAAACAAAACAAACATAATGATTTATTAATTTTTATTGTTTTGTTGAATTTTAAATTTTACAATTTGGCCGAGAGAAAAGCAAAAAAATAAATTTTTAATTGCCAATAGAGGTGAAAGTGCAATAAACAAATTTAAAAGGGGTTTAATTGAGATAATATGTTTTTTAGTTAATTTAATTAATTTAAACTAATTAATTTTATTTTTATTTTAAAATCCTAATTTCTTATTTATTTTGTGTGTATACAACACATACTTCAAGAAGAGAAAGAGAAGAAAAAGGAGCAAGAAATAAAGATCAAATCAAATAAGGAAATAAATAAATGAAGAAGATGGAGTTTTCTGCAAAAATAAACCCTAAATCTACTCTCCATGCTCCTAGGAATACAACCCAAAAAGAAGCAACAAAGAGGCGCTTAACGAAGAGGGAGAGCGACGGCTGACCTCTTATTTATAAAATAAATAAATTAAATTAAAAAAATCAACGAAACAGATGAGAGAGGACGTCAGCATGCTCTGACTTGGGGTCTGTGTGACATGGTGCGCAGTCGTGGAAGGTGGGGGCATGTAGCAAGAGAGAGAGGAGCACCTGACATGGCTCTGTGTGACGCCAGGCCACGTCAGCCGGTTCAGAACGAGACAGAGAGATGAGCAGGAGGGAGAGAGACTTCGCCGCTAACGTTAGCGGACGTGGCGCTCGGCTCAGTAACGAAGACGAAGCTGACGTGGCGCTGTGCTGTTGTTACCCCCATTTATGCAAATACGTATTTTCTGAGTATTTTTCTGTATTTCGATATTTATAACTTCGTTATTTGTTAAATTCGTTTTGAATTTTATGTTTAAGCATTTTCTAAACAATAGTTATAATTATTTTGAATAAACTTTGTTTCCATTTCTGCTTGATCAACTATTCACATTTTAACTCAAATCAAAATATTATTACTGTTTCGACTATTACAACAAATTCCTATTTTTATATAATGATATTATTCTGATAATTGCTATTGTTGTTGTTAGTATTATTGTCACTACTATTATTGATAGTATTTTTATTCTTACTGCTATTATTAATATTGATTGATATTATTAGTATTATTATTTTTATTGACATGCATGGTTATTATTATTATCCTTAATATTTTGGAATTATTTATTATTACTATTGTTATTATTATTTTCTCTGTCAGTCGATTATTAAAACAAATCCGTTCTTATTTAATAATTGCATTTTTAATTATTTCAAATAATTTATATAATACAAATTATATCATATCAGATATCTTATTCTTGTGTTTGGGTTTATATTGATCAATTATATTCATATACAATCTATTTTTATTTATTGGGTCAAATACCCAATTACCCAATAACCCTATATCCTACTTTTCCTATAAATACTCTAATCTTCTAATTAAACCCTAATTCTACTTAACTCTAGCCCTTAGCCTTCAGCCGCTACTGTGCTAACCCCCCCCTCTTCCCTGCCATCATCCCTCTCTCTCTCTCCCTCTCTGATCCTTCAACCCAATCAGCCACCCATTGCTCCTCTCGTCTTATCCGATCGTCCCCTTCGACCCCTCATTCCCTCTTCGTCATCCCCGTGCCGCGGCCATTACCCGTCATCATCTCCACCGCTCGACTCCACCGGAACCCATTAACCCATCATCGCTGCCACCGCCTCTTTCCTCGTCGTCTCGTCTTCTACCCTCCGTTCACCCCCGCAACCACCGAAGATCCCTCGCGTCGTCATCGTCATCGTCGTCCAAGCCCCGGTCCCCCGCTGTTCGCCTCCTCTGTTTTCTTCGAGAAATAGAGTCACCTCATCGTCGAAGCCTGGCCGTTGCGTCGCCTCCCGACCGCAGCGCCACCGTCGTCCGCCGCCGCCACTGCCGTCACTTCACGACCGCAGTGTCGCCAGTCATCATCGAAGTCTCTCCCGCTCTCTCCTTCTCTCTCTCTATCGAAGTGGGGAAGAAGAGGAAACAGTGGTGGGTCCATCAGTAGTAAGAAAGCAGCAACGATCGTCTAGAGAGTTTGCTCGTCAGGTCCATCAGTACCTGTATAATTATTAACTCAAAGAAAAATAAAAAAGTACCCGTTAGAACAAGCTTCGGGTAGCAAGTAGCAACAAGCAGTAAAAAGGGGTAATATAACAAGATATAACATGGAAGAAACAAGAAGTAGAAGTACAAATACAATATGGAAGTAAGCAAGAAACTGGGACAATATGATCATGTAACTAATAACCGTAAACTAATGTAATCAAGACTTTAAAGTATAATCAATTGATAACCAAGTCGCAGTTAATCAATAATCATGTAATCAAAAATCGAGAGTCATGTAATAAAGAGTCATGTATTCAAGAATCATGTAATCAAGAATCAAGAGTCATGTAATCAAGAATCATGTAATCAAGAATCAAGAGTCATGTAATCAAGAGTCATATAATCAAGAATCATGTAATCAAGAATCATGCTTAGTGAAAATCTCGAGTTTATCTAAATCTCGAGTTTATCTGTTTTATTAACTTATCTAATGCACGCAATCCTGTGTCCCATACCACAAGTTCGGTGCATATCAATCATGTGACGTTTAGACTTAAGTTAGGAATTCTATAGGATTATGTACTCAGGTCTTCCAGTGATAGTATTAAGACATGTAATCAAGAATTATGTAATCAAGAATCAAGAATCAGGAATCAAGAATCACTATTTCGGGAAACGCGGGCTCCCTTCCGAGTATACTCCCCTATATTGTCCATTACTAAGCCGTACCCTTATAATCCCGGCTTGTTATTCTTTTATAATTAATTATGAATATGCAGTTGGTACGACTAGTGGAACGGTGAAATCAAGACAGTTAATCTAGAAAAATATCAAGGGCAGTAATCATGGTATGAGATGAAACGGGTATATGTATCGAGAGTAGTTATTATAAATTATCAAGTGATATAAAATGCATTATATGAGAAAATCTATATCTATGCAAGTTATTATTACAAGAACAATAATACATTGAGTTTATTAAATATGAAAAATAATGGGTTTATATGCAAAAACGTAGAGATAAATTTTTAGACAACTTGACATATCTGCATTCAAATTCACTTTCCCGTTGTCACAGAAAAGCAAATCTGATTCCGTCAGAGATTCTAGAAAGTAGACTCTCTTCCGGTTCTAACGCATATTCACATGATACATTCTAGAGAGAGTAGCTATGCGTATAAATTCATTCATCGCTGGTTTCGATGTTTCGCGGGCATTCTGGAAATTCAGAGTCACAATACTAAAATCGCGATATCTCACAATCTATACATCAGATTGAGAAACTGTAAGATGTTCTAAATATCTAGACTCGAAGGGCTACGATTTTCATGTAGAAAGTTCTTCGATCCAGTATCGGAAACATGGTCAAATTCTCAGTACAAGAGACCAGGTTAGTGGTCCCGTGTAGGTTCAAAAATTCACGATATGACAGTACTAAAATTGCGATAACTCACAATCTATACATCGGATTGAGAAACCGTAAGATGTTCTGGATTCGGGACTCGATGAGCTACAATTTCCACGTAGAAAATCTTCAATCTAGTATCGATAACATGGTCAAATTCTTAGTGTAATGTCAAAAAATTTAGAGATAGCAAAGTTGAATATTCGATATTGGATAACATGATTCGAAATGTGTTAACGGTTTACTCTTGAGTTGATATAGCATGGAACAAATGACTAGAACGGAATTTGACAATAAAACATGATAATAACTAGACTACTTGCCACGAGTCCAAGGAAAATGCTTGTACGAGAATAAAAAGAGTGTACAAGATACTTGTCTTATAACGTGACGATTACGGTGGTGGTGTTAACCACGGAAAAAAGAAGCGACGTCGGTAACGGACGACGGCAAGAATGGCAGCAAGACCGCTGCGAGCGTCAAGCGAGCATCAGTAGCAACGGTGAGCAAGCGACGACAATGAGCGACAACAACAACGAGGAGATGGCGCGGCGCCGGGTTGTTTGGGATTGAGTTCGGGTTGTTTTTCGGGGTTCGCGGGGCCATAGAAGCGGAGTCGTTGGATCGAAGGTGGAGGATAAAGTATAGCTCGGGTGCCGACTTGGATTCTCGGGTTTGAAGAAGGCAGAGGAAAAATGGAAGGAAAATGAAGAATGAGACGTAGAGATGAGGGTGAGGTGTAATATGTGCATGTATATATATATAAGAGAGAGAAAAAGAGATGGGATCTTAGGTGTGTATGTATAAAATAGGAGGGAGTGAATGCATGCATGTATGCATGTGTATTATTATTGTTAGAACCTGAATATAAAATACTAAAAATCCCAACAGAATTTGTGAAGAAATCAAATACAGAAAGGAAAATAGTAAACAATTAACTTGTACAGAGTCGAGATTTTTAAGAATCTCTGTCCTTAAAGCAGAATTTGCCCCGTAGTGTGACGGTTACCGGCAAATCGCTTCCCAGGATACAACTGTACCTTCTCTGAAGATGCAGCACCCTTGCTTCAGAGACAACGAACTGCTGTCTGTGTGTACTCTCAGTTGACAGACACTGACTCAGAGCAGAGGAAGAAGATAACTCAGAGCAGAGGAAGAAGAGAGTAAAAAATGTCAAAAATCTGTCTCTTCTCTGAAGATTTCAGTCTGGTTTTATAAACGGGACTGAGACTGTTCAGCAGCCATTACTCTGTAACAGCAGAGTAATGGGGACTCTTCAGTTGAGTAACTGGTGAGCCATTACTCTGCTGTTACAGAGTAATGGCCCCAGTTACTGAATCTGAAAGGTCTTTTCAGTTCAGTAGGGGAAAAGGCTGTCTGGGCAAAAAGTAAAATAAAAATTTAAGCCAGACCAAACCAAACCAAACCAAACCGAACCGAACAGAACCGAAGCCGAAGCCGGGCCGGGCCGGGCGCGCGCGCGCGCGTGCGCGCGTGTGTGTTTGTCATTTTGGCTAAGTCCTCTCTCCACTACACGTTAGTGGTAACCCCCGGGCCACGCCCTCTAGTCCAGTTTTCTAGTATATATACTAGTATAAATCTTTTCCAATTTCCGATATGGGACTATCCATTTGTTAAGTTGGTACCTTTCAAGTACCCAACTTTGGATCAACATTTCTCATTCATACGGAATTCGTTTTTGGCAAGTGAGTATACTACGGAATAGTACTCGACGAGAGGATCGCAATCCACTCATTTTTCGGTGCCGCCGGTAGCCGAAGCTTGCCGGAATTCGGCCCAGAAAACTGCAAAAATTAATTCCAACAATCCCCCACATGAATGGAAATTACCAGACCATGTAATCCAGACACGACAGAAAAAACAAAAAAAAACATGACAGAAAGACTCTGAGAGTACAATCGGAAAATCACTGCATCAGGAATGGTAGTAATTTTTCAACTTTGAACCACCCTTAGTAATTAGCTATCGGATTCACTTGACCAGGTAGTGATCATGATGTCTTGAACTACCCGGGCGTTCATGTGAACCTAGACAATAATTATCACACAGTTTCATCTCCTCACAGAACTAAGTTCTCTTGTTGTGTTCATTTTGGCCTTGAACATCCCTGGTTAATCATGAGTGAACTTGGAGAATGTAGCCTCTCTTCATTCTCCTAGAAACGGCCCCATTTCACACTCACAAGGTGATTTCCCATAAAGAGTATCCTGCTATACCCCACTTTTATTTCAAAGCTATGGGAATCATTAAAAGCCAAGCTTATCCTAACTATTTGCAGGCAGCACTTGTTTTATCATCCTAAGAATGGGTATGAGATGTTAATCTCTCAGTGCTTTCGTCGATTCAACAAGATTTAGTTGTCCCTTTGAACCTAGATCTTGGGATCTCCAATTTCTAGGTAGGGTTTCCATCAAGTATCCTCTTTCATCATAGGCTTTAAACCCATTTCTCTTGATGATCTCACAACCTGCTCTCGCGACAGACCTTTAGTAAATGGATCCGCTAGGTTGTCGGCCGATTTTATATATTCTATAGAGATTACTCCATTTGAGAGCAGGTGTCTAATGGTTTTGTGTCGCCTTCTGATATGACGCGACTTACCATTATACATGCAACTCAGTGCCCGTGCTATAGCCGATTGGCTGTCACAGTGTACACATAAGGCAGGCACTGGTTTTTCCCACATAGGAATATCCTCTAAAAAGTTGCGAAGCCATTCTGCTTCTTCTGCCGCCTTGTCTAACGCAATGAATTCAGATTCCATGGTGGATCTGGCCAATAACGTTTGTTTAGAGGATTTCCATGACACAGCTGCACCACCAAGTGTAAAGACATATCCACTTGTGGATTTTGAGTTCTTTGAGTCCGATATCCAGTTGGCATCACTGTAGCCTTCAAGTACTGCTGGATATCTGGTGTAATGCAGCGCATAACTCTGAGTATGTCGCAAGTAGTTCAATACTCTAGTTATTCCTTTCCAGTGACTTCGTCCTGGATTACTCGTGTATCGGCTTAGTACGTTTACCGAATGTGCTAGGTCCGGTCTTGTACAATTTGTTAGGTACATCAGACTACCAATTACACATGCATATTCCAGTTGTGATATGCTTTCGCCTGTATTTTTGAACAGGTGAAGACTGGGATCGACGGGACTTTTTGCTGTCCCATTGGAATAATTCTTGAATCTTTCAAGTATTTTCTCAGCATAATGAGCTTGAGACAAAGTAATTCCCTCAGATTTCCTGCAGACTTTGATTCCTAGTATGACATCTGCAACTCCCAAGTCTTTCATGTCAAACTTGCCACTAAGCATGCTTTTAGTTTGTTTGATAATGTCGTTATTGCTTCCAATAATGAGCATGTCGTCTACGTATAGACAGACCAGAATGTATCCGTTTGGAGTATCTTTGATGTAGATACATTTATCACACTCATTTATTTTGAAACCATTTGACATCATAACATTGTCAAATTTTGCATGCCATTGCTTTGGAGCTTGTTTCAGGCCGTACAGTGATTTTACAAGTGCACACTTTATTTTCCTGTCCAGGAACTACGTAACCCTCAGGTTGTTTCATGTATATTTCTTCTTCTAAGTCCCCATTTAGAAATGCAGTTTTAACATCCATTTGATGTATTTCCAGGTTACGTAGAGCTGCAATAGCTATCAACATTCTTATGGATGTTATTCTTGTAACTGGGGAATATGTATCGAAGAAATCTAGGCCCTCTTTTTGCCTAAATCCTTGTACCACAAGTCTAGCCTTATGCTTCTCTATTGAACCATCTGGTTTCAATTTTTGTTTGAAAATCCATTTGCATCCTAGAGCTTTACATCCAGAAGGCAAATCAACTAACTCCCATGTATGATTTTGCATAATGGAGTCTATTTCACTTTTGATTGCTTCCTTCCACATAGGAGCATCAGGCATAGACATGGCTTCCTTGAACGTTCTGGGCTCATTCTCTAACAGAAAGGCCGTCACAAAGTCAGGACCAAATGATTTTGATGTTCTAGCCCACTTACTTCGTCTAGGCTCATCGGTATCTTGTTCTGGTTCATCAACTGAAGTGCTTGCAGTCCCTTGTTCACGTGTACGTTTAGGGTACGTAGTATCCTTGCACGAAAACACGTGTTCAAAGAATGAAGCATTTCTCGATTCCATTATTGTATTTACATGGATATCCGGTATATCCAATTTGTATACCAAGAACCGATATGCACTACTGTTGTGTGCATAGCCTATGAATATGCAATCAATCGTCTTAGGTCCGATGGTGACCTGTTTCGGGTTAGGTACTGCCACTTTTGCTAGACACCCCCACACTTTGAGGTATTTATACGAAGGTAAATTACCTTTCCACAATTCATATGGTGTCTTGCCGGTTTTCTTGTGAGGTATTTTGTTGAGAATGTAGTTGGCAGTCAACAACGCTTCCCCCCACATGTTTTGGGGTAGGCCAGAATTCAACAACAAGGCATTCATCATCTCCTTTAGAGTTCGATTTTTGCGTTCGGCAGTACCGTTTGATTCGGGTGAGTATGGAGCAGTTGTCTGATGAACTATTCCATGTTCCGAGCAGAACATGTTAAATGGTGCATCATATTCTCCTCCTCTATCACTTCTAACGATTTTAATCGTTTTGCCAAGTTGATTCTCAACCTCAAGTTTATATTCTTTGAATTTATCCAAAGCCTCATTTTTGCTATGTAACAAATATACATAACAAAATTTTGTGCAATCGTCTATGAAAGTCACAAAGTACTTTTTGCCACCTCTAGTCTGCACATATTTTAAGTCACACAGATCCGTGTGAATTAGACCTAGAGTTTCTGTGTTTCTTTCTACAGAACGCGATGGAGTTTTAGTGAGTTTGGCCTCCGTGCAAACTTCACATTTTTCTGAGTTATCTACCTTAAACTTTGGTAGCAGATTCATGTTAACTAATCTACGCATAGAATTTACATTAACATGGCCTAGTCTTTCATGCCAAACAGTAGAAGACTCAACAACATAGGCAATAGGAGTTATTTCATTAATTTTGGGAACAGCAGGAACAATAGTTTTAGGGATGACTGTCATTACATTAAACTTGAACAGTCCATCCTTTACATATCCTTTACCCAAATATACCCCATTCTTGGACAGTACAAAATTATCAGAAACAAGTACAATTTTGAACCCATTCTTGCTTAGCAAAGAACCTGATATCAAGTTCTTTCTAATGTCTGGGACATGCAGCACATTTGTGAGTGTTAGCTCTTTGCCTGAAGTCATTTTCAGCACTATCTTCCCTGTTCCTTCAATTTTGGAGGTGGAAGAGTTTCCCATGAACAGTTGTTCATCTTTGTTGCACTTCTGGTAGGAGGTGAACATTTCCTTGTCCGAGCAGATATGCTTGGTGGCCCCTGTATCGTACCACCATTCACGAGGATTGCTCCCCACAAGATTTACCTCTGAAACAACAGCACAGAGGTCCAGGTCAGAGAGACCAGTGGACAAGTTCTCAGCAATGTGTACATGAGATTTTTCATTTCCTTTTACATGTCCAGATTTTGAATAATTACTGTCCTTACTACGGCACTCAGAAATTTTGTGCCCCAACTTACCACACTTGTGGCATTTCCCAGCAAACCTCTTTGCAAGAGGTTTTTTGTTGGAGGCCTGTGGCAGAAACTTCCTCTTCTTGCCCTTCTGTTCATGCTCCACCACATTAGCCTTTTCTATGGAGTGATTTCCATAGGACCTCTCAGCCTTGCGATTCTCTTCTTCAATCCGCAACCTGATAATTAGATCTTCAAGAGACATCTCCTTTCGTTTGTGTTTGAGATAGTTCTTGAAGTCTTTCCACCCAGGTGGAAGTTTTTCTATGAACGCTGCAACCTGGAAAGGTTCGCACAGCGTCATATTCTCTGCAGCAATGTCGTGCATTATAACCTGCAGTTCTTGGACTTGACTCACCACTGTTTTGGAGTCAATCATCTTATAGTCCAGAAATTTGCCGACAACAAATTTCTTGGACCCGGCGTCTTCAGTTTTGTACTTCTTTTCCAGGGACCCCCACAGGAGTTTGGATGTCTTGAAGACGCAGTAGACGTTGTACAGAGAGTCTACCAGGCCATTCAGGATGTAGTTCCTGCACAGGTAGTCGCCCTGTGTCCACGCGTCAACTGCTGCAACAGAGTGTGCTTCCATTGGCGCCAGCATCGGGGCAGATTCATTGAGGAATCTGTCCAGCTTCAATGTGGTCAGGTAGAACTGCATCTTCCCCTGCCACTTTTTGAACCCAGTTCCATTGAACTTCTCCGGTTTTTCTCCCACGCTTATGTGCGTGGGCAGAACGACCGAATGTGCCGCAACCGATTGTGCAGTCACATTCTGGGTCACCGGAGTTTGGGTACTGATAAGCCCAGCAGCAACTTCAGTTTGTGTGTTTTCCATGTTTTGATTTTGTTCTCTGAAATTGGTTGAAAACAGAAACTATTAGTTATTTTTCCGAACAGAACCTGTAAACAAACTTCACAAAAATTGTTAGAATCTGTGAGGAAAAATTTCTGCTTTAAGATTGTTAGAACCTGAATATAAAATACTAAAAATCCCAACAGAATTTGTGAAGAAATCAAATACAAAAAGGAAAACAGTAAACAATTAACTTGTACAGAGTCGAGATTTTTAAGAATCTCTGTTCTTAAAGCAGAATTTGCCCCGTAGTGTGACGGTTACCGGCAAATCGCTTTCCAGGATACAACTGTACCTTCTCTGAAGATGCAGCACCCTTGCTTCAGAGACAACGAACTGCTGTCTGTGTGTACTCTCAGTTGACAGACACTGACACAGAGCAGAGGAAGAAGATAACTCAGAGCAGAGGAAGAAGAGAGTAAAAAATGTCAAAAATCTGTCTCTTCTCTGAAGATTTCAGTCTGGTTTTATAAACTGGGACTGAGACTGTTCAGCAGCCATTACTCTGTAACAGCAGAGTAATGGGGACTCTTCAGTTGAGTAACTGGTGAGCCATTACTCTGCTGTTACAGAGTAATGGCCCCAGTTACTGAATCTGAAAGGTCCAAACCGAACCGAACCGAACCGAACCGAACCGAACCCAAGCCGAACCCAAGCCGAACCCAAGCCGAGGCCGAGGCCGAGGCCGGAGCCGGAGCCGGAGCCGGGCCGGGCCGGGCCGGGCGCGCGCGCGCGCGCGTGTGTGTTTGTCATTTTGGCTAAGTCCTCTCTCCACTACACGTTAGTGGTAACCCCCGGGCCACGCCCTCTAGTCCAGTTTTCTAGTATATATACTAGTATAAATCTTTTCCAATTTCCGATATGGGACTATCCATTTGTTAAGTTGGTACCTTTCAAGTACCCAACTTTGGATCAACATTTCTCATTCATACGGAATTCGTTTTTGGCAAGTGAGTATACTACGGAATAGTACTCGACGAGAGGATCGCAATCCACTCATTTTCCGGTGCCGCCGGTGGCCGGAGCTTGCCGGAATCCGGCCCGGAAAACTGCAAAAATTAATTCCAACAATTATAAGGAGAGAAAGAAAGGCTGCATGCATAGGTGTGAAGAATGCATGCAAGGTGTGAATGCATGTGTATTGTGTAGTGTTTGGTGTGGAAAAATGAGAGAGGTATGGAAAAATGAGAGGAGTTAGGCTGTAGAAAAATGTAAAAGAAGATAGAAGAGGGGTTGACGGAAGAGAGGATTAGGAGTATGGTGTGAAAAAAATGTGAGGAGGGGGAGATAGGTGTGCTACATGTGTGTGTATAAAATAAGGAGAGAGTGAATGCATGCATGCATGCATGTGTATTATTATAAGGAGAGAAAGAAATGCTGCATGCATAGGTATGAAGAATGCATGCAAGATGTGAATGCATGTGTATTAGTGTAGTGTTTGGTGTGGAAAAATGAGAGGGATATGAAAAAATGAGAGGAGTTAGGCTGTAGAAAAATGTAAAAGAAGACAAAAGAGGGGGGTGACGGAAGAGAGGATTAGGAGTAGGGTGTGGAAAAATGAGAGGAGGGGTGTGGAAAAATGAGAACAATGAGGAGAAGTCATGAGGGAGTTAAGCGTAGAATGAGAAAAATGAGATGGAGAGATTGGCCGTATGTGAGTGATTAGCGTGAGTGAGTTAGGCAGATGTGAGAAATATTGATTAGGGATAATTGGGGTTAGAATTTGTATATAAACTCCGATCGAAAAATCACAAAATTATGGAATTGGTCAGAAAAATATTCTGGCTCTAGATAAAGAGTCCAAAGAGAAGAAAATAAAATAAAAATAAAATTAATCTGAAAATTGAAGTACAAAAATTTATGTAATAAAATACGTACAACTGAAACAGGGAGTTACAGGGATTCTCATCCTGTTATTCTATTTATTCGAATCTACTAAATAACAGGCAAGTCTCTTCTTGAACTAGTATTTTATTTTGTTCAAGATTCCTTTAATCTCTGCAAGTAGATCCAGTCCATTTTTCTTATCATGCTGTTATTTGACAATTCCGTTAAGTTTATTGAGGGTTTGCACGGGCTAACCCGATATACTCTTAACATCGTGTTGTTCTGTTTGATCTAAAATCTAGTCCCTATTGTTTCATTGCATATGCACATTTACATGAAAAATAACTAGATCCATGTTGTAGATCGTTGATGAATTGTATACATGTTAGATAGATTTGATTTGATGAATTGATTACCATGCCTGTAAAATTGTATCTTAGAACTGAAATTATGCATGTTAATCATCTACTGACACTTTGATTATTTATTTGCATGAAATATATGATTGTATGATTTAATTGTTGCCTATTCATGTCAAAATAAATTCTGGACTGCTATGTGTTCCATTTTGAATCAGATTTTCGACCATGTTGCTGTCATATTTTAAATTAACTTTTTGAACATGAAATTTAGCCCAAGATGTCTGGTTTACTACCTTTTTACAGATTTGAATTAATGCTTTCCTTGAAAACCCAGCTTTCACTGAAAACCATTGATGCCATTGATGATGATGATGATGATGATGAAAGAAATTCTTTCACTGAAAACCCAGTTTTAATTTGCATGTAGCATCGCAAAAAGGTCCAGTTGACCCTGTCGAATTAATGCTTTCTCCATGTCAGAGTTTAAGTAAAAAAAAAAGGGGGGGGGGGGGGGGGGGGGGGGGGGGGGGGGAGAGTTCCACACTTGTTTGATGGCAAGGATGTTGTATGTAATGTCACGGCCTGTAAGGAATGCAGCTTGTTCTTTCAAGACAATGCCACAATGAATCGGCCGGCTTCCATCGATTAGCCTGTGTAATTTGTGATTGGTTAGTCGTATGTTGATCCTCGATCATGAGAGAGTGACTATAATTCTTTTGTTTCCTCCTCCTGATAGATATATTGATGGGAAAAAAAATTGTATTGGTATCAGTATCACCTTTGTCAAAGTCATATTGTTCTCGGTCTTGAGCTGAGTAAGTTAGAGAGTTCTCTGTTATGATTATGAAAATGAGCTGCGAGCTCAACAATGTTGCTCCAGTCATCATCATTATCATTACACCCCTCTTCCGCTTCTTTGGTAGGTAGAGCTTGGAGTTGATGTTCAATTTCCCTGAGTTCGGATCAATGCATCAAAATTGGTTCATTGGTATTGTTCTTCAATCTTTCTCTTGATCATTTGAGTTTAGCTGTAATGTTACTGTAATTGGATTGGTCCAGATTTGATCGATGGCTTGAGTAATTGCCTGATCATTAAGAGACCGGTTGTTTCATATCTAAAGTATTATCTAGTTCTTTTGTTCGAATAACTTTTAATAATGTTGCTCATAATTTAGTTTCTTATTCATCATTTCTATGCCATTGAATCTGCTTTTACAACCCAATTTATTTGAGCAGCTCATATTAATATAAACAATTTATCATGCTTCTAATAAAATTTGCTGCAAATTTCCAATCAAAAAGAATATATATATATATATATATATATATATATATATATATATATATATATATATATATATATATATATGTGCGTGTGTGTGTGTGTTTTCAAATATGTGCTTTATATTATAATATAACATATAGATGTTACATTTAAGTCACATGTTGATCATTATGTAATCTGAAACTTTAAAGTATGATTGAAATTTATGTAAATTGTCCTTTCCACAATTAATGTGGTTTGAACTCTCAGTGCTACACTCACACTCTTGTACAGTACCATATTAGCACACCATGATGTGACAGTCCTAATCAGCACTGCCACATCATTAGCCTAATAAAAATCTGACTAAAGACCCTAATTGATTTCTAATTAATTTTATTTTAGATTTTACATAATGATTAATCTCATAATATTTATGGTCTAAGTTGGGATTAATTTCATTCTTTCTGTTGAAGTGGCAGTGTTATTAGGAATGTCACATCATGATGTTAATTTAATAAGTGTACAAAGGTGTAGGTGTTACATTACACCAAAATAGTCGAGATATATGTAAATAAGATGAATAGATATTGATTTGATATATGTAAATAAGATGAATAGATATTGAAATCAAAGACAACTATATCTAATTTCTAATAACATATGGATATTCATGCAATATTCTCTATTTCTTTTCTTCGAATAGGCAAAAGACCACTATTTTTATTAATTATTTTTATTTTTTTTGGATAAAAAACAACTAAAATTAATATGAAGAAATATCAATCTCTTTAAAAAATATGAAGGGTAAATAGCACAAACTTGTAAAAAGGGAAAGCAATTAACCTGCATCCATAGTGCGTCATCGTACATAACTACCGAAAGTAGGTACAACATTCGTTTCCGGTTAAATTTAAGTTACATGCATCGTATATTGTGTATGATAAAAATATGATAAAAATACCATCATTCGAAATTTTGGATCCATATTTGAGCTTGGGTTTCGGGTTTCAAATTTTGAGTTCAAATAAGTTTTGAACATGTAAGGAGTAGGAGAGAATAAAGGAATGAGGGAGAGGGAAAGAGGCGAATAGGGTTGAAGGATGATATGAGATTGCTGGGTAAAATGCAAATTTGTAATGAGTAGATTGCTGGGTAAAATGCAAATTTGTAATGAGTTGGGTTTCAAATTAGATTTGATGAACTTTTAGGTTCAAATTTAATGGGTTTTTTGGATTTGAGTTTGAGATGGTGTGAGCAATGAAGGGAAGGAAAAACCCTCGATGATTCAGGCTTTCTTGCATATTTTTCAGCGATATCCCAGCCACCAAATTCAAAGCCCATAAGAATCAATCTCACATTAGGTTTGATCGACAAGAAAGGATCTACGCTTTCTTCATCCTTCAAAGAACTCATTATCTGGTAGCTCCCACAGAAAAAAGTAACATCAATTAATATCTCAATCGAAGGAGTACACACACTCACATGCAGGCATGAAACTACAAATCTATGTTTGACAAGTGTATACAAAAACAAGTACAGATACATCTAATTCTTTGTAGCATTAAGGTTAGGTTATACATGCTATATTCCTTCTTTCTTTCCTCAGAATAGGCAAGAGACCACTCTATTTAATCTGAATATGAAGTGAAATATCAATCTTACACAAATATGAATAACTTGCCTATATGCTATCTAACAATGAGATCAACATTATCAAATTAAATCAAAATTGAATTGGAATCAGGCTGACAACAACCAAAAAAAAAAAAACAAAAGATATGAAATTTAGACTCATTGAAGTCCTTGCGAATGCGGCACATCTCTTGCATGCATCCTCCTCTTGTACACGCTGAATGCCCCACGGTATTGCAATTCACTTCCAGATTTTGATGGCGGACCTGTACAATAAGCGGCTAAGTTAAAATAATATTAATGTATAACATCAGACAAATACACAAAAGTCTGGTTGAACTCTAAAAAGCGCAGAGTGTATAACCGTCAAAGTAATACTTTCAGCTGGCAACCTAGGTCTTTGGTAAGATGTGTTCTCGCTAAACAAAAAATTTGAGATAAGAGGAAGGTGTCAATTCACACACCTTGGATTCGTATTACACTGTTATGTTCCATGCTCTGCGTGATGCAATCGTATGACACCAAAGAAGATGAAAAGATATGCTTGCCAAGCAATAACCTAAATAAGTTCTATGAGTATTTAGTTTACAAACTATCCACAACATCATAGTCTGCCACCCTATAACTTGAAATTCTTGCACAAGACCTGACATATATACGAGTATTTCTTTTACAGTATGATGGTTGTACCGTCCATAGAGAGACCCAAACCGACATGCACAAGTATTTCTTGCAGAATAGGATGGTTACACAGTATATGGACGGATGGATTTGGCTTCGTGGAGTAACTTACTTCCCCTAAACTTTGTTTCTAATATATACAAAGTAGATTGTTTTGTACTTCTACCCCCCGATACTAAACTCCCAGTTTTTTCATGTTCTTAACTTTATGGAAAACATGGCTTACCAAATATAATATGCCTCACACATAACTTCAATATAGAAACTATATCGCTGTATAACATGAATAGTGCACACGGTAGGATAAAATTGACGAAGTGGAAGCTAGGATTTGAATCTTGTAGAGGGCATGAAAAGTGCAATCTATTTTTTACAACTTTGGTCTGAAACATATTAATCGATATAAGTACGAATTACAAAATCTCATGCATTTAAAAACTATTGTTATGTTTAGAATTGCTCACTAAACAAGACTGCAACATAGTTTTATATTTTTCTGATTGTATAAATTAATATATGCCCCAAAATTAGCATCCATATGTATCATCTATATTTAATCATTGTCCAAAACAAATTAATCATCAGAATTGCAATCAAAAGCCAGTACAGAAATAAATATTTATTTCACAGAACATGACAAGATTAAGCGTAGCAAATACTAAATGAGAAAAATTTCTCAGTAAAATTGAAGGACTGGTTGTTAAAAACAAATAGTACCTTGGTCTAGCATCAGTATCAACATAGGCTCGGCATGATCATCCAATAAACTCCATCTCTAAGCGAATCAACACTAGTCCTCTTTTCTCCAGATTCTATGTCAAATCCATCCACGCCTCTGCTAAACAATACCAGTAGTATATACAGTTCCCTCTCACCCCATTCGGTGCTCTAAATGAAGCATGATCTTAATTGTAATGAACACCACTTGATCACCAAGACTCTATCCTCACCAATTTAGTTTCCTTCAAGTTCACCTTAAAGACTAGATATCCCACAGCGACACCCAGAACCCATGGGCTTCTCAGAACCAATAGTATATCATCATTGGCTTGCACCAAAGTTATAAATAAATCTTCCATTGGTGGTAATTTGGTCCTATCCATCTCAACCATTTGAACAGACGGGAGATCGCCACCGGTGACTACAAGGAGATTTCAAGAGCTACAAAGGCAGTAAAGCTCCCCCATAGTAGCAACAGTTTTCTACACACCAATACAACTTACCTTTGTAATTCAGCTTCATCCAAAAGGGGTCCTCGTTACTATCTCCGTGACGAAACACCCAGATCGTCTTCTTCACCTTTAATACAAAGAAAACCACTTTTACTTCAGGGGATGATGCAAGCACCGACACACTGTCCCTCTTGTACACAATGCTAGCAGTAATGGAGGTAAAACATGCTTCAGATTCAGAATCGCAACATAACTAACATCTTGCAAAATCAGCCAACCAGTGGCGGCCCGGTAAGGGCCGCCAAGCCAACGGAGACTTCCCAGTTTGTCTCTCTTAATATTGTGAGATTTTCTTCCCTCAAAGGGGGTGATGCAAGAGAGAACATCTTCTTCTTTGCAATGCCGTGATGGGTAGGCGACAAACCATAGAAGAGAAAGAATGGGCGAGTCGTGTTTTTTCTAGAGGTTCTGCCAGTGCTTGCAAACTGCTCCAAACTGGATGAAGTTTGAAAGGGAGAGGCGAGACAGGATTGGTTCTGCCACAAAGTTTGTTCTTCCAGGAATAGTAAGGATCCTCTTCTTCCTCCTCTTCACGACGAAATTCGGGTAATTCAGTGGTGGAAGATGAAGACAAATAGTAGTGTTGATCAGCATGATTATCATGTTAAGGATCTACAACTATGGTGAAAGCTCAAACACACCACAACGAAATGAAAATCCCAAACAACTCCTGCAACTTGAAGAAGCACACTAAAATCGCGAGCACAAGTTGTAGCAATAACAAATAAATAACACGAGAGATATAGTTAGGCTAACCTATATATATATATGAGGATAAGAGGGCTAGGCTAGATGTCACCCTAGCTAACTTAGTTATGGAGACATCTCAAAACTTCGTATATCATCCAAAATGAAAGTTCAAACCGTTATATGTGATCTACATCATAAAAACTATGTTTGTACACTATCTGAAATTAAATTGACGAATTTTAACCACTCATAGCGCGACATAAAAAAGACCAATTCTAAACCAATTATAAAAACATCATTTTTTAGGTACATGATAAATGATTAAATCTCATCAAAATTATTGAAATCTTGGACATACTTATTCTTTAAGGTGTAAAGTGACTAGAAAAGTGTCAACTACTATTTTTTGGAGTTAATGTAAACTATGTAGTCCAACTCTCTCTCTCTCTCTCTCTCTCTCTCTCTCTCTTCTCTCTCTCTCTCTCTCTCTCTCTCTCTCTCTATCTATCTATCTATCTATCTATCTATCTATCTATCTATCTATATATATATATATATATACACACACACACACACTAGGTTTGCCCGTGGACACGTGCCGACAACACGTCTTCGTGAACGATGCAGCATATGAAAAGTCCTATAAACAGTAAAATATATGCAATCATGTTTGACTAACAAATCACATAGGTATCAACATTTATATGCAATACCACCGGGGCTAGTGACCATTCAACTCTTGAAGAAGCTCCTTATTTTCTGAAAAGTGAAGAGATATGAGAGAGAGAGAGAGAGATATCTGAAAAGGTGAAGAGAAGAGAAGAGAGAGAGATAGTAATAAAGTGAGGAGGATTTATGTTTCGGGAGGGGGGGGGGGGGGCCCCATGTCGTTTGGGATGGTGAATCTAAACCATTTATGTTATTTCAATTGAAAGAAAGCCACTTGATAGCTTTTTTCAAATTGCCTTGTGATATATATATATGAGGATACGGGGGACCTATGGCATAGAAGAAAATTTCCTCCTATGGCGCACTAAAAATCTGATCTTCGTAACCAAATTTTACAATACTCGCCGTTCAAGTTGATTTTGATACTATATAACACAAAGTGAAGTAAAATAACTAAATTTGAACATGTTTGTCTATACATCATGATGCTGCAAAATGACCAGTTTTTCAACAATAGAAAAATGAGATTCCGATATTTATGCTATGTCCACAACATCCGCCATCTGCCATCAGCATGAAAATATTAGAAAACACTCTGACATCCACATTTAGAACTTTGGAATACTGTGCAACATTGTATAAATTTTACCTGCAATGTATGTGTAACATGTTGCTATCATTAATACATTTAGTAGCGAATTATTTGTGTTAGTTATACGATATATGCATAATGGAATGTATGTAAATGTTAGATCATTTTTAGGATATATTTTTCCATCCTACATAGGAGTTGTATTAGATATACCAATATACTCAGTGTATTAGATGTCCTGATACAGATGATATAATGTATCAGACATAAAATTCTTGGTCCGAAAAAAGGACCGACATCTGCCATCTAAAAACCTGAACACGGACATTTATGCTCTTCATAATGTTCTTAATACTTCTAGTACACAATAGATTTGTATGATATGTTTAGTTGTGTATTATATGTTTAATTATTTAGACATTATTAAAATAATAAACAAAAGTGTGCCTCACATAAGTTAGATGCACGCTTGCGCAAATGCTGTCGGGCCAATTTGCACACACCTTGCACCTAAACTAGACTTCTTTCACTCACAATTATCCATTTGATTAGAAAAACAACTGA
This sequence comes from Hemerocallis citrina, assembly GCA_017893485.1. Lineage (NCBI taxonomy): Eukaryota > Viridiplantae > Streptophyta > Magnoliopsida > Asparagales > Asphodelaceae > Hemerocallis > Hemerocallis citrina. The sequence goes on along the minus strand of JACEHZ010000229.1, from coordinate 112,712 downwards.
ATTAACAATGATCTCATGAATTAGCTGACTTTAAAAGATTAGGGAAACAAATTGTCATTGCATACTTACTCCAGGTTGATCTAACAAATGCATACGTAAACTACACATTGTTTTAATTCATTAAGGAGATAACCCAATTATTTTTAAAATAATATGACACATGGAAAACAAAATTAGGGGGAACAGAACTAAGGTAAAGGAATATTATCATCTGAATACCTGGACCACGTAGAAGTGCCTTCACGGATTCAGATGATCTCTTCACCTATTTTATAGAGGTTAAGGGAATGTTTATAATCCCAGTGCTTTTTTTATTAAGAGAACAAAATGTCGTCAAAGCCCAAGAAATAAAAGTGTCCAATCTTAAATAGAAGCAGAATATACTGTAGCAAAAGATATTTTGATTCGGTTGTTTAACGACAATTAAAAACATGGTGCTTAATAATCATAAGGGAAACTAGGAAGATTAACCGCTCCCTCCCTCCGGTCACCCCAATTCATTAACATGCAAAGAAAGCTGACAAGCCACACCTTTACTATTATAAACCATATAGGTCGAGTGAAGCCAATCTATGTGATGTGTGAGAAGACAACCTAGAGCGTGTGCCTCCAAACTTTATTTTTTTTAAATGGGGAACATCATTAAAAGGCAATTCAACCATACTACCATATCAAAAATAGTGAATAATTTATATCAAAAATAGTGAATAATTTATCACTTTCTTGGAGATGATAGAAGTATAAATGTGCATCCCCCGTCCAAACACATCCGGTAGTAAGTAAACATTGTAGGATAAAAATTCTGCAGTGTGATTCTTTCCAAAAATTAGAATAAAAAAGATACAAGAATCTATCTTTGCACCTGATTTTGCTACTGCACTTTTAATAAGAGTGCAAACCAAACCTAAGCCACAGATTAAGTTATGAAAATCAAAAGCATCAGGTTGACGGAATTACCATTGCAGAAAACATGGGGCAGTGATAAGATATTCATTGGGATCATAAGAAAAATATTGGGAGAAAATCTAGGCCAGCACTCATGCTTAGAGTACAGCCATGCCTTTTATTTCAACCCATCATCATGCATAAGCAAGAAGCATTGTTGTAGAAGAGGTTGCGAGAACCACAATGCCATAACTTGAGCAAGGGCAAGGGCCCTCTTCATTTACTCAACTTAGATCTAATCACCACCACAACAGTTTTCTACTCAAACCTTCTACTTTCAAGCATCATATCCTTCCAGTTCTGAATTAAGAATACATACAATAAAGATAGATAAGCGATGATAATTTATTAAGAGACGAGGATAAAAAACCTCCAATAAAACAAAATTGGAGCAACGGAATATAAACTGGAAGAATAAGTCAAAAAGCAAGTGGTAAATACAAATCATAGAATATTAATACAACAGGACATTAGGGATTCATCACCTAAAACCCACCACAAGATTCAGTCTCAATAAACAAGTAAATCTCATGAATCTGAAAATCACAAGTAGAAAATAAAATTAACATTATTTAAAAATCCGAAGTAACAGAACAGTTATAACAAGAAAACAACAGATAAACAGGAACTGCACAATTTTAAAGATATGTAATATGTTCCCCTTTTTAATGTGTTAAATTTCTAATTTTATGAGTAGGAATTCAAACTTAATGACATTAGCATCTAAGCGGTATATTGGGGAACAACCGTACACACAGTGCAAATTCCATATGATATAACAAAGAAAAATGCATAAAGTGTAAATTAACAACCTGGAGCAGGAAGAACCATAACACTAGCAATTGTCCCTGTGAGGTATTCCTGCAGCTAGCTTTCTCATGAAATGAAGATGAAGATGACACATTCCCTCTGAATGCAGTTACTGTTGCTGCTGCAGTAGTCCATCCTCTACCTAGGGGGGGGTATTTTAAGTATGCATTTAAAAAAGCTTGCACATGAGTTAATATTAGATTAATCAAACAACAGCAGAACATCTTGCTTTCATTTATGTACATTCAGAACTTAGTTATACAGAATATTAGATTTTTCATAATTCCATACTCAGAGCACATTAAAATACTACACAAAATAAAACTTACAGCACAAATTTTCTAAAGATGGAAAAAGATTCCAGCTATTAGCATATTGCAAACAGGAAGAGTAAATAAGGATCATCAAACATATTATATGGATCATATATGGAGAGAATGAATATAATGGAAGTTAAGGGAACCACCAGAACAGAATGTGCATAAGGTTTTCAATAGAGCCAGACAATTTTAAGTACCACATGCCCTCAGGGATCAAGTAACTGCCCCTTGCTTGATTCTGCAAGACTCCAAAGCCAGGCTGGGTGCAGCAGCTAGTGGAACTCCCGCCACTGCTATGACCAATTGACCATATTGAGCAAGAGAGATAATTTGATGTTTTGTTTTGTTCTAAAAAAGTGGAGGATGTTTAATATCAACTGTAATACCCCTAGTATGCATGGTTAATAACATTTTTTTCTTTTACTTAAAATAAAAATATACATATACATTGTTATATATATATGCATTGACATTGTTATTTTTTTATCATACACTACACTATTATTTCTATGTTTGTTTTGTTTAGCATATCTATATGGTTAATTTTTTTAAAAGCCTAATATGTTACCTTTTAAAAGGCCCAACATTTCTTTTCTTAAGGCTCAATCCAACATGGCTATTTAGGGAATTAAGTGAAATTAGATTAACTCTAAGGGGTTTAATGCAAAAAAGGGGGACACCTACGCATTTCTACACCTTTCCACCAATTCCTACACTCCACTATCTCTCTCTCCTTCTCTCTTTGCAACCGGCCAGCCCTCTTTCTCCCCTTTCTCTATATATATGCTACTACTACTACTACTACTGTTGTTTACAACTACTACTGCTGCTGCTTACTACTACTACTACTATACTACTTTACTACTACTACGATTGGAGCAAGAAGACTAAAGGTGCACAGAGGAGAAGATAGCAACTTGAAGCAACCAATAGATTGAAGCTTACAAACAAATCAAAGTGAGTATTTTCCTTTGCCTCTTGTTTATTTTTATGGCTTTTGACAGCTTGTTAAGATGTTGAGATGTTGTTGAGATGTGTCTTAGTATTGAAGTTATGCTTGTTAGGAAATATGTTTGTTAGAAGCTATGATTGATAAGATGTTAATTGAAAGTATTGAATATTTTAGTTCATATGATGTAAGCAAGACGATGGTCTAATTAGAAGAATGGTAAATGATGCATGCTTACTCACAATCCATGTTTTACTCTTTGAGAAATTAACTAATTGTTTATGTATATATAAATTTTATAATGTAAGGAAAAAGTTGTAATTTAATTAGAGAGGCACTTGTGTTGGGGTTTGTGGATCCAATACACAATAATGGGGTTGGAGAAGTCAGATGAGAAGGAGAGTCGAAGTGGGAGCAAGAGGTCAGAAGTGGTTTGAAGCTACAGGCAGAATTGCGGTCGACCGCGCTCCAAGCAAGTGTACGGATGACCACGCAGTCGACCATCTCGCTCTTTGACTCAATCCTGTAACTTGAAGAGGCAACCAGTCGACCGCGCAGTCGACCGTCCTACTCTCTGTTGGACTTCATGCAGTCAAAGGAAAGAACTGGTCGGCCGTCATGATGTTGCGGTCGACCGTCCCGACACTGATTGATGAGCGGCTGAGATTAAAGTTGTGGAATCCTATATATATTGTATTGTGTACGATTTTAAAGTGAAGTGAAAAGAAAATAGAGATCTACCAGCCGTCATTAAGAGAGAGGGAGATAGAAAGAAACCATACACCTTGGTGGTGAGTTCTTGAGAGATTTGTAAACCTAATCTTCATATTTCTAGTGAAAATCGCAGGAGTGCCTCTGTGCGGGAAAGTAACCATTGTTTTGGGTGAACCTCGAAAAAATCTTGTGTGATCTTGTGTGTTGCTTTTGGTTGTTCTTTCTTCTCTTGTTTTGATTCTATAGTTCTTGCATCTCGTCGTCGTTGTTGAGTTTATTCTGCAGTTAGAATTCAACAACTTGTAGAAAATTATATAGGTACAAGTAGTGTAAATTGTATGAGGAAATTACATATATTATTAATTGTAAGAAATTACATGTATAATTAATTATAGAAAGTGTTGTGTAGAATTGCTTCTAATTGTAGAAACTACATCATAGTCATGAATAAGAATGGTAATGTATATGTACATTATATAGAATAACATGGATGTTGATTGTATGTTAGTAGAAAAGACTACACATCGTATGCTTAATTGATGTGATTGAATGAAACTACACACTTGTAGTAATATGCTTAGTGAATATAGATGCACGCTTAGTTTATATATGCTTAGCAGAAGAAAACTTAAATAGAAGAATTGTGGGAGTGTATGCCTAGTTAGTATAATTGGTTGGTTTGGCTTGTAGAATCTATAGTAATTCATGGTAATAGAAAACGACTCGTTCATGATGGTAGAAACTACTTGTTAGTTAGCAATGCATGGTAGAAGTAGTAATTCCTAGTAGAGTTAGTAGTCAATTAAAGTAATGATAATAAAGTAGAAGGAAGTAAAAGCTATAGCCGCATACTTAGCTAACTAAAATTTAAAATAGTATAATAATGGTAGTAAGGTAGAAAAGCCACTTGTAGTTGTATACTTAGCTAACCAAAAATTCGTGATAAGTAAAGTAGATTGTAGTAAAGTAAAGAACTATTTGTAGTATAGAAGAGATTGTAGGCATGAATGCGATGACTGATGGAATACCGTATGCATGTGTATGCGGGTATGTATACTTGAATATTTACATATAGTAGTGTTTTGTGCACATTGAGTGCACTAATGTGGTGCATGTTAGGCCGACCTCTAGCATAATTTAAAAGCTAAGTTGAACCCAAATTAAATCTAGACGAGACTTGTATTCAACTAGGATGGATTCACTTAGAACCTAGTTAGTGAATTAAGTTAAATTAGTTATGTAAACTTGTTGAAGGATGAAAATGAAAACTAGGAGCACAGTTCAATTAACTTAGAAAATAGAAGTTGTGATAATAAAGCAATTAGAATCGGGTAAGTTGGTGAATTAAGAAATTAATTTTGGATGATTGGTAAGGATAGACACTAGTTGGGCGTGTACTCACCTGTCAAGGGGACACGTGCGGCGGCGTCTCGTCTGGGACACGTGCGGCGTTGTCTTGACTGTTAATTTCTAAAATTTAGTGATAAAAGTGAGATGCGGACGTAAGTCACAAGTCCTGCCGGAACTTAGGAGATGGACTCGTAAGTTTCCGTCTATGTTCTGGGTTATCAATACGAACAAAGAGCAAGAGTGTAACTCTAAGTCTCTGGGCGGAGTATGGGTGACTCTACGATTCACTTTATGTTCACGATAACTTTGGTAGGAGCAGGAGTGGAGAAGGACCATGATTCTGGCAGAGCTGATGATCACAGGCCTGATCAGGAATGAAGAGGGACCACGATCCTGTCGGAGTGGTGAAGGACCATGATCTGAACGAACAGAGTGATCACTGCCGTTCGGACCGGAGAAGGACCACGATCCGACTACAGGAGCGGGAATGGACCGCATGTACTGCGGACTCGACCAGTCACTAGATGAATGTCAGAAACAAAAAAGAGTACAAGAGTAGGATGCATGGCGAGGGATTGAACCCTATCATCTGGAGAATACGAACTCGATTTGGAGAGTATGTAGTATGGGATACATACGTGCCCACATTTGTTTAGTTGCAGGATTGATGATTGTGGAGCAGAGGACTCGAGCTACGTGGAGCAACAAGTGTAGGATATAGTTCACTTGTGCAATGTAAGTTTCTAATTTCCTGAAATTTTCTGTGTTGTGTAATCATTGAAGTAAAGATTCTGGGTAAGTGTCACGAGCTTCCAGTGTGTGCAACTCGGGGCGATACATCAACTGTCTTCCATTCATCTGACAGTCTACTCACGATGCTAACTTATACATACTCAATTCATGTGAAGTGTTTCGTTCTAAAGAAGTGGAGGATGTTTAATGTCAACTGTCTTCCATTGTTCTAGTAGTCTACTTTTGATTCTAACTTTTACATAATTAATGTGAAGTGTTTCCATCACATCTTATCAATGGACAATTTTACTTTCTTAGAATATAAATGACTTATTGAAATAAATAATTAGCATCTTGGTAACCACCATAGTAACAACCGACAGGCCATGTGGCCTAAAGGAACGGAGAACGACATAAATTTCTTGTTAGATGGATGACAAAGAAAATTTCCATAAAAATGCTGGTTGAAACTTGTCATTAGAGCTGTCCACCAAGTAAGGTTACCCAGACGTAACCAGCTTAACCCAGAAAACAAGAATTTTGGATGTCTAAGATTGGCATGAAACTGATCGGGCGTAGTTATATTTTTCCTCTAACCTGCCCGACGAAAACCTGGAAAGCCCGAAATTCAAACCATAAGCAAAGCCGGCCAAATACTTGGACTATTTAAGTTGATTTATACATTTTATTAGGAAAATGATTGTCCATAAATGAACTTGTTTCATCTCTGTAGAGGGCAGTAAATGTTTTTTTCTTTAAAGACACTAGTTTTTTAACACAACAAAATTAGATAGTTTTTAGATAGAAGGATTTTTTTTGTTGAATAACTTTAGTATAAAACCCACCCATACCATCAAATACAAAAGAACACGGCTCGAGTCCGAAATCTGGCTGAAACATGACATGTAAAACTCTTAAGAAGCCACCCAAAGTTTTGGATCAGGTCATACTCGAAATCCTTTTTACCCAACCCGTACACAAGGTTCTAAATGTAAGCCGACATGTCTGAAATATCAGCTGAAATGTAGTTTTTTAGGTTGTCCTGCACGACATATGAATATATGTAGTTGATGTAGTTTTGGGGAATGTGTCAACAATTTGTAGGGTGTTGGGCGATATTTAGGCCGAAATATCCCTATAATGTGTAGCCTGTGTAGCTCATGTCAGTTTATATAGTGGATTTAATTTTAAAGTTTGTATCAAATTAAAACCCAAAAACCATTTATCCCTCTGAAGTAGGCATAATATGTGTTGCCTTTATCCATTAACTAAGTTTTATATTATTTGTGTTATTTAAATGATATATGTGATAATGTAATGTATGTATATGTATATAGATCATATTTAGAATATATTTTTCGACTGTACATTACAATCGACATATATCAGATATCTCACATATCCCCCAATATATCCTATACGACATGAAGATTGTGATGCCGACACAACAACGACATCCAACGTTTCAAACCTTGCCCGTACATACACGTACATATGACATCGAAGCCACATTCCTTTTCGTGTAATTACTCGTGTTCTAAGTTAAAATCTCTCATGTTGGAAAGGTCCACAGCTTCTACACCAGAGTTGTAACATTCCTTTATTTTATAATTTCAAAATAGCCGTTGGTATTTCTTTTATTGCTATTAGATATTATTGTTAATATTATTATTATGCATAAATATGCAGTTTTATTGTTTTTATATTCTTTAATTTATTATTTCATTTGGTAGAGCGGGTTTTATTAGATTTTACTATAAAAAGTATAAGTATAAGGGCCTAAAAATATTTGGAGGTCAAAGAGGGGTTTACAATAAATTTTCCCATTTCTTTACTAAACCTACTCTTCTCCCTTCCTCTGTCTCACTCACGTCCAGACCCAAGGAAACCCAACGCAACCGACCTTTTCTTCTTTCTTTCTTCATTTTCAAAATTTTCAAATCCTATGAAATTCCAAGCCATTTTACAAAATTTTTATGGGGATTTCGTTAAATTGAAGGTGCTCTCCAACCACCATCGGTTTCTTGGATTGATCTCTTGGAAGGTGAGAATTTATTTCATTAAATTGTATAGGGTTGTATGTTTTCAATTTTTGGCAAAAGAATTAGGCTAGTAGGGAGATTAGGAGATAATCTCCATGTTAGAAGTGATAAATTCTTTATTGGATATGGTAGGAGTAAAATTGAAAAGAGTTAGGGTTTTGGGTTTAAAATTAAAAGTGATTATGCCTTAAATTAATTAGAAATTGGCAATAGAAATTGTTGTAAATTATGAAAAATAACTTGGAATAATATTTGGAGACATTTATAGGCGTAAAACCTAATTAATAGGATTTTGAGTGTGTGCATACGTATAATGCATGCCAGGCATTCAGTGAAATGCCTGTGAGAGATTAGAATAATTTTAATTGTTATTTTTGAGTGATTTGAATATCTTTAACCCTAATTAGTGTTAAAACTTGGTAATAGGAAGAGAAAGCGAGTTTGGAAAATAGCGGAGAGCTTTCACAGCCGGTCTTCGCATTTCCTCAGGTAAGTATGATCTCTTTTATTTTAATGTATATGATGTGCTATGAAAATTTTAAATTAAGGTTGTCGTGTGTGATGTGTAAGGTGTATGGAGTAAAGAAATTCATATGTATGATACGGAATAAATTTTGTATATATGCTATGGGGTTGTAAGATTTAAATTTGAGGAGTTATACTGATATGGATATATGTACGTGTATGTATCTAATGTGATGAGATGAAAAGCATGGTGTGTACGGTGCGTGATCATGTGATGTGTTAAGACAATGGAATTAAAGGCGAGGTCTATATGATATATATAAAAACGTGATGTGATAATGTGATGTGATATATAAAAACGTGATGTGATAATATGATGAAATGAATGGTATGATGTACGTATGATATGCGGGTGACAAATTGGAAATTTTACGTGATAATGTGATGTGAAATGGCATGATGTGTGTGCGTGATGTGTGGGTGATAAATGAGAATTTTATACGAAAATCGATGAAATTAATGGCTTGTATATGCTTATGAATTTAATGGAGTTATATGCATTCATGTTATATTATAAAGGAGAAATTATATTATAAAGGAGATATATTATAAAGGAGATATACGGAGATATATTACAAAGGAGTTATATTCAGTGTAGTTGAAGACTCGCCTCAGGCTCAAGGCTCAGGCTTAACAATAGTTTGAGCCTCAAGCCTCAGTTAAGGTTTCCCTTTGTTCGAAGCTTCACTCAGGCTTGCGCCTGGACGCGCCTTAGCAAAGGCTCGAGGCTTGCACCTCAAGCAAAATGCACGCCTGAACATAACCAGACCCGACCCGACCTGACCTGTCTTCACAACCCGACCCATCTTCAACCCTTCTCATATCCCGTAACTCCCCCAATTCTCTCTCATCCCCAATTCCAAACTCTAACCCCAATCTCCACCTCCCTAACTCCTCAATCTGCACTCATCATTATCAATCTCCTCTCAACAATATCGGCGGCGACACGAAAACATACAACAAATCAACGGCTACAGCGGAAGCAAATTGGCTGCGCCGGTGGCCTTTTTACTACTTAGTCTCCAGACTCCCCACTCCTATCCTGGTTTCTTTCTGTTCTGATTTTACACTTTTGTGGTTTCTTTCTTGGGTTTTCGTCTCTTTGCTTATGATGTTTTTGCAAGTTACTTTGAAACGAAATTGTGAAGCTAGTTCATTCCATAATTTAGGCTAAATTTGAAGAAAAAAAATCCTTGAACTATGGCCTTTATGCAGAACCCCCCTGACCTTTTTTATGCAGAAACCCCCCCTGAACTATTGTTGCAAAAAACTCATCCCGCCAACGTGAGACTTCTGCTAAAGTTGAGGGAGGTTTTTGACAATAATGCGAAAGATATATGATGTTTTTTGAAACAACTTGTAAAGATGAATGGGGTCATCTGATACAAGTAAAAAAGTTAGATGTGTTTTTTTGAAATACTTCAGGGATTTTTTTTTGCAACAACCATACTTTAGGGGGGGTTCTGCATAAAAAAAGGTCAGGGGGGGTTCTGCATAAAGGCCATAGTTCAAGGTTTTTTTTCTTCAAATTTAGCCCATAATTTAATCATGAAATCATGCCTTATTCAAAAAATTGCATCATATTTCAGTGTAGAGCATGACCAAATTTTATGGTCGGCTAACTTGATGTTATTGTTGTAATATTTCAAAATACCTTACCATTTACTAATACTGTACTACTGTAATAGTGTATGCTTATTTATTACTGTAATATTTAATTTGATACTATTGTAACTCTACTATATGCTCATTACTTATATGCTCATTACTGTAAAACTGTGATATTGTATGATGTATGGTAAGTATCTTCATTACTGTAATACTGTAATACTCTATGCTCATTACTATATGAAACTATGAATTCAAGGTTAACATGATATTATTGTAGTTTTACAGAGGGACACATTGTATCACTTCGTCTTTGGGGCAAGAAACACATTGTAGTTATACATTACAGAGGAACGCTTTGTAGTTTTACAAAAATGATAACTTACACAGTCATTACTGGTCATTGTATGATATATTTTGTTGCTATGATGTTATCTTGTTTATATAATCTTATTTATAAATTTAAAAAAACCCAAAAGTAATAATGAGCCTCGGTTAAGTGAGGCTTACGCCTCAAATTGCGCGTTGCGCCTCAGGCTTTTTATGGGTAGTGAAATTGCGTTGCGCCTTACACCTTCAACTACACTGGTTATATTATAAAGGAGATATCTATCTATACTATTATTAAGCAAAGCTCCATTTTGGCAACTTTTTACTATCATGCCCCCATATACATAAAAAGCTTAAAAAAATATATAAGGTTAATTCTGTAATTTTCACTTCACATTTAAAGCCTCCATAAAATTCTGTTCCCTCAAAAATCAAAACCGTCTCTTCCACTCCCTCCATCGAATCCGTGCATTGCACGTGCATATCCCCAGTGCAAATTGCACGTGCTAACCAATAAAATGTGCATTGCACGTGCGGATTACTAGTATAATAAAATACAAAGAAAGCTATAAGTGACTCTCCTTCAATCCCCCAAAAATCAATGGCCCAGATCTAACTTCACAAAACACATTTTCCCCCACAAAAGTTTCCCCCTAAAACTAAAATTCAAATCCCCCCCAATACAACTCCTTTGTATTTAATTCTCTCTCTCTCTCCTATTCAAAAAATTAAGAAAAAAAAATTAAAAATTAAAAAAAAAAAAAATTAAAAAACCCAAAAAAAAATTAAAACTTTAAAAATAATTCAAAAAAATCAAAAACTTAAAAAAATTATTAAAAAAATTAAAATTTTACAAAAATTAATTTTAAAAAATATAAAAATTTTAAAAATTAAAAATTAAAAATAATTCAAAACAATCAAAAACTTATAAAAAAATTATAAAAACAATTTAAACAATTAATAAAAAAATTTATAAATAAATTTAAAAAGTTTTAAAAAAAATAAAAAAAATAAAATTTTTAAAATTACAAATTAAAAAGTTTTAAAAATTAAAAAATTAAAATTTGAAATTTTGAAAATTTGAAAATTTGAGAATCTCAAACCAAATCCAAATCCAATATCGAACCCCAATCAAGAGGTTGTCGCTGATATCTGATCCACTGCTGATTCCGTATCGGTGACTCCCCTCCACCAAATCGAGGGCGAATATCAAGCGACTCCGTATCAGCGACTCCCTTCCACCAAATCGAGAGCCTCTATATGCGATTCGACGACTCTAATTTCATCTCATTAACCAAATTCTCATTCTAATTTTTAATTTTGTGTACAGGGGATTACTCAGTTTTTTGTTGACTCGAATTTTTGTGCATGGGATCTAAGTTCAGAGATGTATGATTGTTTTATTTTTGGGTTTAAAAATTTTTAATTTAGTGATTTATTTGATGAGTTTTTTTATTGGTTTTGATTTAAGGTGTACGCAAGTGAGAGATGGATTATTTGGTGGCCTTAATTTGGGCTTCCAAACCATAGCAGGACAGGTAAGCTGACCAGCAACCCAAAATAACTTGACAAATATGCAACATTAATTTCTTTACTACAAGAGAAAATTCACTGGTTATTAGAAACCATGGATAACATAACATATAAGAACTTTTACTATATGTTTGGATATATAGGATTGGGATGACTGAAGTTTACCAGTAAAGGGCGCAAACTCTCCACTCAAGAAAGACAGCTAAAGTAAATTTATTATTTATCCTACAAACGAGTCTAAAATGAGAACTAGGCCTTTTCTCAAAGCCCAATAACCCATAAATGGATCTGTCCTACTGGGTATGGGTAGCAACCCGTTACAAACCAATCCAGATGGATAAAAAGTAATTCAAATTCGTGGTTATTCCTAAGAGACAGTTTAAATAGTCCATCTTATCACGAAACGAGTCAAACTCTCTCCGTATCCATAAACATCGGGAAGTAAAGATTTATCCTTATCTCAAAACTGGTTGCTAAAGCGACTATAAATACCCCTCCCCCCACAGTAACAAGGTAATCAATCTTTTTCCACCTAAAGCTCTTTCATAATCTTTCTGATTACTGACAAGAGCGTTGGAGGGTTCGTCGCCGGGATCCATCCCGGTGTATCGAACTTTTTGTAGGTTCACGGCGGCGGCGAGAAACCAGTCAGAACGTCGGTGTAAGTCAACAGGTTTGCTTACTTGTTTTCTTCAAGAATCCACAAATTCATCTGTTTGTCCCCACACTCAAAACCAGCAGCAACAGTAGATGTTAAATTCCCATTAGTTAAAGGTTTATAGAAATAGGGGTAGAGTATAGATTTGGTGTAATAATTTGTATTTTAGAGAAGTATGTATGTATCTGTATGAGATGTTGATATATAGTGATGAGATAAGAATGATAAAACCTGTACCTGCCTCGTTGTGGAGTATTGCGTCCTGTGTGTTGGTTTTTGAAAGTTTTTCTATGGTTTTTCGAAAAATCTATTATGGTTTCAAATAATTTTTTGGTTTTTAATTTGTATCTTACATATTATGATGAGTTGTGCCCCTAGAGCCGAAATGTGTAGATTTTGGCCGAAACTGCCGAAATATCGCTGAAATCGACACATTAATGTTATTGTGAATATATAATTTTTTGTTTTGCTTTTTGCATATAAGTCTTTCAATATAGGACCTTAAGCTAGGATAATGTGAAGATTTTGTCTCTCTAAAGTAAGTCTATTAACTAATATATTTTTTCTAATCAGAGCAATTTCAATTTAGTTAGATACTTATTTTATATTGTTGTTAAATTCTGCAAATATTTACTGTGATTGATTCATGTCATTAGATATATCTATATAATAAAACACAAAGAAAAGCTATCAAGTGACTCTCTTTCAATAGTAAGGAAACCAATGGTTCAAATCTAAACTCCCAAAAGACATTTTCCCCCCACAAAGGCCTAAAACTCAAATTCAAATTCCCCCAAAACAACTCCTTTATTTATTTAATTATCACTCGCTCTCTCTCTCTCTCTCTCTTCTTCTTCTATTCAGATCAGTTTGCTCCCTCTATTCCCCAAACTAGAGAGCTTCAATTTCTCTCTCTCCCCTGGGATTTTTAAGCTGCTACTCCAAATTCCTAAAACCATTTTCTTAAACATTCGCTTCCATTCCATTGGCGAAACCTTCATTGTCCTCTCAAGTGCGAATCCTAAAGCAAATCCAAATCCAAATCCAGTGTCGAACCCCAATGAAGAGCTCATCGCCGATATCAAATATGTTGCTGATTTTGTATCAGCGACTTCCATCCACCAAATCGAGCGCGAATATCAACTGACTCGGTATCGGTGACTCCCCTCCACCGAATCAAAAGCATCTACATGTGATGCGGCGACTCTAATTTCATCTCATTAACCGAATTCTCATTCTAATTTTTAATTTTGTGTGCAGGGGATTACTTAATTTTTTGTTGATTCGAATTTTGTGTGCATGGGATCTAAGTTCAGAGATGTATGATTGTTTTATTTTTTGGGTTTAAAATTTTTTAATTTGGTGATTTATTTGATGAGATTTTTATTGGTTTTGATTTAAGGTGTACGCAAGTGAGAGATTGATTAGTTGATGGCCTCAATTTGGGCTTTCAAACCATAGTAGCGCAGGTAAGCTGATCAGCAACCTAAAATAACTTGGCAAATATACAACATTAATTTCTTTACTATAAGAGAATATACTATCGTGAAGTGTTCCCTTCACTGGTTATTAGAAACCATGGATAACATAACATATAAGAACTTTTAGTGTATGTTTGGATATATATGATTGGGATGATTGGAGTTTACCAGTGAAGGGTGCAAACTCTCCACTTAAGAAAGACAGTTAAAGTAAATTTGTTATTGATCCATTTTGATTTTTTTTATAAAAGTGCAAGGGAGAGACAAAGTGAAGATAAAAGAAATGATTAGCTTGAATTAGAGTTTTGAGAACTTCATGTATTACATTTTGGTTGAAATAATAATAAGAGGTATTTCAATTGCAAACTGAGTCTCAGACAAACAAATATTTAGATTATTGGTATTGTAGATACCTTCACACCTGCACTTGAGTACCCATTGTATTCAAACATGCTACAGTGGTTATGGGATTAGAGTAAGCTCTATAAAACCTATATGATCATGTCCTTGCATAACTATTACAAGCATCTAAAAGTGATGAAGTAAAAAAATTCTATGCGGTGTTTCTAACAAACTATATGCATTCCAAGTAAGTTCAAGCTAATGATCAAGAAGGCGATGGTTGAGCTTAACTGAAATAAAGAGGACTCGAATTTATATATATATATATATATATATATATATATATATATATATATATATATTGTCGGTGATTTGATTAAAAATCGAAATTTAATAAAACAGAGTCTCTAACCAGACTCGAACCCAGACCTGAGCGACCCAAATCGTACCCGAAGACCAGTTGGTCTCGAGTGACTAACCGATATGAAGTAGGTTAGTTGCTTTTTGTAGAGACCATACTATAATTAATTTTTCTTTAATAAACTCGATTCTTCAATCAATTTGTACTTATTCAAAACTTAATTCTTTTCCAAAACATTTTCGTTCAAAATTACAGTATAGTGCATATATTTAAATTCACAAAATTTATTTCATAACAAAATCTTAATCTTGTATTTTAAGGACTCATATTATTAATTTCCAAATAGAACATTGTCTTTTATCAAAACTTCTTCATGAAATTCTTTATACTTATAAAATATTTACTAGAAGAATAATTCCACATTTCTTTACCACTTTAGCATCAAAATCCTTTTTCATACATATTGCATTATTTTGACTATTGTAAAAACATTCGATTATGCATCAATTTTTCATACAATCATGATTCATCAATTCGCATGTATTCTAGCATGCAAATATACTAATAAAGAATCATAACAAATTTCAGAGAATAAATCACGCAATTCACATCTACCACACTAATCAAAATTCAGCAATTAAATTCTACATCAACTAGAATGCAATCTACTCCTAATTTAGAAAGAATTTAAGTTTCTTGCAATTGAACTCCTAAAATGAGAAGCTCCTACTAGCAAAACTCCTTCAAAAAGCTCCAAGAGAAACACCACTTTGCCTCCTCGAATTCCGCGCACCAAAAAAACCTCCAAACACCATTCGGGCCAAGCATAGGGAGAAGCACATGAAAACACCATCTCATATTCATATATCTATATATGTGTATATCTACATATTATATATATATATATATATAATTTGAATGGTGGAAAGTAGGTATATATGTTTGTATGGTGGAATTGAGTGGAGAAAGCAACATGGACATGCTGGATGGTGATTTTAACTTCGGCAGAGACAAGGAGCATCATCTCATCTTTTGAACAGTGGCCAAACTCATGGCACACTCACAAAATATCATTTCTTGCAATTAAACTCCTACAATGAGAAGCTCCTACTAGCAAAACTCCTTCAAAAAACTCCAAGAGAAACACCACTTCGCCTCCTCGAATTCCGCGCACCAAAAAAACTTCCAAACACCATTCGGCCAAGCATAAGGAGAAGCACAGGAAAACACCATCTCCTATTCATATACCTATATATGTATATATCTACATATATATATATATATAATATGAATGGTGGAAAGTAGGTATATATGTTTGTATGGTGGAATTGAGTGGAGAAAGCAACATGGACATGCTGGATGGTGATTTTGACTTCGGCAGAGACAAGGAGCACCATCTAACATCCCGTACTTAAGCGGGTATATATATAATATTATATAGAAATATATAATAGTATATATATATATAATAAATAATTAGAGAGAGAAAGAGAAGATGATTGGTTGGTTGTGGCCTATAGGAGATCCTATATGGCTTGATTGGAAAGAATTGATGATGTGGCCTATAAGATGAATTATGGAGGGATATGCATTAATTGTGCATGAAAAATGGATATGCATGCATGCATTGGCCATGTGCGTTGGCATGGGAATAAAATTCCATATCGGATGGAAAGGTGAGTGTGTATGAATATATATTAGGAACCATGTGATAAAAGGTCACCAACGGTTAACCACCTTTTTGATGGTGCCTGTGGTAGGCGTGGTTAGAGTTTTGTGTTCGTTCTTTCGCGTGCGAGTACGTGTAGCCGCGTGCGCAGCTGAGTCGGGTCCGGAGCGTTACAAATCTCATCTTTTGAAAAGTGACCAAACTCATGGCACACTCACGTTTACATATATGTATCTACATATAGCTTATAAGATATATATATGTAAATATATATGCATGGTGAGAATGAGTGGAGAAGCAAGGGAGTTGATGGTGGATTTGTAATACCCCTAAAATTCTTACTATATATATATATATATATATATATATATATACATTGTTATATATATATATATATATAGGGTTTTGCTCAGTTGAAAACGGATCCGTTTTCAACGGGTTGGAAAACAGCCATCTCAGTCATTCGATCACCCTTGATCATGATCAGCAGCTGTGATCGAAACCCACTAAAGTCTCCCACTAACGAAGTGAAAAGCGGAGGAGTAATTTCGTCAATTCACGCCAAAAACGATTGGGACTTAGCGTTTTTTTGGTGTCAAGTTTTTTTTTGTCGAAAAAATCACTTAGGCCATTGTTGGAAACAACGGCCTAGGTTGTTTTTTTATAAAAAAAAACATACCTTGGCCGTTGTTTCCAACAACGGCCTAGGTATGTACAAGTGTTTTTCCAAACACTTGTACACACTCAGGGCTTCATCTCCCTCACTTCGTCACAAACACTATCTCTCTTTCTCTCGAGCTCCCAATACCCATCCCAAACCCTAGTTCACTCTCCCAACCCCTTTGGCATCGATTTCTTTGCCTTCTCGATCTCCGCCCCTTGTGGAAAGCTCCCTATCTCTCTCTTCCTCTTCCTAATACAGCAAACCCTAACTTCACATCCAAATTCCCAAATCATCTAAACCCTAGCACAAATTGTCTTCCTTTGTCTACAACCGCGTGCAGCGGCTTCTCACATCTTCGCCAACTCTCTATCACTCTCTCTTTGGACCAGGTATTTTCTAAATCCCAATTTACTATAATGAACTCTTTGAATTTATTGATTTTTTTTCAATTTTGGAGTTGGTTTTTTTGATATTATGTGTAGTAGTGTAGTCTATAATTTAGAGAGTATATAATTAGCTCTCATCTTGTATGTTGTATACATTTTGTTGACATTTTCGTAGATGTAGTGGTAGTTGTAGTGGTGGAATATAGGAGATGAAAAAAAACGAGATGAAAAAATTCAATTTGTACGAGTAGG
This sequence comes from Hemerocallis citrina, assembly GCA_017893485.1. Lineage (NCBI taxonomy): Eukaryota > Viridiplantae > Streptophyta > Magnoliopsida > Asparagales > Asphodelaceae > Hemerocallis > Hemerocallis citrina. Next base: position 95,041 of record JACEHZ010000229.1, on the reverse strand, counting down.
TCGGACTCGCCGCGTAGAAGGTAACAGAACTTGTAGAGGCGATTTCCGTCTCACGATTTGTGAGATACGTCCGTTTATCATTTCAATTCAATACAACGGATATAAAGTGATACACGGCCGTATCTTTCAATCCGAGAGTCAAAACTTACCTCTGCAAGTTCCGGCGGCTCGTATTTGGTGTGCCAGAGGTGACGCCCAAATTTAGGAAATAAGTTTATCATTTTTGTTGTTTTGACGCCTATATAAAAAAACCTTTAATCCACCTCAGAACTTGTGGAATACGTTATGAGGTGAAAATAGCTCAAACGAAGTCCAAATAATACGAAACTTTGCGAGTTGGTTGGTCTTACCACTCACAAGTCATACCAAGTCATACCAACCTGTGGGATAGAACGGAGTGTAGGGATATGTGGGATATCACGGTTGCAGCTAGTGTGTGGACCCTATGGCTAGACAGAAATAATTTTTGCGTCCGTGATACTAGATGTAGCTTTTAAATGATGTTTTATAAATCTCTGAGTCTTATTAATGCATGGGCAGGTAAGTTGGGGGTCAGGAGGAAGCTACAACCAGATCTGCATGACTAACGAGGGAAGGGAAGCCTATGGAATCGTCTCTGGGGACAGATCGGTTCTTTTTCATTTTTCTGCTCGATGCTTTATGTTTGTTGTCCTATGTTTGTAGTGATGTTATTTTTTATTCTAGATGGGGTATTTATCTAGAGTGAACTTTATGCGTCTGTAATATTTTGATTGGACGGAGTTTCTTTAAAATCTCATTAATGAAACAGGTGACAGTTTGGTCACTTTTATCAAAAAAAATAATAATAAACCCTATTTTCCCTACAAAACCATCAAAATTGGTGTGGGAATAAGCCCGTTAGTTATTGGTAGCACATGTGGAGTATTGGTAGGCAAAATCACGATCACATACAGGCTATTGTGTCCCAGAGGGACGGACTGAGGGACTAATCTTTGAAACTATGGAACATATTCTACTCAATAACACAGCAAAAAAATTCCTAAAAGAGCACTTCTGACTAAATTTAAACTAGAAATAAGAGCAGTTAGTTTCAGAGGTTCAATGATCTTTTATAGCATAAAGCAAAAGGGATGGCCCAATAATTAGAATTTTGCAGATGAATTATCACTAACCTCTGGTATAATGAACTTATTGGTGAGGAGACAAATGGCTGGAAGCACACAGTAAGCAATCAGTGGTATAGATGTGATTGGATATACAAGGGTGGTGATATATGCTAGTCACTCCAGGAGCTTCAGTCTGCCACTATAACCATACCAAATAGGGCAATGTCTAACCCAGGGCCCACCGAAGCACTTGATTTTGACGATCAGAAAGATTGATTGGAGCTGAACCCTTGAATGTGAGTCGAGGAGGTATGCAGTAGATCGATATCCACCCCTGAGCGTGCATTTTAAATCCAGTCAGAAAATCCTCAGTAACGGATATCCATAAATCCATCCAATCTGATAATGGGTAACAGGTGCACAAGCTCAGTAAATATATCATTTAATATATTTCTACCCACAACTAATGACATGGATAGCTTCTTTTAGCAGTGAAGCTGGGTTAGTAGATGGTGGTATGCCTCCTTGTTCCATGAATGTTGATGCAATAAAGATTGGAGATTGACCAAAGTGCTTAATCGCTTCTGAGACATCAGCAGTGATCTCTCGTTTTCATAACCTGAAATTTCAAATATGTAGGTATGAGCAAATACGGAGAGATATGGGTGTTGCCACATTTGTAGATGTTTTTATTTTTTCCTTTTCTTGTGATATGAACTCAAATATGCTATAACCATATTTGATGAAAACGGATTTGAATTACGATCGAAGGAAAATGGTCGCAATACTAACAAGTCTTTTTAACATGAAAATGTAAAGCAGCTCAACACAGTTGTGTTTTTTATTTTAGATAAATATGAATATTTATAAAGTCACATTTTCGTGACTGCATAGGTACATAGTAGAATGCTAAAAAAGACTTACCTCCTGTGAGTTCTACAAGTTTTACATTGATATCCTTATATTTTAATACCTTTGAATAGTTTAAGACTATCTATATCTGTATCCATATTTTAGTCCAGATACAAAATCAAATTCTGATTGTACATTTCATATCAATTTGCAATCTTACATACACGTCACAACTTGATATTGAAGGACTCGAAATAGCATCAAGTAAAAGTTGTAAACTGCAACTGAACATCTTAGTGAGCAAACTAAAATTATATTACCATCATAAATGCTTACCGTCTAATCCCTTTTCAACATCCTCAATGTTGAATATGGGAATTGCTGATTCAGTCCTCTTCATGGCCCGGTTTTTGTCAATGTAATCTTTATTCTTACTCTTTCCCTTTTTTCTTGAGCCACAACAGCTCTTAAATACTATGTTAGGCTCCAAGTCAGCCTCTGTCAAGACTGGGTCATACCCATATAGGGCCTTGGACACCATCTAAACCTTTCAAGTTAATCTACAAAATATAATTAACATTTATAAGAAACCAGAGAATCCGAAGTACTGATATCAACAATAGTTACAATACATATAATAGATGGATATCTTACATCAAAAAAGACAATATTGCGATTGGCATATCGATCATGCAAATCGATGCCATCAAATCATTGAGGAAACTGAACATAACAAGTCTTCTTCCCATAAGAAGGGTCCATCATGAAACACATTGCTTAACGAAGAGCTATGCTGTTATTGAAATAATGGTCACAATCCACATTCAGAAGGTAAGCTCCGTTCGTTAGGACTGCAGACACCCGAATCTGTCCAATATCAGGGAAAGAAAAGAAGAAAATCATAAATATCTCCAAATATTAGAATATGAACAAATAATTTAAAATTTAAAATTCCATACTCGATATTGCTATCTAATAAGAGAATGTTGGTCTAAGTCAAAATGGAGTCGGGTGAGTGGACATGTGGCTTCCTGACATTTATTAAATCATAGTCAACCATTTTAATGAGTTCCCTTATCTTTAATTCTAGCCTTGTTTTACCTATAAATCAGATCTTTATAGTTAGATCTCCTACCCCATTCCATAATCTTCTAAATGTTTCCAACTATCACAGGTCCTCCTTAATTGTGTTTTCATTAGTTGTATGTCCCCTAACAGGGCTTTTTGTTATTCTTCATTAACCAAGTGAATAGTTCTTACACACACACGAAAAATTAGAATAAGAAACAGAAAGTACACACCAATGCATTCATTGCACCAGTTTTTTTGTGATGTTGGAAGCCTGGTCTCTTTTCACGAGAAACATAGACAAGGCGAGGCAACTCGTTACCGTCTGTGTCAAGACCCCCACTATGCCCTAAAAAGACCTGAAATTCCCACACAAAAAAAACAGGAAGATAATGAAACATAACAGAATAGTAAACTTTAAAATAAATAAAAAATCAATAATAAAGGTAAAACAGATCGAAAGAATCCATACCTGTATCATGCCTGGGTGATCCCGTGGATTATTTCCAGGCCAAGGAGTGGGATCTTGCATTGTCCAACCTTCTTCAGGAGTTTTCTGTGCTTTGGCAACAAGAGCATTTATTCGTACTTTGAACTCTTCATACTCCCTCTGCAACAACAGTTCGACAAGTAAGAATCTAAATATTTGTATAGCTTGTACATAGGGCTGTGCATAGAGTTGGGTCTGAGCCAAACCCAACAAGGCCAAATCCCCTAACAAGAGAGTTTTCCTTGGTTCAAGAAAATAAAACAGCCAAAATAAATCAGATCAGCTTGCCACTTCCCCAGAACCCAAAACCGCACCAATAACCGAACCTGCCCAGAAAACTCCAAACTATTTTAGCATAATTAAATATTTCATTTACAAATTTCATTGTACATAGGCAATTTGATTCATATTTTAGAGAATAAGATTGCAATTGTCCTTTTTATGAACGAATATCATATAGTTAGTCATATAGTTTGTGTGTGTATGTGTGTGTCGGGTGGGGGAAGAAAAAATCTGTATAAACAAAATTGCCCATCCCACGCGATAGAAGAAAACCAGCAGGAACCTTAACTTTGTAAAATCCCAATGGGAAGGTTTTGAAACCCTACAAAAGCTAATCAATATTTTGGGTTGAAAGGAAATTCCTAAAACTTCGCCAAATGTGGCTCAAGCACGAGTATAATAACAGGACAGTGTTGGCACAGTGTTGAAACCTCTTAGCACAGTGTTGGCTGTGATAAGAGGAGGTTCTTTGAGAGGATCCACAGTACTGACGAAAACATCAATCGGAGCCAACTAACTGTGAAGGCTCTCCTTCCTTCCCTATCAAATCTGTTTAAGTAATGGAGTATAAAAGTTAATAAAATATTTGATTTATCACTGCATGCCAGGAAAGAAGTCATATATAAAGGAAACAGTGAGGATGTAGGTAGCTAACCTCAATGCAAGCCTGTCAAGGTAAGTCTCACGGTTTATTGGGCACAATTTTGGGAATTGATCCAAAAGCCACCACAAACCAAACCAAACCAAACCTCGCATATAACGGATGTCAACCATAATGGGTAGGCGCCTCTTACAGGATGGGTGATACGGTATTGGAAGAAGAAACACAAGATGATAAGACGTAATATGATGACAATTCGATAAAGGTTTAGTTGGTTAGATGGAATTGGGACTGTCCGGCTTAAAGGTAGGCATCATCAGCCCTGACAAATTGAGAAGGGAAGTTAAAAAACTATCAATTCGCAAGACTGCAACTATTAAATTCAAACACTAAAAATTAATTTACCTGGCAGGCTAGGATCAACACCAGAAAGTGAGGGCGTACGCCTTTGTCCATATCCTAATGGACCGGATGATATGATGGACTGGCGATTAGGTGAGGCATCCGGTATTTCCCCGGACATCTGATTATAGTGAATTGAGATAAGACTGACCGTATGATGAACAATTAAATAATACAGTGTCTACTAAATGAATATTTTCAATCATAATCAATTGTGTATGCAAACGTAAGACTGCGAACATAACAATAAAAATACAAATTTACAACAATAGGAAGTAGATGAGCTCCTAACAAATTTCAAATAAGAAGAAGCATGTTTCCACGAAATGAATATTTTCAATCATAATCAATTGTGTATGCAAACGGAAGACTGCGAACATAATAATAAAAATTACAAATTTACAACAATAGGAAGTAGATGTGCCCTTAACAAATTTCAAATAAGAAGAGGCATGAAACATTATAATGTTCAAGACAATAAAAATTACAAATTTACATAATAGGAAGAAGGTGTGCCCCTTACAAGTTTCAAATAACAACAAGAAACTCAGTTCTCTTTTCTTTTTTCCCCCAATTCTCATAAACTAGTTACTGGATCCCTCCTCACATCACTTGGGTTTTGACAAGATAGGCAGAGGGTCTTAGAGGAAAATTACCAGTTAGTGTTGTAAATCACTAGCATTATCAAGTTATCTATATTTTAGTTGATCCAGAAGCCAGTTATTTAACTATGCTCGTGACTAGGTATTTGTGACTTCCAAATACATTATGCATTCATGCACATAGCACACTTCTGAATTCAGAATTGCCTCCTTTTTAAAAGAATATTTCGTTTGCTAGGTTCCTAATACTCACTCTAAGAAAGAAAATTAAATTCTTTAATTCACCTGCTGGCCATTGGTGAGACGTGGAATACGATGTTGAGATTCATGTCGGGAAGATGAAGATAAATCGACATCTTCGTGGGCCTGCTGTCATGGACACACTGTCTTCCCATTGCCTTGAGCGTAATTGAACTCATTGTCGAGATCATCAACTCCATCTTCTTCATCATCTCCCTCAACTCGAGGACTACCTGAAATAGCATACAATTTTTATAATGAAACAATTCGGTTTTAGGTTACAACAGCTTAACTTATCCAAAATCAATTAATTATTCAGAGATGTTAAAAAGTTGATGAAATTCAAGAGTTATCCAAATGATTTCTTTTACAACATAACAATAGAAACCAACCATCTATTTTATGTGCATTGCATTAGCCATATATGATAAATCTAGTGAAAAATAATTTGAGATACTTCGCTCCATATTTTTCACAAAAATAAGTCATCGAATTTAATTCATTAATTTTTAACTTTTAATTCAATTCTCAGAGTTGTAATTGACAAAAAAGGTATTTCTGAAGACAACTGCTCCTCACGGCCACAAAAAGAACAAGGAAGAGAGACAGCATTTGTGCTGTTTAGATATTGTATTATATATAGTCCCATATCGGATATGTATCAGTTTGGTATTTGGTCCCCTCCTATATATAGGAGTCATTGTACACAGTTATATTTGATTCCAATAATCCAATCATATTTTTCAATCTCTCTGTTAACATTATCATGGTATCAGAGCCAATAATACAAATCCTCTTTTCTTAATTTCTCATCAAAACCCTAGAATCCAAAAAAAATATATATATATGGACCGCTGCCAACAAAAGGAAGAAGCAATCGCCACAGCAATCAAACCCTAAATCCAACATCGGCCATCATCGTTCATCATCGTCAGGCCGTCAACCTCGTCGACGTCATCATCGTCCATCATCGACGTCATCATCGTCCATCATCGTCGACATCATCGTCCATCCTCGATTCCTCCCGAAACCCTCATCAGCCTCCTCCCTTCCTCGTCTCGAACCCTTTCCGTCTCCAACCATCACCGCCCTCCTCTTCCTTCTTTCTTCAACCCTAGCCGCCCTCCCTAACTCCAAATCCTACTCGACTCCTCCCGAAACCATCATCGACCTCCTCCCTTCCTTGTCCCAATCCCTAGCCATCTCCAACCATCACCACCCTCTTCTTTCGTCTTTCTTCAACCCTAGCCACCCCCCCAACTCCAAATCCTATATCTGCCCGAAACCCTAAATCCACATCCTCATACCTGTAACCCTAAACTCATTCTCTCTACACCCGAAACCCGAAATCAAAACAAACCCAAACCCGTTTCTATTTTCCAAAAAATCAAAACAAAAAAATCAAAACAAAACAAAATTGCAAGTACCGGTGCTTCTCCATGGAACCCCAACTTCGACAGTATCTTCCAATTTCCACCGATTTCCCCTTTTTCTCTGCTAAAGATTGGACTGATTGGACTGCCTTTGTTGAGACCACACTTTTCGGACATTCCTTATGGGGTCACATTGATGGCTCTACTCCTCGTCCCAAAGATCCCGCAGATACCACGTCAGAAACTGACAAGCAACTGATAGGCCCTTCCCAGACCATTTGGGATGATCATGATCATCGTATCATTTCTTTTATTATATCCTCTGTTGACCGCTCCCTCCGTGCAAATCTACTTCGTATTCGTCCCGCTCAAGCTAATTGGCTTCAATTGACTACTCAATATGTTCAGGCTAACGAAGCCCATGAGTACCAGCTTCTTGTTCAGTCAGCCATTGATCGTCAGGGTGATCGCAGCATTCAGAAGTATTACCCAGCCATGCGTCATATCTGGCGCGAATTGCAACAACTCGAAGATACTGATATTCGTGTTACTCGGGAAAGGCGTCAGTTCATGTTCTTTATGATGGGTCTTTGGCCAAAATACCAATCTCTCTGTAGTCAGTTGATTCACCACGATCTAGTTTCTCGTCTTGAAGCTGCAATAGCAAAACTTGTGGCTGAAGAAACTCGACTACATGCTCTCTCAACTCCAGCATCTACCCCGTCCTCCGGCAACGACTATGTTCTGACTGTTGCACCTCGTCCCTCTCCCTCCCGCAAACCGCGCTCCAACCCTATATCTCCTGCATCTGACCATCGCAGTGTTCCTAGTCGTCGTCCCCATTTTTGCACCCACTGTCAGCAGAATGGTCATAATCATCACGAGTGTTTTAACCTGCACCCACAACTCTTGGTGCTAGCACAGCAATGCAGAAAACAACATGGTTTACCGCCACTCAATGTTACTTCTCATCCACCACGTGCAATGGCAGTTAGTCCACCTGTGCCTTCTCCTGCTCATGATATTCCTCAACGACATTTTGCTCAGTTGGACCTTCAGAACTCAGGTCAGTTTATCAATTCTAGCTCCTCTGCCTGGCTTTTTCCGTTACTCCTGGTATGAACTCTTCATGGCTTTTAGATTCTGGTGCTTCTCAACATCTTACTAGCAACTATACACTAGCACTCCTCTTAACACGCACTCATCGTCACTATACACTGCTGATGGCTCACTACTCCATACTACACACTCTGGATCTATTCACACTCCCACTCTCACCTTACTATTTGTTCTTTATGCACCGCATTTATCTATGTACCTTATTTCCATTAGTGCTTTATGCGATAGTGGTCTTACCGTTACGTTTACTTCTTTGAGATGTACCATACAGGATCCTCGGACTGGTCACACGATTGGACAGGCTAGCAGACATGGCCGTTTATATCACCGAGATTTCCTTCATGCTCATAATTCTACTTCGAATTTTGCCGGTGTTGTCAGTTCTGATGCCGACTTATGGCATAGGCGCTTAGGTCATATAAGTGAATCTCGTTTGAAAATTTTAGTCGTAGTGGTGTCCTTGGAAATTTTATTTTCACTCCGTTATTTGTTTGTCAGGGTTGTAAGTTGGCAAAACACTTAGCCCTTTCTTTTAGCAATAAAAGTGTTTCTCAGTCCACTCATGCATTTCAACTTATTCACTTTGACATATGGGGCCCATCTCCTAAATCCTCTCACAAAGGTTATCTCTATTATGTCAATTTCATCTACGACTTTACTAGATACACATGGGTGTTTCTTATGCGCCAACACTCTGAAATACCTGACATTTACCAGTTCTTCTCAAACATGGTTCACACTCAGTTTGGTATTCGCATCAAAATATTTCGCTCCGATGGTGCTCGTGAGTACACCTCCACTGCTACGAGATCGATTCTTCAATCTCATGGTACACTCTTTCAGCAATCCTGCCCACACACATGAGCATAATGGTGTAGCTGAACGCAAACACCGTCATATTCTTAAACGGCTCACGCTCTTATACCCTCCTATTCTGTTCATCATTCTTTCTGGGCTGAAGCTGTCATGACATCTGTTAGCCTCATTAATATCACTCCCTCATCTGTCATATTCGGTACAACACCTTATGAGGCTCTACATCACTCATCACCAGACTACAGTAAATGCTCCTGTTATGTCCTTCTCCCTCCCACTGAGCGCACGAAACTCACCGCGTGATCTACTAAGTGCGTACATCTTGGCCTCACTCCCGAACATAAAGAATATCATTGTTTTGATCCTGTGACAAGTTGTATTCGTAATTCCCGACATATCACCTTTGTGGAAGACCTCCTACTATTTGACCTCTCCTGAGGATGCTAGTTTTCTTGACTCTTATGTTGTTGGGCGTTCTTCCCCTGCCAAACCTTCACGCATTCTATTTGATCCCACTCCTTTAGCTCATTTCCCATCTCATACTGCCGATCTACCTATTCTTCCTCCTACGGAGACACCACCTGCATCCCCACAACATCATGTCCCATCACTACCTACATCGCCCCATCTGCATGTACATACACAACCTATCTCACCTCCCTACCTTAACCCTCCTCAACCGGTCCGTCCGTCTGCACGTTTTACCTCGGGCATCCCAATGTCTCGTTACACACCTGATGCCACTGGTCCTTCTGACCAGTTTGGTTTTACCACCCTAGCCTCCTACTCACCCCAATTTTATGCATCTCACTGCCATACATTTTACTCGTGAGCCCAGAACCTACCAGGAAGCTATTCAATATCCTGAGTGGCGGAAAGCCATTACAGAGGAATTCAGTGCTTTTGATCAGACTGGCACTTGGGATGATGTTCCTCTACCTGTGGACGTCCAGCCAGTTAGCTACAAATGGATCTTCAAGGTCAAATATCGACCTGATGGCTCCATTGAGCGACACAAGGCTCGTCTTGTTACTAGAGAATTTTCTCAGGAGCATGGTATTGATTATGATGAGACATTCGCCCCGGTTGTCCAGATGACTACAGTTCGTACTCTCCTTGCTGTTGCTGCCATTCGTCAGTGGTCGTTATATCAGATGGACGTGAAGAATGCTTTTCTTCATGGTACCTTATCTGAGGTTGTGTACATGCATCCTCCTCCTGGTCTTACCAATCCTCGCCATGTTTTTCGTTTGCGACGGGCTATATATGGTCTGAAACAAGCCCCTCGAGCCGGGTTTGAGTGGTTTCGCAGTGTTATCACCCAGGTTGGTTTCAGTCTAAGTTCACAGGTCCATTCTATGTTTATGTGTTCATCACCGCAGGGGAGGGTCGTTCTATTATTATATGTTGATGATATGATTATCACTGGGGACGATTCTGCAGGCATTGCCTTCACACAAAAGTAACGTCACCAACAGTTCCATATGAAAGAGATCTTGGCAAATTATGCTACTTTCTGGGCCTAGAGATTGCCCACGAATCTCGGGGGATCCTTATTTTTTAACAGAAATACACTTTAGATATTATCTCCGCTGCTTGTCTATCTCACAATCGTTCGGCCGACACTTCCTTAGAGCTTCATGTGAAACTTCGTCCCACAGATGGTGAGCTCCTTCCTGACCCCACTAGATACAGACAGATTGTTGGACAACTTGTCTACTTATGCATGACCAGACCCCGATATTGCTCATGCAGTTAGTATTGTTAGTCAGTTTGTCTTCGCTCCTACATCAGTTCACTATGGTACTCTTCTTCGGATTCTCAGATATCTTCGGGGCACTATCACTCGCTCATTATTCATGCCTTCCACATCCACCCTAAAGCTTCGCACGTATTCTGATTCAAAATGGGCAGGTGATCCTACCACCAGACGGTCTACCACAGGTTTCTGCCTAATTCTTGGTGATTCATTGATCTCGTGGCGAAGCAAGATACAGGCAGTTGTAGCATGTTCTCCAACCGAAGCTGAGTACAGAGCAATGGCAGCCACTACTCGAGAAATTGTTCATGTTTGTTGGCTCTTATCAGATATGGGTGTAACTCTCAGAGGCGCTACTCCTCTTCATTGTCATAATCGAAGTGCATTGCACATTGCAAGCAACCCGGTCTTTCATGAGCGAACAAAGCACAAAGAGAAAAATTGCCACTATGTTCGTGAGCGCTTTGAAGCAGGGACCATTTCACTTCACTCTGTTACTTCTTCATAGCAGATAGCAGACTTTTTCACCAAGTCCCATACTGTCGAGAGATTTTGTTATTTGGTAGGCAAACTCGCACTGTTCAACCCATCGTGAGGTTGTGTGTTTGAGAGGGGTTGTTATATATTGTATTATATATAGTCCCATATCGGATATGTATCAGTTTAGTATTTGGTCCCCTCCTATATATATGAGTCATTGTACACAGTTATATTTGATTACAATAATCCAATTATATTTTCCACTCTCTGTTAACCTTATCATGTGCATTTGTGCTTTCCAAGAAACGAGGATAGATAACCCTAAGACCGAGGATTTCCAGTGCTTTAGATGGGCGGAGGATTTCGACTGGAGGTTTTAAATTGGCGGTTGGATACTCAAGTGGGATTGCGGTTGGAGTAGATATAAGATTATTTGAGATTGTTGAGGAATTGATTAGTGACTTCACAGTCTCTATTAGAATTAGAAGAAGGGTTGATGATTGGGAGCACGTGGTAACAACGGTTTATGGCCCATACGATTCTAGACGCCGAGGAGTACTCTGGGATGAGATTAAAGATATTAGAAGAAGATGGGATGGACCCTGGGTAATCGGTAGAGATTTTAACATTACTAGATATCAACACGAGCATAGTGGAAGAGGAGCTACCCGTCACGATAGAGATTTTAACATTAACTTCAATTCCACTATTGACGAGTTAGATCTAATGGAAATGGAGTCAATGGATAGGAGATTATGTGGTCGAATATGAAGACGAATCCTATACTTGCTAAATAGGACAGGATTTTGGTGTCCTCTGAATGGGAAGACACTTTCCCATTGGCAAGCGTGAAGTGTATTACGAGATATACTTCTGTTCATTTACCCCTAGCTTTTGACTGTGACGATGGAAACAAAGAGTACCGACATCCATTCAGGTTCTAGAAAGTGGGGATAATGTGTACCAATAACCGTAAAATCATTGAAGAATCCTGGAACATGACTACCCAGAGAAGGTAACGCAATTGGAACATGGATTGAAAAGACGAGACGGCTTCGTAAATGGTTGAAGGAGTGGGCGAAGCAAGAATTTGGTTTAATCAAAATAAAGAGGGAAGAATTGGGTAAAAGGGTTCAAGAATTAGAAATTATACATGAGGAAAGAGACCTTCTGGGCACTGAGATTGAGGAGCAATCTAAGAATAGACTTGATATCCAACAGATAGAAGCAAAGGAAGTGCAATATTGGAGACAGCGATCAAGGATACAGTGGCTAAAAGAAGGCGATACAAATACAAAATTCTTCCATAAGGTAGAAAATGGAAGAAAGAGACAAAATCGCATTACCGGATTACTGATCGACAGAGTTTGGTCTGAGAATGAAGGATTGATCAACTGGAAAGTATGGTGTAACGGGAAGCTCAAGCTCGAGGTTTCAAAACAGCTTTCGCAGGAAAGTATTAATCGACTGCAAAATCTCAACAACTTCATTCGGATGGAAGGAAGATACACTACTGATACAGACGACAAAAGAATCTGGAATCTGGATCCTTCTAATTCATTCACGGTATCATCTATGAAAACGATGGAGGATTACGATGTGGCGAGGCCAACATCATTTGGAGTATCAACGCGCCTTTGAAAGTCAGAGTGTTTATTTGGTTAGTGATGAATGACGCTAACTTGTCTAAGATCAACTTACAGAAACACAATATACAAATTGACGTTAGATGTACGAGATGTGTAAGTGCGGAGGAGGATACCAATCACCTATTATTTTTTTGTCCTAAGGCCAAGCTTGCCTGTAAGGTAGTGATTTTAGGATTTGGATGCGTTGATGGTCCTAGATCTAGCTCATAGGTGTGGAGTCATTGGAGGGTAGATCTTATCAAGAAAGAGGATAGAATAGCCTGGGATAATGCGGTTGCGGCTACTTTATGGGGTCTATGGCTAGATCGTAATGATTTATGTTTTCGTAATGTCAATAATAAATTTCCTGTTATGATGCATAAAATATTCTTCTTCATTCGCGATTGGGCAGGTCAGGCAAGAGCGAGGAAGAGACTTTGTATGGATGAGGAGGAATAGATCAGATCATTCACGACGAAGGATTGGCGAGGCTTATATTGCCTCTTGGTATCTGTATCTGTATTTTCTTTTATGCATTAGAGGTTATTGTTTAGAGTAGTCGTTTTTTTTTTTGCTTTTGTTTAGATCTATGATATATGTAATATGCTCTACTCTGTTTCGTTAATTTTCATTAATGAAGCAATGACGCGGTCATTTTTAAGTCAAAAAATAAAAAAGAAACAGCAAAGAAAATAAAAAGAAGAGTATGAATAACTTATTCATGTAACCATGAGATATTCTAAGATTGTAACTTGTTAATGTAAAGAAATAGAAAAAGGAATTCAGACAATGTCTATTATTTGAATTGAGCTAAAGAACTAGGCTACAGTTAGAAATATCCAAAATGCAGATATTCGCAATTGAAATCAGATGATCAACCATCCAGATAGGAAATTAATTCAGTTAGATCTGACTATTTTAGTAGTTAGAAACAAATTTCAAAGGACTTCAATGAATTTCCCCTCCATCAAGTAATCTTACATCTTACTATTTTAACTTTTTTAATTTCTCTCCGAAATCCATGGCAACTTTTTGTATAATAAGTTAAACATTTTTCTAAGAAAAATGGAACGTACTAAAGTTTGCAATATGGCTCGCGTATACATAGACTGCAATTTAGTTAATCTACAAACCTAATTTGAAATCTTACTATAACTAAAGCATTTTGATCGCTATCCTTTTTGTCCCTCTGTAAGTGCAAATCTAAGTGTAAAATGTAAATAGAACAAGTCATAGAGAGTTCATAAGCTAACCTTTCTGTCCCTTGTACCTAGTCTTGCATTGAGGACAAGACTGATTCCCATCTTTGCGCTCATACTCATAGCAAGGCTGGCAAACTGGGAATGCACACTCATTGCAAGCAACAAAAATGTCACCTGTTGCTGTAATCCCTACAGTGTCACCACAGATCCGACACACTTGACCATTCAGATTTTTCAGTGGCTTGGACTGCATTGTAAATAAGAACAAATTGAAGGCCAATTAGATCATGAATAAATTTTCATATTTTTACTACACTACACAAGTGTGGCGGCTGTCCTAACTCCTAAGTAAGAATGTGTAGCTCAATTACCAAAAACCACCATTATGAGATTTAGAAAGGCATATAACTAAATGGATTCATACCGAATTTAAAACAAGGTACTCAAAAACTCCAATGATATACCACGACATTAAACCAAAACAATGAAACATTTTGGTTATCTTTGTCCATGAAAATCATCCACAGAATTTAAAGTATACTACATCCGCATTCAAAGCTATACACAAACCCTTAAATATCAATGGAAAGAAATGAAACAAGCAATATAACAAATGACCAAATTGGCAAGAATAAAGTTAAGTGCTTCACAAGTTCAAAATTCCATATTATTTCAAAACAAATGAAACATGAATTGCTTAATATAGTTATTAGCAACTACCTATGAAATATATTATTGATACGGCCAAAAAATTTGATTAAAAAAGAATCGACTGTAGATTCACTGTCATAGAAAAAATACGATAGTGAGACGTACCAGAGCTGATACTACTAATCTAGATCACATACAACCTAATCAATACCAAATACTGAATTCCATCTAGAAAAGAACTCTATTATGGAACGCACAAAAAAAATCCGTTATAACTCTACATTTTGTTTTAGAAGAAATACAGAAATGAGACCCGGTCCAATCGGCATATCAACAACAAGATCCCACACAACCTAATCAACACCCATTACTCAATTCCACAAAAAACCAACAAAAACCCTAGCTAACCCAACAGATCTACACATAAAATTGACAGATTCATCACCAAAATAACAAATTAGTAACTACAAGAACTCCCTGATGTAATGTAGAACCCCGTATTTTCAAATATTATTTTTATATTTGAAAATGAATTTAAATTGATTTTTGGGGGATTTAATGAATATTTTCAGAAAAAATTATCTTTTGTACACGTGCAAAACACGTGCAAATACTTTTTGAGAAGTTGGAAAATTTAGTTTTCTTCATGAAAAATCATTATTTAATATTTGAGATTTAATTAGTATTTTCCAGATTTTTCTGAAATTAATTGGAACTATTTGCAATTTTTGAGAAAAGAAGGACCTTTTTGCAAAATTGACATTTTTAGGGGTTAAAGTGAAAAATGTATATTCTGGACGTTTTGAACAGTATTGATTGAGATTTAGAATTTATATTTTCTTTTAAATCCAAATTTAAATGAATTTTGATTAAATTTCCAAGGATAGAACTATATATGTAAGTTGTGTTTTGGAAGGGTTTATTTTGCAAAAGTGTGGGTAAAACCCTAAACCTAATCCCGGATATTTAAAGGATTTTTCTCCAGCCGTCATTGTTGATAATACACAGAAATTTTGGAGATTTATTTTGGTGGAGAAAGGAGTTTTTGGATCTAGCAAAAGGAAAGCTTTTCGTTGAATATTCTCAATTCAAGGTGAGTGATATAAAAATTGTTTTGTTGTTTGATTCATGTGAGTGAATTTGTTTTTGTTGTTTGATTTTGTGAGTAATATGAAATTGTTTTGTTTTGTCTTGTTGTATGAATGATATGGACCTTGTATGGTGGTTGGATTGATGTGATCGATTGTTATGATCGTTGTTGACATGAATATTATTTAGTGTTTTACATGAGAACAATGCAAAGATCGTGGTTGTACCATGTTGTGAAATCTAAGAATGATTAGGAGATCTTTGTTTATGTAATCGTATTACTAAAGACAAGATTAAGATTTGAGAATGGTTAGAATTGGATGATGAACATCTGGACATTAGATTTATAAATCAGATTTTGATTTAGATTTGTGAAAGAAATTAGTCTTGAGAAACCCTAATGAAGGAACTAGTGATTTAGAACATGAGAACTTGAGTTTTGACATATTTGATATTTTGAGTAATATAACCATGGTGAAGTTTTGTTGAGATTTATCATTTTTCTTGAATACGGACTATTATCATAAACATTGAATCCTTAGAAAATCTCAGTTTTGATTTTGTAATCAGACCTAAATTTTGAAACTGTAGGCCGACAGTCGACTGGCCTACTGTACAGTCGACTGGTACGAGCCTGATACTGTACTTTTAGAACCTTTGAAAAAGTCGTTCTGGACAGTCGACCTAGCTCGTAGGCAGTCGACTGGTTCACTGAGGAATTTATTTTTGTAAAATTATTAGTCCTTTCGGGACAGTCGACCTAGGACTCCTTTCAGTCGACTTACATACTTAGAATATATTTTGAGAAATTATTGGAATTTACCTCTGGTAAGTCGACCGATCCTCTTATAAGTCGACTTATATGACTTAGTTTATTTTTGTGAAATTTTGGATATTTGTCCTTCTGGACAGTCGACTTACTACAGTATAAGTCGACTGGTACTGATGGACATTTGTAACTTGAGTGTTCCTTGAGTGTTTGGTTCTCAGACAATTCAGTCTATTCTAAGATATTCAGTTAAGTATTTGATTTAAGACATTCAGTTGAGCCACTTGTTTAGTGGAACCTTGCTTTAGACATTTGAGTTGAGTCTCTAGAGGTGTGTGACCCTGGTATACCGGTATTGAGTTATTTTGTTGAGGCCTAGCGAGGCATTTCAGTTATTTAGTTTTGAATTTAGGCCGGTAGGGTACACCGCTCTAGGAGATTCGTTAAGTAATTAATTAACCCAAAAATGATAAGGACAGGCACTAGTGGTGATATGATGAACGGGAACATGAGTCAAGAACCTCAGTATGGCTTTCGGTGTGGGATTTAATCTCCGGAATTATCACAGTAGATTATTAGTGGTGTGGGATATGTCTCCGGAATTATCACAGTCATGTGGTGTGGGACAATCTCCGGAATTATTACGGTAACTACTTGTGGTGTGGGATTGATCTTCGGAATTATCGGAGTCGAGGTGAAGCACATGTGGTATTCGTGTGGTGACGTGTTAATGTTTCGGTGTGGGATGATCTCCGGAATTATTCAAGTGAAATATCTTGGGTATGGGATCCATCTCCGGAATTATCGGGCATGAGATACTATCCATAGTTTATCTTTATCTCGTAGTAGTCATCGTGTTAGGATTAGTTCATAACGCGGGGATTGAACCCTATGAAGGGAAGACGTTAAGGGCTTGCACCGAACCTATGTAGAATGGGATGCATAGACTTCGACAAGTACGCATTAGAGAGTCTGCATTTAGAATCTGTGGTTCTAGGCTTAATTTTATGCATATGGACTTCCTGTTTGTTTTCTACACCTGACACTTAGCTTAGTGCCACTTGATGTTTCATGTTACCTGTCATTCCGTACTTCCCATATTCTTATTTAGTACTTGTTGTTTAAGAATTTATGAGGTATGATCTTTATGTTGTATGTTTGTTTTTATATCTCTCACACCATTTATGGCTGACCCCTTTAGTTTGGGGGTTAGGGATCATCTTTAGCCTCATATGTTGAAGGTTGTTGCTTAGAGTTGGAGATTGGATGCTTAAGTTGATTTTGAGGAAAAAGTGATTTAATAAGAGTTTTGTGCGAAATTGTAATAGCAGATTTGAGTTAGTACTGTGTTGTAAGTGAAAAGAAAACATTGTTTGAGTGTTTGAATTCCGCTGTGATTTGTAAAAGTTTGTTGTAATAAAAGTTGAAAATTTTAGTGGTGTTGGTTGTGTTTAATATTATATTGAAGTGGATCGCTGGGAATGTGTCACGTATTTTCTAAGATATCTTATTAGAATTTTAGGGCGCTACATGTAAAACTAACCATAAATAGAGAATTTCCAAGAATCTTAAAGGATTAATTTTACCAACATATAATGCTGATCAAAGTTAGAAGTTTAAACAATTAATCGGTTTGATGGATTTTCAAGAATTGAATTAAGTGTCACAAACCCAATTAATAATTCAGTTCTAACAATCAGTAATTAAATTCCTAAGCGTTCTTAGCAAGTAAAAGATTCAATACTGATTTCTACTCTAATTAGGCAAGTGGAACGTTCAATCTCAATATTTGTGATCGACGGTTAAATTGAATAATATAATAGAGATAATAAAGTAGTATAACACAAATATTTAAAAGTTGGAAAGAGTATACCGAGGGTTCAAAGAACTCAGCATAGATCTCGGAAGAGTACAGCAAAGACAGCAACAACTTTAAGAGCAATGGCAGCAAAAGCAAAGGCTGGCGGATTTGGGCTGGCGTCGGTGCTCGGGAGGAGCACACAAGGGGGACGTCGGGGGCTGGTGTCGCTCGAAAGGAGGGGCACAGCGAAGGGTGGCTGGGGCTGCTGTCGATGCTGGCGGCGCGACGCAGGGGAGTCAACCCGGGTCTGGGTGCGGCGTCGACTGTGGCGATGCAGGGCAGCGTCGGGATGGCGCGCTTGGGTGTTGACGGGAATGGAAGAGGCCAGGGGTTTCGATCGGGAAGGGATTTGGAGATTCGGGGGACGGTCGACTAGATGGGATGAGGGAAGTAAGAGAGGCGGTCGATGGGGTGACGACGGAAGAGGGGTGTGTGGTTTCGGGAGGGTATGGGGTCGGGATCTTGAAGGAAGAAGGAGAAGAGAGATTAGGGTTTTGGATTTGGGAATTAGGGTTTGGGTAATTTTATTTGGGGATTTTATTAATTTGGGGTAGATTTTAGAGTTAATCATTAACCCTAAAATTGTATTAGGATTTATCACAAACCCTAATAATTGAATCTCAATTGTATCACACAAAAAGAGACAGGAAGAGCAAAACTCAACACAATAATTTTTAATCAAGAATATCATATCTTTCTCATTAATCTCGGGGCCTATAAATAGGCTCAAAATAAATCTTAATACAAATATCAAAAGATTCTATAAAATCTCAAAATATTCGAATGCAAAAAGAAAGATTACATATGTTTATAACTGCCAAAAAAACAAATATGGTACTGAAATAAAATACTAAATTAAATAGAATTGATGTCCACATCGCTCCCCTAATCCCAAACCAACACCTCAAAACCCTAAACTCAAAACCCACATCCCAATCAATCCAACTAACACCAATTACTCCCATTTCAATCCAATCATCACTCAATTCCACCAATTCCAACCAATTTCATCAAATAATTAACAAAAAATTCTTTGAAACTTTCCAAAAAGATATCTTTTATATTACCCAAGCTTCGGCTTCGTTGCGGATTACCACGAACTCGTTCCGCTTATACACCTGGCAGAAGTCACAAAAGCCACCCCTCTGGGAACCAGCAGAAGAGTAAGGAGCTGCCCTAATAGGAAGGGCAGGAACATGCTTCCGAATAGGCCCACCAGAAGGCCTAACAACAGCAGAGAAGTGGGGAACAGTCCGTTGAGAAAGAGCCAAACTACCACGAGCCTGCTCCTGAGCACGAGCTGCCTCAAGAGCTTCTGCATAAGTGCGCAAGCGAAGGGAGACAAGTTGCACCCTAATCTCACGCTCAAGCCCCAAAATGAATCTACGAGCCCGGTCTTCTTCGTTCGCCACAAGAACGGCTGCGAAGTGACTGAGTCTAGTAAATTCAGCTGCGTACTCGTCAACAGGCCTGGAGCCCTGTTTCAAGAAAGTCTGATGTTACAACATTGCATGGACAATATGTAATAAAATTCCATTACTAGAAATAACGACCAACCTGTTTCAGTGCCAAGAATTGTTGCTCCATCTCCACTCTAGTGCTGCTAGGAAAGAACTTCTCCAAGAAGCCCCTAGTGAAAGTAGCCCAAGTGATCGGTCTTTCGAGTCTTTCGAACTCAGACCACCACCAAATATGAGCCAAGTCCACCAGCTGAATGGCAACCACGTCCACTTGATCTACATCTGCAACTCTAGCTGCCAGAAGCAGTTGCTCTGTCCGAATTAACCACTGTTCAGCCTCCAAAGGCGTCTCAGTGCCTAAATACCTGTAGGGATGCAGCCTCATGAAGTCCGTGACTGTACCCGGACGGGGAGGAAAAGGTGCCTGAATAGGCACTACGGGCGGAGGAACTCGAGCGGCTTCCAGAGCAGCCATCACCAAATCACTATGGTTCTGCTGCTTATTAATCAGCCGCTCAAGCACAGCAGTGACAGCCTCAATCGGATCAACCTGCGACTGAGAAGTAGAACCTCTGCGAGCCATAGTCTGCACAAAACCAAAACAATCAACATCCAGATCAAGGTTGATAATAATTAATTAATTTATGCATGCATGGTTGGTGAAATGTTGAGCCGATCCCAGTTCGAGCCAAGCTTGTCTAATATATTAGGCAACTAATACATTAGCCAAACCTGGGCGCTGATACCACTAAAAACCTTGTCACGCCCCGCTTCCCAAAAAGGAAATACAGAATTCGGAAACGTGACTAAGCCCAACGAATGATTTTCATCATCCATAAGCTGTTCAAAATCTTTACAACATCTCACAGAAATAATCAGAGTCAGAAGCAAACCAACACCTCAAACTCAAAATCCACATCCCAATCAATCCAACTAACACCAATTACTCCCATTTCAATCCAATCATCACTCAATTCCACCAATTCCAACCAATTTCATCAAATAATTAACAAAAAATTCTTTGAAACTTTCCCAAAAGATATCTTTTATATTACCCCAGCTTCGGCTTCGTTGCGGATCACCACGAACTCGTTCCGCTTATACGACCCCGCCACCATCCAAACGAGGAATGGGAAAATGGTATTTTACCGTGACCTTGTTTATGGCACGGATGTCCACACACATATGCCAGGTTCCATCTTTCTTTGGCGTCAATAGAGCAGGAACAGCCCAAGGACTTAAGCTTTCTCTGATGAAGTCATTTGCCAATAACTCATCAACTTGCCTTTTCAACTCAGCATGCTCTGTCGGAT
Organism: Hemerocallis citrina; assembly: GCA_017893485.1. Lineage (NCBI taxonomy): Eukaryota > Viridiplantae > Streptophyta > Magnoliopsida > Asparagales > Asphodelaceae > Hemerocallis > Hemerocallis citrina. The sequence continues at coordinate 73,896 of JACEHZ010000229.1, read as the reverse complement.
TCATCCGATAATGTGGCAAGTTAGGGAGACTCGCTCCTGGAACCAGATCAATAGAATGTTGGATGTCACGCAATGGGGGCAACTGGTTGGGGAGGTCAGCAGGAAACACATATGCAAATTCCTGTAGGACAGGAGTAACTTGGGACGGGATGAGTGGTTTAGGATCTTTAGGGACTTCCCTCACTGTGAGTAAAAGAATGGTAGCCCCTTTGTCAATTTCTTTCGTGAGTTCCTTTTCACCCATATACGTTACCTCCTTGCCCTTTCTCGAGGAAGCCGATATTGTTTCAGCTGGACTGGTTCGTGGTCTCACGGGTATGAGCTTTATTTTTAGTCCATCATGCTGGAACACACATTGGTTGGATCGACCATATATGGTCACATCGTGATCGTATAACCAAGGTCTCCCTAAAATGACTTGACCCACATCCATTTTGAGCACATCACACCAAATTTACTCTTTGTAAGCTTTGAAGTCCACAGGGACTAAGCATCGATGTGTTACTTGGAGTGCTGCTGCGTCAGTCCAAGATAATTTGTTTGGACATGGATGGGGTTCGGCCTTAAGTCCGGTCTTAGCTAAGACCGCAGAAGAGACAACGTTGATGCAGCTCCCACTGTCATCAATCACCTTGCAGTTTTTGCCACCTATAGTCGTGAAGGTGTGGAATATAGCAGTGCACTTCCAATCATCTTCTTCTTTTGATTGGGACAAAGCACATCTGACTACATTCAAGTGAGGTGATTAGATAGACCGAATACAGTGGAGATACTGGTCATCCTCTTCTTCACCGAAGTCATCGCCTACAATAGGCTCATAAGAAAACTCATTGTCAGAGTCGTCAGCAATGACAGCGGTACCCTCTACTATATTGATCATACCGGGGATAGGACAGTTGCTAGCAACATGACCATATCCCTTATATTTATAGCACTTAGTGAGAGGGTCGATCTTAGTGTAATCTCTTTCGGTGTTCTTACCCTTATTTTCATCTCTATGTGAATTGAAATTTGAATTAGGTTTGCTGGGGTAAGATTTGCTGGGGTGCTGAGAGGGAGGCTTAGGTCTAAATGGGTCAGTAGAGGTCATTCTAGTGGCATGATCTTTAGAGTCGCTGGACCTAGAATGAGAACTAGCTTTAAGAGAATCCATATCGAGGACTAGGGCGTAGGCTGCCGCTAGTGAGTCCACATTTCTATGAATTAGCTCATTCCTAAGGTCATCTCATAGTCCAGCTCTGAACCTAGAGAGAGTTAGTTCTTCACTCTCTTGACCTAAAGCATTGCACCAAATAAGGAAGTTATCAAACTTATCAATATATTCTTGTGTAAATTTACTTCCTTGATAAAGTTGGTTTCACGAATCTAGCAATTGGGTGTGGAACGATAACGGTACATATCTCTCAGTGAGCTTCTCTTTCATGGCTTCCCAAGTGGCTATGGGTGCCAGGCCTCGGCCTTTGCGGGCATGTTCAAGATTAGTCCAGTGTTGTTGAGCTTTACCCGTTAATTTCATAATGGCAAATTTAACTTTTAAGGCTTCGCTCATGTCAAACCACACAAAGTAGTAGTCCATGGCACGGATCCAATCAAGATAAGCTTGGGGTTCCATGTGGCCTTCAAAATGAGGAACGTCAGCCTTAATGTTCTTTTTATACTGTTCGTCAGGGTCATGTTCTTAACGTTGATCGTCACGAACATTCCCATGAGGGATCTGACGATTGGCATGAAGCTCAAGGACAATGGTTTGATTTAACTCCACTTTCTCAAGCCTCTGATTGATATTGGCAAGATTTGCTTGAATGGCAGCCAGGATAGCGGAGATATCAGAGTTGTCTATTTCAGGCCGAGAAAGTCTAGGGTTCCTAATTGGGTGATTTGGAAGGGATAAGAAAGGCTCTTCAGAATCTGTAATGGTGTTACGAAGACGCATTCACCAAAAGTGGAAACTAGGGGTTGTGGTCCAAAGTGCAATTTTTTTTAATGAATAAGAAATGATCTAAAAGAACAAAAGAAAATAAAATAAAAGACTCTAAATGAATGCAAAATAATGCCTAAATGATGCAAGAACTAGGGTTTTAAGTACCTGGCTCTGATACCAAAATTATGTAAAACTAACCCTAAATAGAGAATTTTCCAAGATTCTTAATGGATTAATTTTACCAACACGTAGTGCAGATCAAAGTTAGAAATTTTAACAGTTAACAGGTTTGATGGGTTTTCAAGAATTGAATCACGTTTAACAGTCCCAATTAATAATTTCACTCTACAATCAATAATTGAATCCCTAAGTGTTTTTAGGAAGTAATGATTCAATATTGGGTCGTACTCTAATCAAGCATGTAGAACACTCAATCTCAATATTTGTGGTCGACAGTTAAACTAGATAATATGATAGAGATAACAGAGCAGTATAACACAAATATTTAAAAATGGAAAGAGTATACTGAGGGTTCGAAGAACAATCGCGTAGATCTGTGGTAGGACACAACAATCGAAGAGATAGCAATGGCAGCAACACGGCAAATCAGCAACCATAGTAACAGGAAAATAGCCGCAATCCAAACCAGCAATGGCACAGCAAGAGCGATGGGTGCAATAGGGCGCGGCACCGCTAGGTTTCGATTGGGTGCAGTAGGGCGAGGCGCCACTAGGGTTTCGAACGGAGGTAGACTCGGGAGAGGGAAGTGGGAGAGGGTCGACACTGGAAGTCGACGAGGAAGGAGGGAGGATTGGAGGTTGGGGTTTGGTGGGGGTCTTGGGCTGGGGCGTTGGGTCGACGGGAGGAGAGGAGGTGGGGGTCGACGGGAGGAGAGGTGGGGGTCGGCATCGAGTTTCGGGAGGGGAAAAGACGATGGGAGATTTCAGGGATGAGGGAGGCGATGGATTTGGTCGGGTTGGAGGAGGAAGACGATGGAGATTTGTTAGGATGAGTGAGGAGATGGGTTTGGTCGGGATGTAGGGTAGAAGATGAGAGGTGGGAGATGATTAGGGTTTTGGATTTTTTTGGGGGGGGGGGGGGATTTGGGGTTTTAATTTGGGGTAGATTTTAGAGTTAATCACTAACCCTAAAATTGTATTGGGATTTATCACAAACCCTAACAAGTGTGATCTCAATTGTATCACACAAAGGAGAAGATGAAGAGCAAAACTTCAACACAATAATTTTAATCAAGAATGGCATGACTTCTCATTAATCACAAGGCCTATAAATAGGCTCAAAACAAATCAAGATACAAATCTCAAAATATTCTCAAAATCTAAAAAATACAAAAAAGATTACATATAGCAATAATTGCCAGAAACAAATATGGTACTGAAATAAAATCCTAAACTAAATAAGCAGCTGTCCTAGACGATGCCTGCGCTGATAGAAACGTCCGAACCGTCTTCAACCGATGTCCTCATCATAGAGGCTCCTAACGGAAAATAAAGTTTAGTAGGGTTATTTGCCAAAAAAAACTGAAACTACAACACTGATTGTCTTCCCCGACGTTTTTTTTGGATTCTCATGCGTTTATAAACGCTGATGTAGCCCCCTACTAGCATTTTTGAAAACGCCAGTACATACGCCGGGGAATCGAGCGTCGCGGTAGATTAGTGGTCTATACCGGCGTTTTTAGAAAATGTCGGTATAAATAAATATCTACCTGGGCGTTTTAAAAACACCGCCGTATAAGTGTTTCATCTGCCTTTTTATCTTACAACACCTATGCCGGCATTTTAAAAATGCCGGCGTAGGGTTTACCCGGCGTTTTTAAAATGCCGGCGTAAGGTTTTTAAAATTTTGGATAAAATCTACCCGGCGTTTTTAAAAACGCCGAGATAGGTATATATTTATTATAAAAAAAATATTGAAAAAAAATATAACAACAATCATATTCTTTAAAACTGCAGCCACGCTTACATACTTCACAATCATACATATACTAACTAATAATATGCTTCGGGATTACATACTTTGCCATGAAATACTTCACAAAGGTCCGTACATATGGTTTCCAGTGTCTAAATTAATACAAACAAAATGAAAGGGATTAGACTCACCAAGCCAGGAGATTCATTTAGTTCTTCATTGACTTCACACTCTCAACTGCTTCGAAATTCTTTCCCTTTTCAACTTTTGTTCCAACATCGGGCAATTCTATGTATACAACGTCACCCGAGTGGTCCTGAAAAAATCCAAAGCATTATTATATTTAGTTATTGATAACTGATACGCACAAATTGTTCAAGAAACTTAGCACCTGGATAATCAAATTGTTCAAGAAACTTGTTCAAGACTGTCGTAAACTTAGTACCTGGAAAAAGAGATGGATTGAGGGTTTAGGTACATATTCAGCATGCATGTAGGCTTCATATACATATAAGGTTGCTTGAAAACCTCTTTAAGTTAAAATACTAAAGATGAACATGGCGAAGATGTATTGAAGATTTTTCCAAACTCTCGGCAATTACAAACTTAAGTAAACATAAAGCACTACCAAATAAATTAATCAACAAACCCAACTCAACAAATGAGCAAACCAATCTCACAAACCCAAATTTGAATAAAAGATAACCTAATGTAAAGATCATAAGGAAATCTATCACATCCAAAAATAATCAGATCATACAAAAATCCCCGTCAAAGTAAGAATGATTACTGCCAAAGCATGTAGGTCTTGATGCAAACAAAAAAATCACATTTGAGCACCATTTAATGTCTCGCAGTATGATAGAGTGCACACAATGTGTGCGCGCCCCGTAATATTATTGTCCTCGTAATGACATTGTATTCCAAAGTTCTATATTCCTCATAAGTTGATCATTAATGTTCTAATGACAGTAGGTGCATTGTCGTTGCAAGTCATCTTCATCAATTTGTTAAAAGACAGGTTGTGGGTAACCAAATATCGGTTCCTGCCTAAGACAGGTTGTTTTCGGATATGGGTTACAGCAAAATGCCAAAAGAAAATCATAATAACAATGTTAAAAGGAAATAAAAGAAAAAGAAAATAAAAAAGGTATGAAATCTCAAACTTACCTGAACACTAGGGTAGCAAAGCCTATAGAACGAGTTTGCCTTTATCCTTGGCCATATCTGTTGTGTTGTGGCGGTCAAAACATCACATATTTGACATAGAGTATTTCCTGCTAAGAGTACTAAAGATGTGAGTTATCACTTGATAGATTTGTGGTGATAGACAATAAATCCGTTGAAAGTGCACACTGGATATTACTGTTATGTTCAGATATTCTCATGAATGTTTAGGATAACCAAGTGTCTTTCTTGTATGATAAGCCACTGGAGAAAATTTGATACTTGGGATGAGTTTTGTTTTACTATGTTTTGTTGAGAATAACTTCCTTTATATTGTTGTTTCAATTAGTTAGTGCTATATGGTGCAGTTCATCTCTATTGTCATCATATTAAATGTGAACATGTATGCATTAATGCTAAAAAAATATCTGGTTTTTGTCATACTAAATGTGAACATGTATGCATTAATGCTAAAAAGATATCTGGTTTTTGTTATATGTATATGAGTGTTTCATTTTTCATAAGAAATTGTGTGTATACAATAACAATAATAAAATATCCGGTTCTTTCACTCTCGTCCTGCTAAAAGAACTTTTGTTTATTTGTTTTATTATACAATAATGTGTTTGTAAATCAGCACTTTTCCAAATAGTGAGAAGTTAGTAGGATGTCGTACATGAAAGGCAATAACGGAACATTTATGCTAATCAAAACATTAAAGCTATCATCATATGACTAGAAAGCATGGTAATACTCAAGCATATCATTGAGTTTTTTCTACTGTTGCAATACGGTGAACATTTTTGAATATCATGTTTCTCTTTTATCTTATCCTTTTTTGTTCTTTCTTTGATCCAAAAATCATCTAATCACCTAAACTTACATTGCCTACAACATAATTCACCTTCATAAACTTAAACACTATAATTCTAACTGTAGCCTAGTTCACCTCCATTGCATACAACATAATTCATTGTTGTAGGAAATGGAGGTGAAAGCATAAGTTGTTTCGGTCTAGCCATAGACTCCACAGGGCCGCTACTGCTATTTCCCAGGCCCGTCTGTCTTTTATTCTAATTAGGTTCTCCCTCCAAATAACCCAAACGTCTGAACTAGAGCTAGGACACCGTACACATCCAAATCCCTTACAAACTATTTTTCCATGTGAGAGCCGCCTTCTGGCACTTGAAAAATATGTGTGTGGTATCCTCCTCCGCGTCTAAAAAACTAGTGCATCTAACGTCGATGTGCATATTTCTTTTCATAAGATTTACTTTGGATAGAATAGCGTCGTTATGCATCAACCAGCTAAAGACTTTGACTTTTAGAGGCGCCTGGGTTCCCCAAATGATGTTAGAATTAAACACTAAGTGTTTCATTGCCTACAACATAATTCACCTCCATCAATATTTCACTATCCCAAATTACAAACCTACCAATTCCCAACTACAGAAGAACATTAAATCGAATAATAAACTACAATTAATAAGAAATTAAAAAAATGAGATTTTTATCTTCCAACACCCATTACATCAAACAGGTTGTGGGCAAAAACGAAATTCACCAAAGCAAAATTTACCTCTTTGAGAAATGGAGATGCTGTGAAAGCTGGGGATTAGGGTTTTACTCGAGCTCGGAATTTAAAGCACTGAGAATTGGGATTGAGATTGAAAGAAGGGAGATTAGGGAGAAGAGAGGAGGAACTAGGGTTTTAAGGCTGAAGCGGGTCGAATTTTCAGTATGGGGGACGGGGACGGGGACGGCGGCGCCGAAGGGGGCGGGTGGCGGCTATGGGGGAAAGAGCGATGACGGGCGGGGACGGGGATGGCGACGGCGATGGATTGAAAGTGAAAATTTGTTTGGGAAAAAGTAAAATGAGAGATATAGAGAGAGAGAGGGAAAAGGGGGATATTTCTATCCGTAAACCTATACCAGCGTTTCCAAGTAAAAATGCCGGGTAGGGGATGGATATACCGGTGTTTACTACAATTGCCGAGTAGATTTGTGTTTTTTTTTCTTTCTACTTTTTGTGTTCTGCCCCGGCGTTTCTACCAAAATGCCGGTGTAGATTCGCTTGAGTAGGCCTCTTTTGTTGTAGTGTGGATATGATTTTCTGCCAAACTTCACAAACTCAGTAGGGAATCTGAAATTTACCCATTTCTTTTTGTGCATTTTACCTTTGGTTGTAGTCCTTTAATTTTAGAAAATCTTATGTGACTTAATTTTCTGCATAGTTTTGAATTTAAATATTTAATTGCCTATCCTATTCTTTTGATATTGTCAACTTATTATTGGGGAACTAAATAGGTTCCCCGCACGAGAGCATCACCATGTTTGAAGAGCTAAATAGGTTCATCCAAGCGGAGGGAGGTCAAACGAGCAACGGTAGCGATGAAAGATGGTGGAATATCGAAAATTCAAAAACTTTCTCAGTGGCATCAATGTACAAACGGCTTAACGACGGGGGCCTTAGATGTAATGTGGAGAACATCATCTGGGGAACCCAGGCGCCTCTAAAAGTCAAAGTCCTTAGCTGGTTGATGCATAACGACGCTATTCTATCCAAAGTAAATCTTAGGAAAAGAAATATGCAAATCGACGTTAGATGCACTAGTTTTTTAGACGCGGAGGAGGATACCACACACATATTTTTCTAGTGCCAGAAGGCGGCTCTCACATGGAAAATAGTTTGTAGGGGATTTGGATGTGTACGGTGTCCTAGCTCTAGTTCAGACGTTTGGGGTATTTGGAGGGAGAACCTAATTAGAATAGAAGACAGACGGGCCTGGGAGATAGCAGTAGCGGCAACCCTGTGGAGTCTATGGCTAGACCGAAACAACTTATGCTTTCGAAATATTAATTATAGACTCTCAACTTCATTGCATGAAAATTTTCTTCTCATTCATGATTGGGCAGGATATGCGGGAACAAGGAAGAGGCTGAAGATGAACGACGATTAGTAGACCACCAAACCATCGAGGGGAGAGCATGTCTCAAGACTCACTAGAGGACGTCGTCCATCTACTGATTTTGATTTACTTGATGTATTAATGTTGTTACTTTATGTTGACTATCTAGTACTGTCTTAGAGGTTGTACTAAGGGAGCGTTAAGCTCCCGTTTTGGAGGTTATTTTGTACTACTTGGTTTCGTTAATCATCATCAATGTAACGATGACGGGGATCATCTCTTTATAACAAAATAAAAAAAAATAAAAAAGTATAAATAACTTATTATTGTTATTATTATTTCTTATGTGAATTTCTTTTGCCCGGAACTCAAATTTTATTTCCTCATATTATGCTTGTAGGCTTATGAAGACAAAGCATGGGTGACCCAGTAAGATAATTTACATGAAAAAACACTATTTAATTTGTAGTATGGATAATGAAACAAATGGGGACTATTTTCAAGTAATGAAGACCCAACTCGTCGAGGTTTGGGGTGAGTTGCATTAGTTCCTTGCAACAACAAAAACAACAACTAGGTCTTTATCCAAAAAATTTGGAATTGGCTAGATGAATTCGATTGTATTAGTTCCTTACGACCGTTACATTTTGGATTATATTCCCTTTTGATATTTTCCCCTTTTATGAATATTTTTTGGCTGCGACTGTCGCCAACCTCCTTGAAAGACCTCAGCACAATGGCCACGGTGTTAGGATTATGTCGTGTACACTTGTAGTTCGATTAGAGAAGAAATGAAGCATGGAGGTCGAAGCATTGTAGAGTCAGAAGAAACAACAAGCAGCAGCAACGGTCGACCGCATAGTCGACTATTGCACTCTCTGGTTGGAGAGTCGACCAAACGCGGTTGACCGCACTTAAGCGCAGTCGCCTGCATATCGCGGCTGAAAGCTTCTTGGGCTTCATGTATTGGAATCTTTTCGGCCCATCTTCTCCTCCAAATCAGATGGTATGGCTCATATTCAGTATCTTCTTCTCCATGTTAATCAGACGACTGAGATATGAAGACTAACCTACTTTTGTAACATCTTTGACTTGTAAACATCACATGTCACAAGGAAATACAGGTGTAACAATTGGCATCAGAAAATTTCCATAAAAATATTTTTTTTATTTTTAAACAAAAGTACAACTCTTTATAATACTACTGCAAATGATAGTACTTCTAACGTCGTTTGGTATTTTACAGTGAACTTAAAACTTAAAACTTAAAAAAGGATGAGCACAAAAAGTTGCCCAATAAGGGTTGTATTGGTAGAGTGTTAAAATGAAGAATAATAATTTGGCTTTAAAATTAGAACATTTAGGCAATGATAAATATACGTATGACATCAAAGATGGCAGAAATGATATTACAATCACAATAGAACCGAATTATTTATATATTAACAAAAAATTTTCTTTTGTGATTTCCATTTTTTCTTTTAATAATTGATCTTGATCTTGGTAATACCGGTATACCAAGAGTATTCTTTACCCTCCTTTTTCTGGAGATAATCTCCATGATCCATACCCCATTATTGTAGGTTTACTAGATTTATTTAATTACTTAAAACTCCCATCATAAAAGCAACATGTATATAAATATGAGAATAATATCGAAGACATATAGAAATTATACTTTCAGAATAAGAAGGAAGCAGAATTACAAATCTCTTACCGAATACTATCTCTAAATCACTCAAAGTTCAAATTTTGAGTGATTTAGAGATACCCTCAAATTTTGAGTGATTTACAGAATAGTCAAATTTTGTCAGTTACCATAATACCCTCAAAGTTCAAATTTATTTACGGCATAATTATTTACAAAAAGTGTCGCTCATATAAAATAAAAGTTGGTACCACTACGGATAATTGTAAATAGTATGGTAAAGATTTGAGATGGGTAAAAGGAGTTCTCAGGTTTGATACTAGACAATGTCATAATCTTTACTTAAATAAATAAATAAATTTTTAAAAAAACCTCAGGGCGTGCATCGCATGTGCAAATTGCTAGTTAAATTGAAGGGCAAAAACCAAAGTACCCCCCCCCCCCCCCCCCCCCCCCAAACGTTTCGCCTAAGTACAATATGCGTATATAACGTTGAATTTTTTTTCCAAACTGTCCCACTTTTTGAAAGTTTTTCCAAAACTGCCCTACTTTTTAAAAAAATTCCAAACTGCCTCACTCGCTTTCTAAAAAAATAAGTGTGGTTAAAACCTCATCACTTTTTTAGAAAGCGAGTGTGAGGCTTTTAATTTTCGAAAGCCTATACTCGCTTTCTGAAAAAGCGATTGGGTTTTAACCAAACTTGCTTTCTCAAAAAACGAGTGTGAGGCAATTCATATCAATTAGTCACTTAGGCCTTATTTGTTAGTGGGTGCATTTTAGGGCTGTTACTGTTCATGGGGCTCTTGGGTCTGGGTTCAAATCTGGCATTTCCCACTTTTATTTTTTAATTCATTTTTCATGTATAGCACAAGTTCTTGTACCGAAACTTCCACTCCAGCTCCCAGGTCATTTAATGAATCAGATACTATATTAAGCAAGCAAGTTGAGTTCCTTTAACAAAGAACAATACCGATCAAAGAGTTTACAATACCAACACCAGGCATATCAAAGTGTATGACCTTGTATTTGGCTCAGTACTCTGAGTTTGTTTAATTAACCCTTTATTAATGAAACAGGGTGGCCATACTCCACCTTTTCTTCAAAAAAAGGGCATATTTTGTCAGTTTAAACTCTAGTATAGCATTTGAAGAAGCTAGTTTGCTCGTATTTTTTAGGAACATAATTGATAACCATTTTCTTCATTTTGCATGGACTATCGAGCACAAACTTATGAATTAATTAATCCAGTACTGGTATAAATAATTCTCGGGGTATACTGTAACTTCAACCAGCGCATTCATCCAATCGAGAGCTTTCTGTTTATCCCAGTAATGCTACATTGCTTCATACTGTGTACTTAATTGCAACTGATGTATAAAATTAACAACATACTAGTAAATAAACATACTGTTTTTATATGGAATTGTCTTAGCTCGAGCAGGGACGCTGAAGTTGAGTCGTCACTCAATTATCCACCCCACTCAATACCACGTTGGTGTAAATAGACATACCATGTATTGATACAATTTCGAAGTGATTACTACAAACTACTGAATTTTAGTCAATGGTATAAATAAATGGTTCTTTTCAAAAGAGATTGAACTACTTTAGTTCAAGCAAGTTTCTTCGTTGCCTAAGCTTCATCATACCCACCACCTTCCCTCTTCTCGAGCTTGTAGGGAACATAGGTCCCAAGAATTTTGTCCCACATCACAAAGAATGGCTGTGAGAAATTATACTTGCTACCTGAGAGCTGGTGGAGGATCTCATGATACGCTGTGTTATTCCCAAATAACATATTCAACGGATTCCAAGGAAGCATTAGCCCGCAATGATCATCAGTTCCTTTAATAGTCGCAAATGTGAAGAAGAAGATAGATGAAAAACGAAGTGGAAGTTTCGGTACAAGAACTTGTGCTATACATGAAAAACGGATTAAAAAATAAAAGTCGAAAATGTCAGATTCGAACCCAGACCTAACAGGTCCATGAACAGTAACAACCCTAAAATGCACCCACTAACCAATAAGGCCTGAGTGACTAATTGATATGAACTGCCTCACACTCGTTTTTTGAGAAAGCGAGTTTGGTTAAAACCCAATTGCTTTTTCAGAAAGCGAGTCTAGGCTTTCGAAAATCAAAAGTCTCACACTTGCTTTCTGAAAAAGTGATGAGGTTTTAACCACACTCGCTTTTTCAGAAAGCGAGTGAAAGCGAGTGAGGCAGTTTGGGAATTTCAAAAAAAATGTATGGCAGTTTGGGAAAAACTTTCAAAAAGTGGGATAGTTTGGGAAAATTTCTATAACGTTTGAAAAAGTACACAAACACATTTCTCCGTTAACTTAACCCCATCTGTTAAGTTATAATTATTAAATTACTTTTTACCCTTACCCTTTCATAATTAAATATCTTCTTCGTTTTCCTTTTTCTTCTTTTTTTCATTTTTCTTTCATTTTTCTCTATTTTTCCTTTTCTTCATTCTAGTCTTTGTAAGTGTAAACTTGGTCAACTCTTTTGTGTAACTTTGTAGTTATGCTTCATAAAACTAACCAAACAAAAATAATCTCTACTATTTTAATGAGAGAGTTTGTAACCAAACAAACTCTCATTTGTAACAAAACAAACCCGTGAACTGCATGTTAATATTAAAAACCCTTCATCTCCCCTCTATTCAAATAGTCAAAAACCCTTCCTCTCCCCTCCATTCATCTCCCTCCCTCTACCAACTTACGTGCATTGCACATACAACTCCAACTCTCCCATTATAGTTTTGACATTAATTTTTAAAAATATGTATTGATTAAGACATGCATCGCATGTATAAATAAAAAAATAACTGTAATTTCCCCCTTAGATTAACACGTGCATTGCACGTGTATATTACTAGTGATATTAATGAGATTTTCTAGTTAATATTTTTTGCATCATAGAGGTGGTTATCAGTCATCTTCTAAGCCTTTTTCCAACACTAAGAGGTTGGCTGCGGAACACAAGGCTCCACAAAAGAGGAGTGGATTTTACGATTGGTATTTGAAATGATTCAACCTTATCTTAGTGCCAGACTGCCATCCTCCAAATCCTTTAAATCTTCTGGTCCGTTGTAAATCAACTAGAAGGGGAAAGCATAGATTTGATAACAGGAATTACATTTCTAACACTGAGGGACAAATCAAGCCAAAAGATAGCACGATGGATTACCATGACAAGGTATATGCAGTGATGAGCTCATTTCTTTGCTAATGCTAAAGTTAGGCATTGTCACAAGATAATGATACAACACGAGTAAGATACTCAAATAGCAGGAACACTTAATTGCTTAACATTAGACTAACGCGGTGTTTCAAATTATACACTTGATGTAAAACCAACCCTAAAATAGAGAATTTCCAAGAATTTTAATGGGTCAATTTTACCAACATGAAAGTGCTGATCTAAGTTAGAAATTTTTAACAGTTAACAGGTTTGATGGGTTTTCAAGAATTGAATCAAATGTAACAGTCCCAATTAATAATTCAACCTTAATCAATAAATAAATCCCTACGTGTTTTAGCAAGTAAAAAGTGCAATACTGATTCGTACCCTAATCTAGCATGCGGATCACTCAATCTCAGTATTTTGTGGTCGACAGGAAAATTAGATAATATGCTAGATAATATGGCAGTAAACACAAATACTTAATAATGGAAAGATTATACCGAATGTGAAGAAACCAGTGTCAATCTCAGAGTTGAGCAGCAACAAAGATCTCGGCAGTCACAGCGAACAAAGGCAGCAACGAGGCCAAGCGCTGGCAGATCCGGCGGCGATGCTGCGTCGACGTCGCCGGCGGTCGGTGCGACGGGCAGTGGAGGGCGGCGCTACAGCGTCGCCAGTCGAGGAGAGGAGTGGCGTCGGGGTGGGGAGCCTTGCTGTCGCTGGAAGGGAAAAAGGAAGGAACCGGGGTTTTATGTGGTGAAGCTGGTCGTGGAAGTAATGGTAGGGCGCCGCTGGTGTGGGGGGGGGTCTTGGGTTGGTGGTGGAGGAAGAAGGCGACGGGATGGAAGGGGTTATGGTGTAGGGGAGAGGGAGATGACGATGGAGCTGTTCGGTTTTGTGGGGATCGGGATAGGGGAAGAAGAAGAGATGGGTGGACTGGGTCTTCTTCTTCTTCGTTGTCGATCGGGATCTGCGGATGTGAAGGAGAGTTTGGAGAAGAAGATATGGGTGGCGGCTGGTGTGGGGAATTGGTGATTAGGGTTTTAGTATTTGGGAATTAGGGAAATTGTATTGGGATTTTTAATTGGGGATAAATTTTATAATTAATCACTAATTTTAAAACTAGATTAGGATTTATCACAAACCCTAATTTGATCTCAATTGTATCACACAAAGGAGAGAAAATGAAGAGCAAAACTCAACACAGATTTTTTTTAATCAATAATGGCGTGCCTTTCTCATTCATCTCAGGGCCTTTAAATAGGCTCAATTACATCTTGGAACACACCTCCAAAATATTCTCAAAATCTAAAAATTACAAAAAGATTACATATGGCTATAATTGCCAGAAATAAAAAAGGTACTGAAATAAACTAAACAGGAAAGATGTCCTCATCAACACTTCAATCTTCACACTGTATCGTTTTAGGGCTACAATTTAAGCTGTAAATTAAATATTGTTCCAAATCAATTTTTCTTCATTTGTTATTTTAATTTTAGTTCTGTTTGTGTAGGTGAGTGTTGTGGCGCAGGTGCAGGTGTATCTCTCTCGACCGATTATTAGAAGCAAAGAATATTCTGATTGCTTACATTGATCTTCCATTCAAATTAGTAACTCATGCTATCATTAAAAACCAAAACCTTACTGTATTCTGTTCACCTAAAGTATTGTGAAGACTTAAACTTGTAAGGTAGAGTCGTGGTACTTACTGCTTTTACTCCAGCATCTTGAACATAAGATATATCATCAAGAGTAAACAAACCAGATTCTCCAACAACCCGAAAATCAGAAAGGTGCACATTAGATTTTTCATCCATTAAGTTATATCTTGTTTTCTTTATTGACTTTGATCCAACTTTCACTTTTCTCTATTCCAATGAAGACAGAGGAAAAAGAAGAAGATATTTGATTATGAAAGAGTAAGGGTGAAAATGTAATTTAATAATTATAACTTAACGGATGGGGTTAAGTTGATGCAAAAATGGGTTCGGTGTACTTTTTCAAACGTTATATGGGCATATTGTACTTAGACCAAATGTTTGGGGGGTACTTGAATTTTGCCCTAAATTGAATGGTCTAATGGTTAAGGTGGTGGAATGTGAAGTGCGAGGTAGGGGATTAATTCAAATCCCGGGATCCATATTTGTATTTGTATTAAATTATATTGTATTAAATATTCTATTATTATTATTATTACATTGTATGGTTTATTACAATGTTTCTCTTTATTCTTTGGCATTTATAATAATGGCCTCCAATATGAGAGTTCACTGGTATTATTCTCTATTGTACTTGAGAGATAATTATTGGTAAGTGAGTTTAATTCCTTGTATTAAGTGAATTTGCAACTTCTCAGGGGCGGAGCTATGTTGGGGCCCGGGGTGGCCCGGGCCCCCCCAAAATTTTAGAAAATCCCTTAGAAATTTTGAATTTTAAAAAAAACCACCCTTAAATCTATTAAATTTTATTGTTTGGCCCCCCTAAAAATTATGAAAAAAACACCAATATATTTATATAGTTATAGAAATTTTTTTTGGCCCCCCTGGAAAAACTGTTCTGGCTTCGCCCCTGCAACTTCTTATAATCTTATATAGTTGAATATTTTATCTCCATATATTTTTCTTCGGATTAAGTAAAAGCTAACCGGGATAAAATTCTTGGTGTGTTTTGTATTAGATTTGTGGATCTACTTGTTTGGTTCAATTGATTTTGCCTCATCTGTCTCGTCATTCTCAGGACTACGTATTTCACATTCCATACATTTTTACTTATTTTGAGCAGAAAGACTATGTCTCTATGTATCAATCAGGACTATCATGTTAGTGCAGGTTTCATGTTTTAAACCTACTCGAAGGTCTGAAAAATTTTGCTACAATACCTCTTACAAGAACAATTGCACATAGATATCCTACTGTACATTAGTAACCAAATTCATTCCTCGTCTCCGGCTCACAAAAATACTGCAACATCAATTAGGAAATTCTATAGCGAATTGATGTCAAACTGGTGAGCAAGAGCAGACTTTCACGGGCAAAATTTGTTGCATTGGAGCTGTGAAAAGACGAACAAAATGGAATGAGTCTCACAGATGCAAGCCATCACGGGTTTCTTACGCAGTAGTTTAAGCATGCTCTGGAAAAATCACAATAGCATACTGTAACCTTGGGAATTTCTCAACTTTATTTATTTTTCCCCATTGGGTCGCAAAATCTGCACCATCAATCTGGCAATTCAGCAGCGAGCATTTTGTTGTACTGGTAATCAGACCAGATTTCACGGGCAAAATGTTGTTGGACTGAGGCAGTGAAAAGACAACAACTATAAAATGAGTCTCGCAGATGCGAGCTACTTGAGGTTTCTTATGCAGTAGTTTTAAGCATGCACAAGAAATCACAATAATTAATATACTTGTGAATTGAATCTGTATAAACCCTTTTGAGAAAAAGAAGAAGTAGAATAAGAAAACTCTGAGAACGAGTAAACATCAGAAGATTCTCAAAAAACATTGTCTGGTGTCTTTATCCTAAGTTGTTACATTTAAACACACAGGAAACAAACTCATCGTAGAAGAGTTGATCCACTAAGTTGAATAACAAAGATCAATTCTTTTGTGTTAAGAATTATAATTTGTTTTGCTGTCCAATTTGTAAAATAACTCAAACCAAATGGCTCTATGGATAGCATGAGAACAAGGTAAGAATACAAATTTGTGACAAAGAGAAGGATTGGTCATAGAATAAGTATCATGAAAGCAAAGAATGGAGTGATGCATGGCCCAATTGTTATATCCATGTGATCAAAAAGATATACCTGACAGTAGTGACTGCATGAGGAGAAACAAGCAAATGAAGGCTTTAGAAGTATGGTTTGGATTTAACTATTGAACTTGTAACACAGAGGCAATTTACGAACTGCATAATATATGTATATGGTCATAAATGCACTATAGAAATCAAGCAAAAAATGCAACCACATTATATAACTTTTTCTCTTTTGGAGCACATCATACAACTAAAAAATGAAATTACTAACAGAAAGGAAAAGGTCCATTCTTTGAGAAGGTGAAGGATGTGCACAAGGAATACTACCTGATCAAGTCATTCCAATTAAAAGTTTGTTCCCTACTTATAAGCCAAGAAATAATTCAAACGCAAAGAAAAGATTCTTGATTCCATTTTTGGAGAAGTATAAAAGGAGCATTAGGCAGTCTGGGTTAAAATGCATATTGAATTTCTATTCCCTAAATCCCACTCTTTCTGTTGGTATCTCTTCGTAATTCAACCATAATGGATTCCGTTATCAGCTCCATTGTCACCACTCTATGGACTCCAATGGTGGATCAGATGAAATATTTACTGAAAATTGGTGAAAACATGAGAAAGCTGAAGAAGGTTTCTGGTGACTTGCAGCTCACCAAAAATGAAGTTAAAGAGAAGATCAACAGAGCTACTGAAATAGCCAACGATGAGAAGCCAACTGAACGAGTACTGAAATGGCTGGACGAGGTATTCTTATCAGTATTCTGAATACATATATATGATCACAATTTTGATTTAGATAATTTACTAAAATTTTGTTACTACGTACTTCATTCTTCCATTACGAAAACTACATTTCCAATTGGTAGACATGTATGCATTCTCTGTTTTGTTGTATGTATGATGATATGAAACGAGGGTTGGCAGTCGAGGTGACCGGGCGGGTCGGGTGGGACCCTCCCGGGTTGAAGCTAAATTTGGGCGGGTGCGGGTCAGGTCGGGATGTCAACCGGGCCGGGTTCGATTTTGGAAATGTCGACCCGGTCGACCCGTGAACCCATTAGGGTTGAACCCGTTCCGGGTTGGGCCGGGTCGCAGGTTGGCCCGTTTTTAATTTTTTAATTTTTTTTAACAACTTCACTTTAAAAAAAATAAATTAAAACAAGTTTAACACTATAACTGTATAAAATGAAAAAATCCATATATTATTGATTATTCATTTCAACTACTATGATTTTTTTTTGCAAGTTTTTTTACACACAATTTACAAATGCAATTTTTTCTCCTCTTTTAACCTTAAAAAAAAAAAAAATTTGCACAACAAAGATAAGAGATTAAGAATTAAACAAAATTGTATATATTTATTTATTTCAGCTTCTATGAAAATTTTACAATTTTTTTTACATATAAATACTGTGAAATAAATATACAAATCTTTTCAATTACATGTTTGAGAGGACAATCTAGAGTTCGAGATAGCCTAGAGTTAGATTGAAGAGAGAGCATTGGACTATTGTCGTGCACCTCTACTTAACCTAAACCTAGAATCTCATCGTCCTGAATTTCCTAATTTGTTATCTTACAATCTTACTTAACCTAAGCCTTGCAAAGTTCAGAAAATCTAGATTTAACACCTTATCTATTACTTACATTTAGTAAAGTTCTTATTAAGGAGACATAAGTAGGTCGTATGTTCAAAGGAGGAAAGATGGTGGGATTTCCCACCTTTCCTCATGGAAAGATGTGATCTACCGAGAAATCAAGCAAGTAACAAGTTTGTTAATAATATGTAAATTTCGAGACTAACTATCTCAAAATGCACTAGCCCTGATTAGTAATAATAACTGCCAAATTTAACAATCTCTTTCAATTTCAGGCCAACAATTAACTATTACTTAACACAAAGTTAAACGAGTTCGTCTATGGTTCAAACTCTTAACTATCTTATCCATTTTTCCTCCTTAATAAATCTTAGACAGCCCTATAAATGTTGAGTTAATCTCCAATTTCTTTCAAATCAATGTTAGCTTTGGTATTTACTTTTTAAACAAACCAATAAATACATACCCACTACTTTATGTTTTCTCTTTGTTGGTAAAACATTCTTATGATCAAAACCATATATGATTTAATATAGGGAGTAAAATTATCCAATGGATCATCACAAATAATGTGTAGAAATTTGAGATATCTTATGATCAATAGTTTTACATTTATAAAGTCATCTCTCTAGATTCATATCTGATTTTATCCTTTCATCCTTACTCATGACAACTTCAATTCCCTTCTCAACTCGCCACAAGTCTTCTCAAAATAAAACAAAAAAGAAACAAACTTGTTACCAATTTTTGAAAATTAAATAATAATAAATATATATTTATTTATTTTTAAAAAAAGAAGGAACAAACTTGCGACAACCCTGCAAATATAAGAAAATAGCTGAACCCTTGTGGGTGGCTAACCCTATGGTCTACATCTTTGATTTTATTTTATAAAAATCAAAGATTTTTAGTTTATTTAGATAAATTACGAATATGATTTTCAATGATTTAGAGTGATTGATGGAAATGAAACATAAAGAGAAATTTGGGAAGGGATATTTCAAATGACCAAAAGGCCGTTTTTTTTTCCAGATTTAATAAATTCTAATATTTTTGGAAGGAGATATTATTAAATCCAACGGCCAAGAGTGCATGTAGCATAGTTGAGAAAAAAGTTGAGAATTTATTATAGTTGGGGGTTTGCACCATAAAAAAATCCTACTCAAATATGAATATATTTATTTACAAATAGCGAAAGTAAGAAACATGCTAACATAAAGACCAAAATCCATTTACTGTTGGCATAAAGTTACAAGAGAAGAAGATTGTTCTCTTGTTTAGATGCACCCAAATAATATTAACTCACTATATAATTGAAAGACAATTCATTGATATTAGGCTCACTTGCTTACTATCGGGCTTACATAACATGAAACTATATGGCTATACATAGCCTTTATTCAAAACTGAAAATAAGATGAAAAAACTTACTAAATGAACATACAATATAGAAAGACTAGAAGACACACTAATGCTTCATGCACCCACCATGAGAAAACTAAAAGTCCATGCATAAAGAGTGTTGAACATCTCTTCATGTAATGATAAATTAAAGTTCGAATAGCCCCCCTTGAGCTAGACTTGCATGACACCAAGCTTTTTTTTCATTTTGCTGGAATCTGCAACCTTGAGGGCCTAAGTAAACGTATTCGTAGCATGATCACTTTTTTGCAAAATTGAACTTTAACTTCATCACATCTGGCAAGCTCTCGAATAAAATGGAAATTGATCTAATTTTGCTTGCTTTTGCCATGAAACATTGGATTCTTTGTGGACGATTATCACAAAATAACTTGGTGCCATCAACTTGAGGATACTTGAGATCTTCCAAAATTTTCCGCAAGCATATAACTTAAAAAACGTACAAGAGATAGAGAAATATATTCTGCTTCCGTTGTTGAAAGTGCTACCACCGCTTGCTTCTTTGATTGCCAAGACATAGCACCTGAACCAAGGCTGAAAATAAGTCCCGATTTGATTTTGCTATCATCAAAGCTTCCCCCCCATCATTGTTGCTAAAGAAAATCAAACTTGGAATTTCAACTTTCCCATAGTGAATACCATGATCAATGATTCCACTCACATAACGACATATTATTTTGCCTGTTTCCCCAATGACTTTAATTTGGGGTCTCCATGAATCCACTAATCATGTTTACAACAAACATGATATAGTGCATTGTATTAGTCAAATACATAAGGCTTCCAACCAAACTACTATAAAGAGTATGACCGACGCACTTATCAAATGCATCTTTCGATAGTTTCAAGCTAAACTCCATGGAAGTAGAAATAGGTGCAAAATCTTTCATTCGAAACTTCTTCAAAATATTGAAAGCATACTTCTTTTGAGAGATGGAAATTTCATCTTATCCTTGTTCACTTCAATGCCAAGAAAATAATGAAGAAGACCCATATCCATCATCTCGAATTCACACATCATAGACTTCTTGAAATCTTCACTCATGCTTTATGTAATTTCCCAAGAATATCAAATCATCAACATAAAGACAAACAATTACGAAGTCACCTTTGATTTCTTTGATGAATATTTTCCAATGGACATCTTTTGAATCTGTGCTTCAAAAAATAGTCATCGATGCTACTGTCCCAATCCCGGGGTGCTTGTTTTAGGCCATATAATGTTTTCTTCAAACGACATACTCTCACCCTTCTTGATGTAATCAGGAGGTTGATCAACATACACATCTTCTTCAATGACGCCATTCAAGAACACCAATTTAACATCCATTTCCTGAACACACCACCCATTTTGAGTAAGCAAAGCTATAATAAGACGAATAATCTCAAGGCAAATGACAGGAGAAACACTTCATTGAAAAACCTATACTTTTGCAACAATGTGAGCTGTATGCTTGTTGAATTCGCCCCTTTCATTCAACTTAGTTTTATAGACCCATTTCACACCTAATTTGTGCCAATTTGGAAGCACCGTAAGCTCTCCAATCTTGTTCTTCTCAATAGAATGGATCTCTTGGTTAATAGCCTTTTTTCGATTTGTCATCACGTCATCTTCATCTAAGTGAACCAAATCTGTATCCGCAAGTAAGACAAAGTCTACAAAATCAACATTTTGAGAACTGGCCTGTGCATATTGGAGGTTTCTTGTTTTCTTTGTCTCCTTATTGACCACAACATCATCAAATGCGTGTGACACAACGTGAACAATAATAGAGACCGTCTTCTCATTTGGAATCCGATCCCAAGACTCTTCTTCATTGAAAAAAAAAGTCTCAGGTAATGATGGTAATCTTGGTGATGAGATTGTATAGCTTGTAGGCCTTCGAATGCTCACTACATCCAACAAATAGAGTTTGTAACAAGTCCAAAATTCTTGAGGGATCATACCATGCACACTTTTTGATGAAGCACAGTTCAAGAGATAATCCTTGCATGCAATTGTTTCAGCCCAAAGATATCAGGCATCCCTTTAGCCTTCAACATACTTCTGGCCGCCTTCATGATGTTTCTATTATTCTTCTCAACTACACCAATTAGCCGAGGAATGTATCGAGTAGTAAGTTTATCCCAAATGCCATTCTCCTTAAGAAAATTATGAAAATAATGATGAGTGTTCTCTCCAATACGATCATACCTTAACGACTTCAACATGAACCCAGTTTGCTTCTTAACAATAGACCTGAAAGTCTTCAAAAAAAAAATCAAAGGCTTCGGAGTTCTCCTTTAGAAAATACTTCGATGTCTTTCGACTATAATCATCAATAAAAGTCATGTTAGGATTGTTGTTGAGTTTAGTGGCAACAGATTCAATGATGAACAATCAAACTAGTAGACCAAACCAAGCACACAAAGCACATAATGATTTGTCTTGGTTTGGCTATGCCTATTCTGGGGGTATCCTTAGTCCCGAATATTCTTAGGAACCTCAGCTCTTTACTGGACATGTCCGTCATTGATTCAGTCATATCTTCTTCAAGTGCAAATATTAATTTAACTAATGCAAGATCATTGTTTAAATGATAGAAAATGTAATCTAGACTTAACGATCCCTATTCCGCACTTACATTTCACACAAACTGGAATCTTTGTCATACCGACCCTATTCCACACCTCCCTCAGGGTTCTCTAACTCTTGCTAGATTTAGGCCTCACCTAAGTCACTATCATTCCCTTGGATTTGACCAAGTCATTCTCTCAGATTCATGGACCTTACTGGCCTACCCTAGCCCACACATGTGGATTTATTGGGCGTATCCTTAGTCCCATATATTTAACCCACCGTTTGAATATTCAACAATTTCTTTGGATAGCACAATAGTAGTCTTGCAAAAATCATATAAATTCCAATACTTATCAGAAAATGTATTTCTTAGTTTCATATAAAACATAAATGAATATACCACAACATTGTAGTTAAGAACATCTAAATTTAACCGCATTTAGTTTGTCTAAATCCATATGCAAAACAGTGGGGTTCAGATTCCAGAAAATTGCTGCTCTTTCTACTTATAAAAATCACAGAAAATTCCACACTTCATGGAAATTTGATTTCTTAAACTCAAAAGAAAGATTAACGAATCTACTTCAAATTCTTAGTTTTGAGTTTCCTTAAAATATTGCATATAAGAGGTTAAAATGGTCTGAAGTCCGAATGTGTCCAAATTTTCAGAACCAAGGCAAAACTGTCAACCAGTCCTAAGTTCGAATTTGTATAATATAATAAATGATATCTAAACCTCATTAAATTTTGTGAACATATTATAGACATATACTAGATTCACATATAAAAACTTCAGCTTCAAATTCTTTAAATTTGGAGAAAATAAATTTTGAAATACTAAATACTAAATGACATCCAAAAATACTAAATGACATACAAAAATCATGAAGTTTTGAAGAGAAGTTATAGACATATACATGATACACATATAAAAATTTCAGCTTTAGATTCCATCTAGTTAAAGAGAAATGATTTCGGAAGTAAGTCCAAAATTCAGAACAGAAACTGTAAAACGTTTCCAAGTTAATCTTACCATAATTTCACAAAATTAATTAATTTCACACAATTAGTTACCCGTGTTAATCCAATTTAATTCCAAAATGAATAGACGCGATTTTCAAGAGAGTTTGATGATTTAATGAATAAAGGTGTTCATTTTAATGAAATATGAAAAACCTTATGTTCATTGTTAGTTTAAGAGGTATGTATCATGAAATCACCATGAACTAGATTGCGAGATCCAAGCCATGGTTCGAGGGAGGGGTGGAAGAACCGGTAACACCGTCCCTGACCACATGCACCGAGATATGTATAAAAATTCTTACAAGAAAATATTAGAATAATGCAAATATCCAAAAGATTCAAATTATACGAGTTGAGATAAGTCATTAAGTCGATTCTCAAAAGTGAAAGAAATAACCAACCCAATACATAAGAGCAGAAGATATAATATTTAAGCCGCTAACTAAAGTTCTGCTTTTAACTCTAATATCCTCTTTATTAGTTTGAGATGATATAATAAATTTAAAATTGTAGCTTAGATGCAAATCTATAAAAATCTTTTTGGAACATTCATGGAGATTATTAGTTGTAACACCCCGAATTCCAAATAAGCCTGAATTCGAAGTTCCACATGATCTTTACACTTCACTTCGTACAATTTACAAAGAATTTAAAAAACTTTTATACAACAATGTTTACATCAACGTAGCGGAAGTAAAATACAACAAAATACAAAATAAAATAACAGCTGGAACATTTCTTTAAGCAGCATTCTTTCTTTAGTCCTTTCATTTACTTTATCCTGCATAGAAACTGTGAGCACGTCAGTTGCATACAACTGACTCTAGGATATAATACATCAATTTCTCTTACTTGGAAAGCACAAACTTGATCACAAACAAAGCTAAAGAGGGACTATCCTATTGATGTCGTGTGTGCTTGTGCACTTAGCCATAATGCAATTATTTATATTCCATGACACTAATGCACAC
This sequence comes from Hemerocallis citrina, assembly GCA_017893485.1. Lineage (NCBI taxonomy): Eukaryota > Viridiplantae > Streptophyta > Magnoliopsida > Asparagales > Asphodelaceae > Hemerocallis > Hemerocallis citrina. Next base: position 49,786 of record JACEHZ010000229.1, on the reverse strand, counting down.
TTGTTCGAACCTATGCATCCCATTCTACATAGAACCGAGGGCAAGACCTTAACCATACTTCATCTTGTAGGGTTGAATCCCTCGTTATGAGTTTAATTACTATGGTAACTATGGTAAGTTCTTAGACTTTTTATGAGTTACGAGCCCATGTCCAGACAGCCTGGAGGGGATTCCCACATCATGATATGACGCATCATGTAGACAGTCTATGGACAATTCACCTCCGTCATGGGACGATGACACTACGTAGTCACCAAGCACCCCACAAGCGTCACCACGATCCCGATAATTCCGGAGACGAATTCACGTCATGACATGACACATCATGTAGACAGCCTGTGAAAACTCTCACACCGTAAATTCGAGGCCCTCAAACTTGTGTTTTTCTCTTACTTTCATCATATCTTCACTATAGTGTTGTCCTTAGGTATTTGAATCATGAGTGAATTAACACCCTAGAGTTAGCATTTCCTCTACATCGGACTTAAACATCAGTTTATGACAACGACCCATTCTTGGCCTTTTTCTACAACTTTCATCTTCAAAGAATTCATTCACGCCGGTATAAGGACTTAGCTATACTCTAGATTTTAACATATTTTCATGTTCACCAAAATTTGTGTGTTTATACTCACAAATTCCATATTCCATCATGATCTTTTTATTTTATTTTCCATGCACACTTGTGTATATTAAAACACCAATTTCATTTATTGACTTACTCCAATTCTGTGTCGAACTCTCATAATTTGATCTCTACACAAAATTCTTTACATTCAAAATTTCATCTTTCTTTAATTATACAAGAGTCATATTTTTGGAAGAATTATCAAGTTCTTCATCCCATTGTTTTAATATAAAAACTCACTTCCAATTCTCACAAAATATGTCAAAATATTGTGGAAATATTTTTTATAAAGTCTAAATAATTTTAGAGGAATAATAGAATTTCTTTCCAATTTTTATGATGTTTAAAAACTCTTAAACACCAAAAAAAATCAAAAGGAATTAAAAGAGGGGCTTGTCGGGTTTCGAACCCAAGACCCCCGCCGTGCTACAGTGACCAACTCAGAGCGCACCCGAAGACGAAGCCCAAAGGTGAACTCAAAATTCCTATATACTGGTTGTAGTAGGGTGAAAATGGCCTGGGGGCCCAACCAGGGCCCAATACAACTTTCACTCAAGAAAGATAAAAATAGCAATTTAGTCCGGCTTCGAACCATTGCAGGGTCGGCACCGAACCTCAAGTTCACCCCCACAGAACCGGCCTCCTCGTATCCGACGAGCCTCAGTGGTCCTCGGTCTCCGATCCGTGACAGCCCCACGGGCCGTCCCCCCCCCCTCTGGCGAAGCAGGGGGATGACCTGGCACAGCCTAGGCCCTCCGATTCTCCCAGAAGCACAAAAGACCCACGATCAGCCATGTCATCTCCAAATACCACCCAAGGTTTTGCCACGTCAGCCCTATACCGCTCCTGGTATTGCCACGTCTGCCCTAAACCCCCTGGGCCCTCTGCCACATCAGGCCCATGGGCTTTCGGGTCCAGACCCGGCCCCCAAGCGGATCCAAACCCGGTTGGAATTCTCTATAAATACTAGACCCTCACCCACCTTTTCAGGTAATCAATCTTTTACCACTTAAATTCACCTAGTTATTGCTACTCTCTCACAGAGACTGACTAGCTCGTCGGAGGGTCCGCCACCGGGACAAACCCCGGTGTTTCAGGACCGTCTGCAGGTACACAAGACCTCGGATCCGAACCCTCTGATCCGAGCCCAGATCTCCGCCTCATTCCGAGGTCGCCGCAGGTTCGCCCGGTCAGCCGAGGGTCGTCAGACGAGCAGCTTTCTCCTTCAAATACAAATTGAGTCCGAACTTACACCTGGTGCATCCACACGTCTCCCAGAAATAAACCGCATCAGGTTGGCGCCGTCTGTGGGAACACTGCTTCAGAAGCCGACCCGAGCCCGACCATCGAGCGACCTCGACAGTCGAACTCTCATGGCCTCCAAGGGCAAGGGGGCCGCGTCCTCCGTCAACCGACGGGACACACCCCCACCAAAAACCAATGCCGGGCCACGCGCATCAAGGCACGGAGATTCCCATCAGGGATCCCGGCGAAGCGCCACCCGTACAGTCCAGCCCGACCTACGGGGAGTAATCGTCAACCGACAGATTAGCCGCAACAGGGGAAGGGCCGCTTCCAACCCGGCCCCGAACCATCCGAGACCGCCGCCCGAGGGACGGAGGTCGGCACTCAGCCGCATCGGGAGGCAGCCTCCAGACCGACCACACCGGGTCGAGGGAGCCCCCGTCACTCACAAGGAGTTCCAAGACTTCCGGAGAGAAATTCTCGGGGCCCTCCGACGGACCCCCAGGGAGGAAACCCTCCGCTCCCAAACGGGGTCGGATGCCGAGACCAGCGCGTCGCGCCCTTCAACAAACCAGCCAGAAGATGATGGCATACTCCTAAGGCGCCTCCAAGAAATGGAGGATCGCCTCGATCACATAGGAGACGACGACCGACGGGCGGCTCAGGGGTACAGACCTGTCCGACTTCCCTTCTCCGCCCCCATCCTCCAAGCAGAAATACCCAGGAATTTCCGACCACCTCAGTTCGAGACCTACGACGGCGAGGGAGATCCCGCTGATCACATGGAAGGTTTCAAAACCCTCATGATGATTCACAGCGCCTCGGATCCCCTGCTATGTCGAGCCTTCCCCGCCACGCTTCGGGGTCCGGCTCGTGAATGGTATTCGAAACTCACCCCCGGCTCCATTTACTCCTTCGACCAACTAGAGGGCAATTTTCTCGCCCACTTCGTCACCAGCCGGAAGGCGGAAAGGACTAGCGCTTCTTTACTTGGGCTCAAGCAGATAGAGGGAGAGTCCCTCAGAGTGTTCATCCGGAGATTTACCACGGAGGCGAGGTTGGTCTCCTCTCTTGATCCAGGCGTCGCCTCTGCGGCCTTTCGGCACAACGTTCGTCATGGACAGCTGAAAGCTTCTCTGGCGAAGAGACCCCCCATCGACTTTCCCGATCTCCTCAACAGGGTCGAGAAATACATTAGGGCAGAAGAGGCCCTTAACCCCGAAGATACCAGGGAGGCCATCGGGAAGGGAAAATGGAAGGTCGAAGAGGTCGAACCATCAAAGAAAGCTCCGAGGGACGCGGGGGCAATGAAGAAGGTCCCGCCGGTCCCCCGCTTCGAGAGGTACACTCCCTTGACGCATAATGTATCCGTCATCCTCTTAGAAATCGAAGACAAAGGCATTGTCCGACTACCCCCCCGATCTAATAACAACAAGAATCGAGATCAACGCTTCTACTGCCGCTTCCACAGAGATCACGGGCACGAAACCGACCAGTGCCGGGCCCTGAAAGACGAAATTGAGGAACTCATCTCCAGGGGATACCTCCGAGAATTCACCCGAGAAGTCCCGCGGGATCGACGAGATACTAGGAACCGGAGGTCCTCGCCTCCGAACCCTACCCCGAACCGCATCCAGGGTCGGGATCCCGAATCCGAGGGAGCCACAGATATGCCCTTCATCTTACACTGTGTCCACGGAGGACCGATGGGAGGAGATTCAAACACTTCCCGAAAAGCCTTCATCCGGGAGGTGAATGCTGTCCACGACAATCCCTCGCCCAAGCTACAACCGATGCCGGTCTCCTTCTCAGGAGAGGACCTCGAAGGCGTTCGCCTACCCCACTGCGATGCCCTTGTCATTAATCTTCACATGGCTAATTGTGAAGTTCGCCGAATCCTCGTCGACAACGGCAGCTCGGTTAATATTCTTTTCTTCGAAGCCTTCGAGAATCTCAAGCTACCTAGAGGCAAGCTCAAACCGGCCGGATACACTTTGCATGGGTTCTCCGGCGTCCCTGTCGTGATAGAAGGGATTGTCACCCTCGACGTTACTGCAGGATCGGCTCCTGTCAAGAGGACCGAGTCCATGGACTTCATGGTGGTCAACGTCAAGGCGGCTTACAACGCCATACTCGGCCGACCCGGACTATGCTCCCTCCAAGCGGTGCCTTCGGCTTACCATTTGAAACTCAAATTTCCCACCCCGCAAGGAGTCGGCACTGTCCGAGGTAGCCAAGAAGCAGCGCGATCGTGCTACATGACCACCGTCGGGGGAGGTGTGTTCTCCCTCGACGCTGTCGAGTTCAAACCGGAGAGGGACGGCCCTGCTTCCAAACATGTCACCAAGCGGGAGGAGACCCCAGTCGAAGCCAAGTACCTAATGACACTCCTCGAAGGACAAACATAGGCTCTAGCCTGGCTAAATGTAAACCCGTTTTTGTGTAAATACTCATGTGTACAGGACCGTCTTAGCGGCCCTCCTTATCTTATGCAAAAGAGATCTCTTTTTGTTAAAATCCTAACACCAGATAATGAGATCGGCACCTGAGTCCTCACTCCGGTATCGTCCCTAACACCACGGTAGGCACCAAAGGCCCCACTTCGATTCCTCGCGGATCGGTGGACTCTCCCTAAAAACCACCATTGTTCACTACACTACTAGCCGAAGCAAAGAAGGAACATGATTCTTTATTCGTACCCTTTTATTTCGTCCTAAGAAAGCAAACAAAGACAGTTACAGAACCACTCCACTCATCTCAAACTGGAAGAAGTCGCCATCTTAGAGCCCCTCGGGTCCGCGGAAGGGCGGGATTACTCCGAACGAGCGACTAAAATCCCTCTCCTCGTTATGATGGCCCTTGAACTCAGCCACGGTCGACTCCCCAGCCACGGAGCTCTGGGCATCATCTGGTCGTGTACGCTGCAACAGCAGCAGCGCAGAGGGAACCCCCTCCGCTTGCCGACCTACCGAGGAAGATGACGAGGCACCCAGCATAATATTGTGACAGTGTATCTCCGTTTCTTTCTCCGCAAAGACATCGCGAAGTAACCTCTCAGAAGTAGGCCTCGGCACCGAGGCACCCAACACTGCCTGCCCAAGGCTCGCACCGTCGAGACCCCAATCCAACATCGCCCTCCTCAGCCGGCTCGCCTCCTCGCTTAAGGCTTCAGACTTATTCCGATAAAAGTTCAAAGCCGCGTCAGTGTCACGAGCCCCCCTTCGATGGCAGACCAACGCGGCCTCCAGGGCCTCAACCTTGCTCCGGAGCCACGCCACGACGGATCGGCGGGGGTCCACCTTGGGAAGGGGAGCCACAACCTACAGGAGAACCAGCCAACCCAGTGCACACACGAAAGAAGGTTCAGAAAAATCCGAGTTCAAAACACTTGGCCGGTCAAAAAACTTTTTCCTATAAATTTAAGTACTCCTTACAAAAAGGGCGGTGGCCAGTCCGCGGGAGGCAAATACAGTCAAGAGTGGGAGAAAAGAGAGACAGAACTATACAGCTTATTGTCCCACCTCAGCGTCGACAGACGGATTCACGGATGGGTCGGCCGGCGGGTCGCGAGCGGGCCCTTCTTCGCCAGGAGTCTTCGACGTCCCGTCGATCTCCATGTCGTACTCGAAATTGGACAGATCGATGGTCGGGTAGAAGTGCCTCACATGGCTGAGGGCCTTCGCATAACATGTGTCCTGCGCATTGATCACCATCATCTGGCCCGTAGTCGTCACCTCTTCCTTCTCCTTGGCGAACTTCTTCTTCAAGGAGGCCACCTTCTTCCCCCACTCCGCATCCTTGGCCTCAAGCTCGAGCTTCATCTGCTGCTCCCTCTTGTGCGAACCCTCGAGCTCGATCCGCATTTCCTTCATCTCCCGCTCGCTCTTTTCCGCACGAGCTCACTCTTGTGCCAGGGACGCCTCGTAGAGGTTCTTCATGTTAGCCCCCTGCAGGCAAGCCTGCGACCAACGAGCGCAGATAAGGAAAACACTTCCGCAGAAAAATTAGCAAGGAGAATAGGGTCGACGGACTTACCAGCACGGTGGCCTACGCCAGGCGCGTGAACGCCATCTCCACGAGCTCGCCCTCCATCGCCTTACGGTCGCGAGGGGTCGCCAACTTCTCCACCACCTCGACGGCCTGGGCCTCCCCGGTCAGACGGTCCCCCATCCGGACCGACCAGTCAGGAGCCCACCGCTGCCGCAGCAACTCCACCACCGGGTCCTCTTCCTCAACCTCGACCAAGGGACCTTTCCCCTTGTCAAGAGCGGAGGCCCTCGCTAGGCTCTGGCCCTTCGAAGCAGCCGCCCCCTTGCTCGTCTCCGAGCGAATCCTCTTGGTCCCCGGCTCGGGCTGGACCTCCGAGATGACCAGGGACGACCCCCTCGGCCTCTTCGCCGCCTCCCCCTTCTTCTCGGCCTTCTCCTTCCTCATGGCGAGCCTCTTTGCCTTGATCGATGCTTCGTCCATATCTGCAGAAAAAACCATTAAGAGCAATGAGCAAGAAAGTACGAAAGGACCGAAAGATAAGAAACAACTACATACACATAACGGCCGGGCTCAGTCCAACGCTCGCCAAGTTGGCCTCCGTCACCTCCGTCCAATCGATACTGGGTGACGAACGGAGGCGCTCGACAAACCCCCACTCCTCGGCCGACAGATCCCTCTGCCTCGGTGTTTGATAGCTCGGCTTGGAGTGATTCCATCGAGTGGGGATGTCCCAGGGCTCTTCACTCCGGATCACCAGATATTTTTTCTTCCATTCCTTGATGGAGTCCGGGTGACTGTGAACGACCTTCCCCTTACTCCGGGGAGAGATGTAGTAAACACCTTCGGCCGCCGAGCTGATCATCAACATCGCACGGAACACGTTCAGCCTCAGGGGTACCTTCTGTTCCTCGCACATCAGCACAAAGTAGATAATCTGCTTCCAAGAGTTCGGCCCGTACTGCATGGGGGGCAAGGAGGCCCAGTTCAGCACATCCCGAACAAACGGGTGAACTGGCAACCTCAGCCCGGAGATGAAAGCGTCAACTGGGAAGATGCAATACCAAGCAGAAAGGGGATCGGTGGGGCGCAGAGTAGAGCTCGGCAGCAACAATTCATAGCCAGGCCCTATGTGATACGCCAGCTGCAGAACCTCCAAGTCCCCGCCCTCCAAGACAGTCGGGATCGCGTCCATCATCACCCTCCTCCGACTCGGCGAAGAGGGCTGCACACCGAAGAGCTCCTTGTCAGAAAGATCGTCGGGATACTGACGGAAAGGCTTCGGCTGAACGGGCGAACCTGTCATCAAATTGCGGAAAACAGGCGCCTGGCTCGAACCACCAGTCCTCGACCCCGCCTTCCTCGGGGCCCTCTTCCTCTCCTTGGCTCGCTCCGACGAGGGAGTAGGTAAGGGCCCCAGGCCTGTCGGCGTGAAACTCGAGCCCGCACCCTGAACGGTGGATCTCCTCATCCTGTCGCCCTCGCCCTCCTCCTCCTCGGAAGACAACTCCAGTACCTGGATGTCGTCCGAACCATCACTGGCTTCCTCCGACTCGCTACTCTCCACCACGAAGGGACGTCGGGAGCGTGACGGCCTCATCTTGTGTACCACCTCCCCCTCACCTACTGGTTCCTCCCACGAAACTGAATCGGAAGGCTCCGCAGCATGCACCGACTCCTCCTCAAGCACGGGCTCCTCCCACGACGTCGATGTGGAGGCTCGCTTCACTTCCCCCCTGGACGTCGACGCTGACGAGCCGGACTGAGCCCTATCCATCTGTGCCTAAACTAAATGAACTTACCAACTAATCGGGGGCCGCTTCGGAAGGACGAGCCTAGTACAGCTAACTGCAAGAGCGAGCGCTGAATGGTTGGAAGATTTTTTGAGAAAGAAAGCAGCAAGAAGGAAGTGGACGAGAGAAGGAGAGGGGGGAATACTTATAAAGGATAAGAACGACTCCTCGACTTCCGCAATTACTATTCACCGAGTGACGTACAATTGCCGCCTGGAAAATCGCGCCACATCCTCGAAACGTGTGCTGCTGACGTCATCGGGGGCCAGGCTGGCGGCCAGACTCAGGGGTCGGTTCGGATGGAGTATACGACGGAGAAAACGCTTTACTTAAGGTTTAAGGCGCCGTCCTTCGACAGACGCCCCGGGCTCCAGCATTTGATCGGTTCCCCTCTCATCCCCGAGCAGCTCGGGGCTTACAGCCTCAGGTTGGTGCCGAAACCCCGAACTGTTCGAGGGTGGGACAGAAACCACCATCGCCTGGAGCCCTATTGGAAGACAGAGTGGCCAACCCCTGATCGGAGGCGACCCCTCTATCTGAGGCTCTTCAGCCCCAAGACCGGAATACGGTTGGTGCCCCTCCCGTCTGGTTCTCTCTCGGGCCAAACAACCGTGTCAGGGTCGTCTGACCCGAAAAAGGATCCAGACGGCACAGCCACCACCAATCCGAGGCTCCTTTTCTACCGGCCGTTACCCCTCTCGCCCTGATCTCCTCTGGATCTGGCTACCGTATCAAGAGCCATCAGATCCAAGAGAAGATCGGGGCGGCAGAGTAACCACCTCTCCGACACCGCCAGGGTTGAAAATTTTTGCAAAAGACAGGCGTCCGCCGAAGCAGACACCTCCGATGGCCAATAGACCACCCCTGCTGTGATCAAACCCACTGTGGGGGGAGAGGTATTTATAGCCTCCCCCATAGACCAACCATTATGACACGGGGAAAGCCAATCGACGGAAGCCCATGCGCTATCTGCATTTACTAGGCGGCGCCATTAATGCCCCTAGGAAATTGGACCATCACACAGATTCCGAAGAGCCTTCAACGCTCCGCAGAAACGGCGGGCTACCCCCGCTCAAAACGCTCTAGGGCACGACAGTTCGACATCACCCTTGCCGACCCGTAATCCCTCGCCAGCTCGAGGTCAGGTCTAGCACCAGGGTAGTCTTCTCAGGAAGGCTTCACGGCTCGCCATCGCCCTTGCCGACCCGTAATCCCTCGCCAAGCTCGAGGTCAGGTCTGGCACCAGGGTGGTCTTCTCGGGAAGGCCAACGGCTCGCCATCACCCTTGTTGGCCCGTAATCCCTCGCCAGCTTGAGGTCAGGTCTAGCACCAGGGTAGTCTTCTCAGGAAGGCTTCACGGCTCGCCATCACCCTTGCCGACCCGTAATCCCTCGCCAAGCTCGAGGTCAGGTCTGGCACCAGGGTGGTCTTCTCAGGAAGGCCAACGGCTCGCCACCACCCTTATTGGCCCGTAATCCCTCGCCAGCTCGAGGTCAGGTCTAGCACCAGGGTAGTCTTCTCAGGAAGGCTTCACGGCTCGCCATCACCCTTGCCGACCCGTAATCCCTCGCCAAGCTCGAGGTCAGGTCTGGCACCAGGGTGGTCTTCTCAGGAAGGCCAACGGCTCGCCACCACCCTTGTTGGCCCGTAATCCCTCGCCAGCTCGAGGTCAGGTCTAGCACCAGGGTAGTCTTCTCAGGAAGGCTTCACGGCTCGCCATCGCCCTTGCCGACCCGTAATCCCTCGCCAAGCTCGAGGTCAGGTCTGGCACCAGGGTGGTCTTCTCAGGAAGACCAACGGCCCGCCATCACCCTTACCGACCCATAATCCCTCCTCATCTCGAGGTTCGGTCTAGCACCAGGGTACTCTTCTCAGGAAGAAACAACGGCTCGCATCACCCTTGTCGACACATAATCCCTCGTCATCTCGAGGTTGGGTCGAGCACCAGGGTACTCTCCTCCGGAAGATTCAACGATTCGCCATCCCATTTCCACGACCATGAACACTCCTCCCTGGCTAGCTCCCGCACCCCTGCAGGAGTGGGGGGCTTGTGTAGTAGGGTGAAAATGGCCTGGGGGCCCAACCAGGGCCCAATACAACTCTCACTCAAGAAAGGTAAAAATAACAATTTAGTCCGGCTTCGAACCATTGCAGGGTCGGCGCCGAACCTCAAGTTCACCCCCACAGAACCGGCCTCCTCGTATCCGACGAGCCTCAGTGGTCCTCGGTCTCCGATCCGTGACAGCCCCACGGGCCGTCCCCCCCCCCTCTGGCGAAGCAGGGGGATGACCTGGCACAGCCTAGGCCCTCCGATTCTCCCAGAAGCACAAAAGACCCACGATCAGCCATGTCATCTCCAAATACCACCCAAGGTTTTGCCACGTCAGCCCTATACCACTCCTGGTATTGCCACGTCTGCCCTAAACCCCCTGGGCCCTCTGCCACATCAGGCCCATGGGCTTTCGGGTCCAGACCCGGCCCCCAAGCGGATCCAAACCCGGTTGGAATTCTCTATAAATACTAGACCCTCACCCACCTTTTCAGGTAATCAATCTTTTACCACTTAAATTCACCTAGTTATTGCTACTCTCTCACAGAGACTGACTAGATCGTCGGAGGGTCCGCCACCGGGACAAACCCCGGTGTTTCAGGACCGTCTGCAGGTACACAAGACCTCGGATCCGAACCCTCTGATCCGAGCCCAGATCTCCGCCTCATTCCGAGGTCGCCGCAGGTTCCGCCCGGTCAGCCGAGGGTCGTCAGACGAGCAGCTTTCTCCTTCAAATACAAATTGAGTCCGAACTCACACCTGGTGCATCCACACGTCTCCCAGAAATAAACCGCATCACTGGTCTTCAGTGATTTGGGTAAAAATCAAATTTAACAAAAAACAAAGCCCTTTCAAGACTCGAACCCATGAAGCAATGCACAACGCTCTAACCTCACACTGAATGCCAATACTCCCAAACCCATTCTCTATTATAATTATAAGTTAGAATTTCTTTATTCGACTGGTCTGTTTATAACTCTTTCTTTATAATTTCGATTTCTCAATAAATTTGTACCATTCAAAAATCTAATTCTTTTTCAGGATATTTTCTTTCAAAATTATAGTATAGTGCATGTATTTAAATTTACAAAATTCCTATTTCAACAATATAATAAAAATTATTCCTTTTATCCCTTTTAAGAAATGAACAATTAATACATTTACTGACATTGGAGTTTCTTTTCGTAATAAATCCTTTAGCTACTTGTTCCCCACATTTATTCCCATAGTTGTTGCACAATTTTCATTCCTAACATAAATATTTCTCTTAGATCAATTTTATCCTTTACATGAGACTAATTCTTCTATTATAGTTCCAAATGCAACATATTTCGACAATAAGGTGAATGTAGAACTATTCATACAATGTAAATAAAATTCGACATCTATTGCAACTTTCTATACTAATCATTTGATTCAACAATTCATGGGGTCATTTTACATTCTACACAATTCTTTACACAAGTCATTTACGGAGCAAAATTATCATATTAGTATGGTTCATTAAAATAGATATTCAATCATGAAATATATTGATATGACACAATAATAAGTTTTAATTCACTAATCTCAAATCCATTCTACGAATCTTCTTATATTGACCATCAAGATTTTCTCTTTTTTCCTACTAGTCTCTTTAAGCAATCACATGGCAAATTTTATCATTTACTCTAGCATATTCATAAACCTAGCCTACTAACATGATATCTAAGTTAGAAGTAGAGAAATTGTCCACCTCTTGAAGAACGAATTGAGAATTCTTAAAGAAAAACTCCTCGAAAGCACGATTGCCTTCCCTTCCCCTTGATCCTAACCGTGAGCCTTCTCCTCCAAGCTTGTGCAAAATCCGGACTTCTCTCCTCCTTGTACTAGCCGACCTCCAAATGCAAGAACACACACACTCAATCTTTTCTCACACAATTTCTTCTCTTTCTCTCTAAAAAATCTTAGCTGCAAAAGATAAAGAATGGTAAAGGGACTTATTTATACATAATTCATGGTCAAATGAAGGGTTGAGATGTGTTTGGATGAATTGCTAAGATGCATTTGGGAATTAGAAAAACCACCAATTAGCACACAACCACCTTCCCACTCCCCCACTTTTCCAAGCATGGCTGGCTTATCCCTTCTTCACCTTGCACGTACATGTGCAATGCACGTGCCCCTACATGCACACCTATAAATAGTTGTTCATTAATTTGTTATACCAATTTTTTACATGACAAAGTCTACTATACAAGTTGTTTAATTAACAAATAAATTAATTAGTAGGCTAGCTAGGTGGGCTAATTCTATGGGCTTTTAATTAATTTATTTAACTTATTTTGGGTGGGCTAGAATTAAGTTATTAGGCCTAGGACTCCATAATAATTAATAAGAGGCTTTTAAAAGAGAAATGAAATATTTATTCATGACATAAAATAAAATAGTTTTAAAGCCAAAGCACACATTAATTTGCACATGCGAAACACGTAAAATCAAATAAAAAAATTTATATTTAATTATATGAAAATTCAAGATATTACATTAGTTCTCTCAATCGAAAGGCAAAGGTGCAGGAAAATGAATAATGGGAAATGCGACAAAAAATGTAAGGAAAACAATTTACTAATAAATAAATAATTAAAAAAACATATCTTCCTTAACCACAGTATATCTACTAGAAAATAAGATTTGCAAGAAGAAAAAAATAATTGAAATTTATATGTAGGTAGCGAAAATATCTTAATATATATCAAAAGAATTTTGGTCAATAGCCTTCTTTTGACGAAAGATACTTTTAAGTATTTCTCTTGCTTGCACAAAATCGACTGATGAAAAAAAAGCTCTACATCAGAAATTTAAAAAGAGAAAAGCAAAAGAAAAGAAAACAAGAAAATTCAATACAACTTTAATATTGGCACATTGGATTGACCAAATAACAAATACTCGAACTATAAGCATGTGATAGAAAGAATCTTGTCACCATTAATGAAAATATTTAGGAAAGTTGGTGTAACATGTGACCTATAATAAACTTATCATAAGTTCTAGATGTATCTCCAACAAATAATGTCACGCCCCGCTTCCCAAAATATGGAAATACGGGCGCGAGACTAAGGCCCGGCGAATGGTGCAAACACACCATTCATGAGCTGTACAAGTGAACTCAACAACAAGATAATAAAACAATCCACGCAGGCATGTAAATCACAATGTAATAATGAAAGTTCATGACATGTTCCATAATATAACCAACAACTGGGAAATACAAATTGTCACGGGTCAAACAAGCCCAGATTACATTAAAGAGTTGCAAGAAAAATAAAACACAAACTAAAGATAACATGATAAAAATAAACTAGAACACTTGGTCAGCGACACCTTCTGGTAACTCTCCATTTGGGCCTGCAAGTATATTATAACAAAAAGAAAAGAAAAGGGAAACAAGAAAACGCCCGTTAATACAAGTTACGGGCCGCAAGGGGGGTACAAGCTAAGGAAAACAGGAACAAAATAAAACAACAGAAACGTAGGAAAAGAGCAAGGAATCGATAGTCATGAATAGGAACAAAAATGCAACATGTAAACATGATTATGAACAAGGCATTACGAAACAAGTGACATATAAAATAAGTAATTAAGTAAACAAGTATCAGATCAACATGAACATATAACATGTAATTGGATCATACAAGTGCACGTGTAAATCTTAAGTCTAATGTTTGATCATATCTAGGTAGCACTTCATGCATCCATATTTTTACTACATGGTTGCTACAGTCAATACAATTTCGTTTAGATTTAGTGGTGGGTTTTATAGGTCACGTACTCGGGAAAACATGTACATTCAATATTGTATTGAGATACGTACAAACTTGTAACGTGGAACATGTAGAGTGTAAACTTGTAACGTGAACATGTAAACTTGTAATTCGCAATCTTGCAACTTGTAACTTGCAACTTGCATCGGGAAACCACGAGCTCCCGTCCGAGTACGCTCTTCTATATTGCCCGCTACTTAAATCTTTCCCTTATACCCCTACTTGTTACTTTTATTAATTTTGTTAACACAATCATAATGCAATAAGAACGATGTCAAGATATTGGCAGGGAATATCTAGGAATTGTCCATGAATTATGTTCTAAGTCACGAGATGCGAAACATGTAGTCTTAATGTCATGATTGGGTCTAGTTTTTATTACAAATATGGGTCTACAATATTTTAGGGCCATATAAAATAATATTGCAACTACAAAGTGACTAATTACATGTATAAAACTTAATCAAAAATTAAGGGATAATATACAACATTCAAATTATCATCAAGGGTAAAATAGTCATTCATGTTGGATCCTGTATGCAAGGCAAGAAACACTAGAGGGGGGGTGAATAGTGTTTTATAAAAATTTAAACAACGGAATTGAGATTTTCTTTACAGTCGACTTGAGGGATAAACTAGTCGACTGAAATGACAAAAAGAAAAGTATTCTAAATAAGTCTGTGAAGTCGACTTAGAGATGAGACAGTCGACTTAACATACAAATAAACTTCAGAGTAGTACGAGTCTGACCAGTCGACTTATATGAGTACACAGTCGACTGTCCAGACAAGTTTCACAGTAAAAATTATAAACTACGAAAATAGAAATGCAAGTAGAGAGATACAACTACAGAGTGCACACGATGTATCCTGGTTCGGTCCACCCGACCTACATCCAGTCCCCAAGCAACCCACTTGAGATTTTCCATTATTCTTGAAAAAGATTACAAGAATACCCTACGACGTTTAGACAACAACCTTGTCCAACTCGTAGTCCTTTCTCTCAACCAGAGAAAGCAACTCACTCTTCCACCAAGAGTGACAAACCTGACTCTATACCCTAGAGTCTTACTCTCCAACCGAGAGGAAAAGAAAAACAATAAAAATTGTTTACAATCAACCTATAGCCTTGCTGTGATTGTGATATAGTACGTGGCTAATTGGTTGACTTCCAAATCCAGTCCAAAACGAATTCAATGTTATGCTGGAATGAAGACAGAGAACCAAGACTTAAGAGTTTAAAAAACTTTTTCTCTTAAATGCACAAAACTTCAAATTATTCTCAAAAATGCTTGGGTGACTTTTGAAGGTGATTCTTAGTCTATATTTATAGACTAGAATCCCTGGCAGTTAAAGACAGTTACCTGTAACCGTTTGATCAACGGACAAACAACAGATATACCTTTTAAATTTGAAAAGCAGCTTTTGAAATTAGAAAAACTGTCAAAAGCACTTGAACAGTCGACTGGGTTGCCTCTATAAGTCGATTGGTCAGAGTTTGAATAAGATCAGGCAGTTTTGTACAAACTCAATCGACTGGATAAAAGTGGCAGTCGACTGGTACTCAACAGCTGATCTAGTTCAATCTGTTTCGACCTTTGATTTTTGTAAACACACGGTTTTAAGAAATATATGTGAGTGTATGTGTGTGTGACAAGGCTGTACATAATTCTAAGACTCAATAAAGAAAAAATATTACATTTGTTTACAAGACACATAAATAAATGACATTGAAACTTTGGTCTTGACTTGAGTCTTGAGTCTTGAGTGAAGCTTTTAGCCTTTGTCTTTATCCAGAGCTGTGCTTGTTCATTTGTTCAGCTTTAGAGTAATGAGGCCTTTGTGTATCTTCTGATACAACCTGCAATTATATATAGCATAGCACAGACACATTTTGCATTCTGTTGTAATCATCAAAATCAAGAATCAACAATTCACACCAACATGTAAAATCCCTAAAAGTACATATATTTGTATTTATTTGTGTTCGTGTCATGCATAGGATAATAAAGTATTCACGATCTCATGTGAATACAGGATCGACGGATTAGTTATAGAAACGGGTGTCAATTCGACTTATGAATGCAAATTGAAGTCAAAAATAATATACTTGTGGTATTTTTGCAAAAGGGCTTGTACTAGAACAAATAAATTGTACAAGAGATACTTGCCTGATTTGACGACGATTAGATCCAATAGTTTGGGAGTAACGAGATCGGAATTCCGGGCGAAAACTCCCAAAAGCACGTACGAAGCACGCACAAGAATCAACAGTAAAGGGAAATCCCCACACCAGATCCGCCAGAACAGCGAACAGCAAACGGAGATTCGCTGCGCACACAACGCGGAACAGCGGGAACAACCCAATCAGATCCCTCCCTCAAACCGGATCGGGCCAGAACAGCGTACACCCCCTACGTGGGTGAACACAGGACAGCGATGGGATCAGATAGATGGGCTCGGATCTCGATGCGATCCAACGACCGAGATCGAATCCCGCCCAAACAGCTGCTTCTTCTTCCTTCTTCGTCGAAACAGAGAGCGAGGGAGAGCAGCGCCGGCGGCGTCTTCGACGGCGCGACTGTGGGGCGGCGCGAGGCGACGTCGACGGTCAGCGGCACTGTCATCGAGGGGCATCGACAGCGACGGGAACAGGCGCGATGGCGGCGACTGTGCTAGTGGGTTCGAAACAGAGGAAGCGAGCAGAGGAAGCTTCGACTGAGGAGGATTCGAGCGGCGTCGACGAGCTCGATGGGGATGCGAGGATGACGACGATGGCTCGAGGGTGCAGCGGAGTCGACTGGATGGACGAACGGGGAAGATGACGGTGGAAGGCGGCGACTTCGACTTCGGCAATGGTTCGAGCAGAAGGAGGGCGGAGAGAAGGCGACGGGGACTCTGCGGTGGAGGGCTGAGCGGGAGGCGCTCAGGAAGCAGGGGCTTCGACGGGCGAGGAAGGCGGAGGAGAAGAGGCTGGCGTTGTGGAGGAGGCGTTGGACGATGGGGGTGAGCGGGAGGGAGAGGAAGAAGACGCTGGGAGTGGGTGTTTGGGTTCTGTTTCGAAACGGAAGGGGGAGAGAAGAAGATGACGGTGAGAGAGAAGGGGGAAATTATAATATAATAATGGGAGTTATTGAGATGAGGAAGTTACGGGAGATTACATAATAAGGAGAATCAATAGGCTGATAATTAAGAATAGTAATTAGAAGGTTACAAGAGAGATTCTGGGAATTGGTTACGAGTAGATCTGGTCAACACACAATTAAGGAAAATTGGATTAATAGGTTTGAATTTAAAATAACTGGGCTTTATATTTGGGCTTCAGAACTTAAATAAACAATGCAATTCAATGAATGTAAATTGGGCTTAAAATAAACAATTGGGTTTGAGTTTCAAATTAAATAATTAAATAATGCAAAATAGATCAAGATCAATTGGGCTTTAAAAATAATAATAATAATAATAATAATAATAAAGATCAAGAAAATAGAAGTAATAACAACATCACTGATTTTAATGATAACAATAATAATCTTACTAATAATAAGAACAACCAATATTAATAAAAATGATAACAACGACAATACTAAAAATGATAGAAATAACAATGAAAATAATAAAATAATAATAGCAAGGTTATATAAAGGCATTGGGTTTAACAATTTATTAAAGAAGTTTTGAATATTTTTAGTCTGGCTAAAATAAAAATAGTCGGTCAATTGCAAAATAGAAAGTAAGGTAAAATATACTCTTATTCGAAATAAACATAATTTCCGATCAGAAATATTTTAGATAGAAAAATAAAAATGAGTTTAACTCAACTAAATTCATAAATAATTCGAAATATAGAAAATTATTCAGAAATTATATATTTACGGGAACGAGAGTTACAAATAAAAATAAGACGAGTATAAGTAAAATAATGTAAAGCACCCAACTTACAAAAGGAGAAACAATCACTTTCACATGAGTTAAATAAGCTGGACATTGGGTGTATGTAGGGTTGTAATATTGGGTGTGCATGTGCGTGATTTGTACGTACACTTTGTCTATTTATACCGGGTTATGACCTCATCATTCATAAAATGTGATCGTATAATTGAGCGTTCTATATAATATATATTTGTTTGGAAGAAAAAAATTGTATCATTTTCGCAATCCTAATATGTCTCATTATTTATTTTTCAATGAAACACGATGGGCACTTAAACTTAACTCCAACTCCAAGAAAGAGAGCATGTGCCAAAACTTATAATTTTAGACAACTATCCCTTTATCCATTTTAGAATATATAACACAAAATGGATCTACTAGTAGAGGCCTAACAAAAACTAACAAGCGAATTATATTCCCTAACATACGATACACTAAACAAGAACAAAGCCTTCACATCAAAACTTTTGAAGTCGGCTATCCCCCTAACAGATATAGAAGAAAATCAACTAGACTAGAAACAATGACCAATTAATTGAACTTACCTCGTTCACTAAGAATCACTGATGCTTAGAGAGAGAACTTGAACAAAAGATCCTTCATATGGAAAAGGCATCAGACAGGGAAAATGAGAAAACAGATGATGCCCCAAAAAGATGAAATTACTAACAGAAGAAAAAAGGCATCGAACATGCTGAGGCACATTATTTGCTAAATGAGAAAACATCAGCCATTAGAAAAATGAGTAACAACCCATGAACTCAGCTTTTGATTTCCTCTTGTTCAGTGGTCACTTGAACCCATGAACTCTCGTCATTCCCATGTCTTACAAGTTAATCCAAAACGTGTGTGGTATCAATTATGAGTCCTTGATTTTTACCAAGATTGAAATATATATATCTTAGTGGATTGTGGGTATTCGTCAAGGTTGTTGCGTCAAAATTTTATTTCTTTGTTTGTTTCTTTGTTTGTTTGTTTGTTATTTGTTTCTTGTCAACTGAAAATATAATGTTTGTAACCAAGTAGCAACTTAGCAAGTTTGCAATTACCGAGTGAGAGTAGCAGTTGAGACTTGAAATAAAGTGTATACACGCATTAATTAACTTATTCTAGTTACCTTCTATTCCCAAATTCTTTGCTTTGATCTCTATCCAACACTTGTTTACTTATAACAGGTCCAAACTATGGAGGATGATGTGAACAAAATCGAACAAGACCACACTAAGCTGCAGAAAATGTGCCTTGGAGGCTTTCCACTAAATTGTTGGTCGGGCTACAAAATTAGCAAACGAGCAGCCAACTCAGCTGAAGATGTGAAAGAGCTAATAAAAGAAAAAAACGACATGCATGAATTGACCATTAAAGTGGTCCCCCCCGTTCAACGAAAGCCAGACAATTCAGAATTGTTGTCAACTACTAACGCATATTTGGAGGATGCTATCAAACATCTCCAAGGTGATATGACGAGCATGGTGGGAATATGGGGTATGGGAGGTGTGGGCAAGACCACCCTTCTCACGAAAATCAACAACCATCCATATGTGGCAAATGCGGGCGGGTTCTTAGTGATATGGGTTGTTGTTTCACAAGAACTCAATCTCCACAAGCTACAAAGAGACACAGCCAAGAGGATAAGTTTGCCTCTTGAACCAGAAGGTGACTCAACCGTCGAGTCACGGGTTGCATCTCTCTCCCATTTCCTACAACAACAAAATAAAAAAATCTTGCTATTACTGGATGATCTATGGGAGAGCTTTGATCTTGAAAACTTGGGGATTCCTTGTCATGGCGTCAACAAGGACAATGTACCGAATTGTAAGGTGGTATTCACTACCAGGTCTGAAACGGTGTGTGATCAGATGATGGCTGAGCAAAAGTTCCCTGCCCATTTCGAGCAAAAGAAGATTAAACTGGAGTGCTTGGAGGAAGGGGAAGCATGGGAATTGTTCAAAAGCAACATCGGTAAGGCTGCTCTGGATTTCATTAGCTCTGACGAGAGGGTGGAAAAGCATGCAAAGAGAGTGGCAGAAAAGTGTAGAGGTTTGCCACTCACCCTCGTCGTGATAGCTAAATCCATGTCCTCGAACAAGACATTGTACGAATGGGAGGATGCCGTCAATTCTATAAATAAGCTTGGCATCCAAGAGCTGTTGGGTGAGGAAACTGCAGCACGTACACTATTTCGGCTCTTGAAAGTTAGCTACGACCGGTTGGAGGATGAGAGGTTGAGAAAATGCTTCTTGACATGTGCATTGTGGCCAGAAGACTATAGAATTCGAAAAGATGAACTTATCTGGAGTTGGTTGGGGTTAGATCTCATTGCAGGCCGGGAGTTTGATGATATTAATGAAGCCTTTACCAGGGGGCATACTATAATTAAAAGACTAGAACGAGCTGGTTTATTATTAGAAGCGGGTGAAGAGGCATGCCCATTTTTGCACTTAGTTCAGTTTGTGAAATTGCATGATATCATTCGAGAGATGGCGCTATGGATAGCAACGGACTATGGTAAAAATAGGAATAAATGGTTGGTTCAAGTTGCAGGAGTGCATAATAAGGCAACAGAAGCAGCTGAGGAGGAACAGAAATGGAGCGAGGTGGAGTTGGCTTTCACAGTTGATTTGGATTTTGATACCACACTAAGAGTACCACATAAACCCTGTTGTTCCAAACTGACGGCCTTGATGCTCCGTAGGGGGGATTTTCGCTCTCCCAATACAATACTTAACAGCTTCTTCCAAAACATGGTAGCTCTAACATACCTCGATTTAGCAAACACTTGCCTGATCGAGGTACCATCAGTAATCACTACATTGAGCCAGTTACAATATCTTAATCTTGCAGGAAATATTGAAATTTATCAACTGCCAAAAGAATTGTCAAATCTTAAAAAACTAAAATACTTGATCCTCGGAACAAGTCACTTTTTTCCTGCGTTGCTACTGCACATTCCTCGTGGGCTGCTATCAGGGTTAGAAAAACTCGAGGTACTAGATCTCTTTTATAGTGGATACGCTAAATGGGGCATGGAAGGTGAAGCAAGTATTGAAGAATTGGCTGGCGTTAACAACCTAAAAGGTCTTGGGATTGCAGTAGCTAATATGTCTGCTTTACAACTACTCACTCAGATTAATCCACCTATAACATTGTGGAAATTATGTATACTTTACTTGGAAGGGGTGGAAATCCTTGATCTATCAAAAACACTTGTTCGTAGCAACCGAGCTCTGCGTAGCCTTCAGTCATTGTCAATTGATGGGGGCGACGTGAAGGAGATATTGATGACAAGCGAGGAAAAAAGACAATTCGAAAAATTGTCGTTATTCAGTCTCAATAACCTCCATGAATTTACGAAAATCACTTGGAAGGGAAGGATCACGCCAGGAGAGTTGTTTGCAAATCTTTCTGAAGTACAAATTATTGGATGTTCCAAGTTATGTGATGTTACTTGGATTGCGCAGCTCCCACACCTTGAGATTTTAGTAATTAATGATTGCTGGAGGTTGAAAAAAGTACTGACTGATGGCGCAAATCAAGAGAAGGATCATGATGATGATGATGATGTAGGAGTGGAGCAAGAAGAAAGAAGGGCAACGACAATGATCCTCCCTAATCTCAGGCACCTCACTTTGGACTATCTACCAAATTTGAAATCCTTTTGTAGTCCTGAAATTAGATTTCCAAAGTTAAAATCTAACTATGTTAGGATTGAAGGATGTCCACAATTGGACAAAACACCCTTTATGTAAAGATGGCATCTTTTGTAAAAAAACTTCCATAACATCCTATAGCCAATTGTTGTATATAAATAAAAAGGGTAAATATAATTTTTAGACCGCTAGCTTGATACTGAAATTCTATTTAGGCCCTTTCACCTTTTCAACTCAGTTATAAACCCCTCAAACAGTAAGTTGAAAAAGTCTAAGAGCCTAATTGAAATTTCAGTGTCAAGCGAGGAACCTAAACTTTATATTCTCTTATAAACATCCCCATAAATTAAGCAAGTCCCGTTCGGCTGTTGCCATTTGATATTTGTAAATAATTCAAGAAGCTGGTAGTTTAAATTGAATGTTGCATACATTTCTTTTACATTAATGTTCACTTATTGAGCATAATAAGTGTTTATTTTCTCATGATGATTGGAGATCTATATCCTCGTCATATTTGTGTGGATTATGAATGCAACTTGCAGTTTTACTTTGACCTAGATTACTTGCACATGATTCGTCGTATTGTCTTTTGATAATGCTAACAACGGAAAATTTCGTTTCTTCCCTCATTGCAGAATAACTATCATCATTTACAATGTTCCTACAATTACTATTTTTTTTAAAATAAAAAAATAAAAAAATGTGAAGCACAAGTGTTTTCTCCCAAGTCGGACAACCAAACTCGCCATTCTCCATTGTATTTTAGTATAGATATAGATTAGTGTTAAAGTACAAACAAAATAAATATCAAGAAATATATCTTGATATTTCTATTGAAATTTTAACACAAGATAACATATTTCAGATCGACATGAACTTGATGCTATTTACGAAAATTTTAAATAAAATAAAATGGGATGGCCTATCCAAACCAACCAAGACAATATCATTTATGATTTCTTTTTTTTTCATATGTTAGTGTTACTCATAACTTATAACTTACACTGATTATTCACTATCTTTTCTGTAGTTACCTTCATCATCTATATATCCGTTAACGGCAAAATTTAAAAAAACATCACAATAGTTTGGAGCTGTTTAAAAAACATCACAAAACTTTCACTTTTTAAAAAAACAGCACAATGTTTAATTCTCAACTGACAGAGTTACCAAAACGTTAACTGGGTTATACGTGCACTGCACGTACTTACATAAAATGTCCAAAATACCCCCGTATACCCAGCGAATTGTTCACATCCTCTTCTGGGTACTTCTTAATTTCTCATTTCTCTCCTTTATTTGAAAAATTTTGCACCTTATTTCTCTCCTTTATTTGAAAAATTTTGCACCTTTTTCTCATATGGGTCTGGTTCTCTTCTTCAATTCTCAATTTTGTTCCCATTTATGGTTTGGGTTCAATCTAACAAACTTTTCTCATATGGGTTTCTTTCTTTCAATTAGTTATGTAATGGGTATAATTTAATTTATTTACTGACTAATGGATTTAATTTTATTTTTTTCCCTTATAAAGGTAGCTCTTTGATAAGCTATGGGGGAGCATTTTGTATTGCTTGTGGATAGGTTGATCACAGAGACAACACTAGAAGCAGTCATTGAAAGTAGAAACAAGTCTACAATTAGTGAGATTGATTTGAAGGTTGAAGTTGCTTTGCCAATGAATTCTGGAGAATTTAAGGGGGACGGAAAGTTGGTGGAGTGCCGAATTTGCCAAGAGGATGAAGATTGTAATATGGGTACATAAAATGGTTCAAACAAACTTTCAGTACGTGAAGAGGCAGGGGAACAATTCGCTGGGTATAGGGGGGGTATTTTGGACATTTTATGTAAGTACGTGCAGTGCACGTATAACCCAGTTAACGTTTGGGTAACTCTGTCAGTTGAGAATTAAACATTGTGCTGTTTTTTTAAAAAGTGAAAGTTTTGTGATGTTTTTTTAAACAGCTCCAAACTATTGTGATGTTTTTTTAAATTTTGCCATCTGTTAACACATTAGTTCACATACAGTTTCAATAGGGAAATACAGATATTAGGTTGAATTTATTGTTAACTGGAAAGCTTCAAAAGAACTTTCCATCTAAACAAGTTAAAGTCATATTTTAAAAGATACATAAATGAAACATCATACGGGTCTACATATATATATATTACACATTAAATTCCCTCATTTATCAATCAACCTTACGATCAACTCAGTAAATGTACATGTATGTAAATTGGGATTTTAGGGTTTTGGTGGAGTGGAGGAGAATATGAGATTTTGATTTGTAGTTGTAATGTATGAAAGGAGGAAGAAACCTTGTTGTTGTTGGATTGTGCGAATATAGCTAATGTAGCTAGCTTGTGGTGTACATTGTTTGATGGATTGTGCGTAGATGATAAATGACCCGGGAAGAAAGAACTCCGGCCAGCATTGTATGTAATTAGTCTTGTTAAAAACAAGGACAAATTAAGAAGCACACAGGTGAACACGAGCAATCAAATGGGTATAAGTGCAAGTGCTAGCCCTTTTAGGCACAAACTGTTCCAGTGCCATCTTAGCCACACTTGCTCGGCAATTTCAAACCTTAATCAATAACGTACGGTACATGCATGTGCAAAACACGTGTCTTATAAATCGTAGTATTAATCGGCAAATGAACAAAAATGCATACCATCAAGTAACATAATTTCTACAACCCCATATATAATGACAAAAAAATGTTAGTATCGGTGACCTGATTGCTTCACAACTTACAATAAATTAAATGATTACACTAAAATAAATAAATTAATAAAACAAAACAAAGAAAAAGAAAGGATTATTCCCACTTCTTATATTACACTCAAATTTCACCATCCTCGTCAGAAGCCATGGAGGTGACAGTAAAATTGGTGTCAATTCCTACGAGGCCTTTGAGGAGACCTTGGAAGACAGCAAAAAGATGAGTAGATGTGCCACCAATCACCCAGAACTGCTCGTTCCTCCACCAATCTTAGATTCCAACACCACTCCACCGTAGCTCGAGAATTCCAGTTGTGAAGATGGAAATGAAAAGCAGAATGAACCACATACCAGCATAATTAGTTATCTGCACAATTTGTTTTTCTCTGGTCAAATATTGAAATTCTACTAAGGTACATACTAACATTGTTACAGTGTGTGTTTAGGAAATAAAATACATGTTAAAAGATCACCAATTCACCATGTGTGCTGCGAGTTAGAACATAGGTTCTGTAATGTGGTACATTAGTGACGTTTCGAATGTAGAAATCGACGTTCTAATTGACATCTTCTTGAGAGAGTAGTCATCTCATTTTTTTTTACTTGTGTGTTGCATTTACTTTGATTTTTTCATCAAGTTTGTGCAATACACCACATATATAATTGATGTTCAGCTAATAGTAACCATGAGACACATTAATTGCACTTGACAAAATCAACTAACATAACATGGGTTTACACTATTAACTCCTTTCAAAACCCCATCAAATCATTTTATGTTCAATATAAATTTTATTATGTTACAATCTGACTGATCAAACAAGCCTTTCTATACCATATCAATTTGCCATATTAGTTGTTACATACTCAGATTCAGCATACCCATTTTGGCTCCACGTACCCCATGCAACTCGTATTTCTACTTCCTAACAGCATGGTACTTGGGATATACAAACACAAATAGTTGGGTTGTTAATTAATAGCTATTAATTCTCCCTCCAACAAAGATATTCGGTTAAAAGATAATGATCTACAAAAGCCCGATGGTTACAAACTAAGAGGGGCGTTCGGTTTAGAATGCATATATATATTGAGCACATTCAGAGTGTGTAAAGACCCTACACAAAATGGAGTTTCGTTGTAAATTTACATCTCTTTATTTCCCACTCCGACAAAAATATTCAATAGGAATGTGGGATTTTCGAAACCCGAAGGTAACAAAAGGAAGAGGAAACCTTCGTTTAGAATGCCTATCAATATAGAGCAATTTGGAGTACATGTAGAGCCTCCCCAAGATGGGGTTTGGTTGTAGATTGATTGCTATTTATTTCTCCTTCCAACAAAGATATTCAATCAAATATAAGGATCTCTAGAACCCGATGGTCAGAAAAGGAAGCGACAACAACTTATTTAGAATGCCAATACATAATAAACACATTTGGCGTACGTGAAGAGAGATCCAAGATACAGATCCTCAATAGAGAATAAACAAAAAGGGACATGCATACTTTAATGGTGCATACTTTAACGGTGTAAGAATATAATGAGGACTGAAATCCTGTATAGCAAACCAAATGAAAAATATATATCCCCAAAATAATCCTATTTTCCCTACAAAACCTTCAAAGTCGGTGTAGGAATAAGCCCATCAGTTATTGGTAGCACATGTGGAGTATTGGTAGGTAAAATCCCGATCTCATACAAGCTATTGTGTCCCAGAGGAACTGAGGGATTGATCTTTGAAACTATGGAACATATTCTACACAGCAAAAAAATTCCTAAAAGAGCACTTCTGACTAAATTTAAACTAGAAATAAGAACAGTTAAATTTTCTACTCAGTGTACAAAAGTAGCTAGTATGTTCAACTAAAGTAGGAATATGAACTGTTGAGTTCATGTCCACCTTAAGCATTAGTGCATTAGAATTGGGGGAAAGAAAACGACCATAGGTGATTAATATAGCATGTTTCAGAGAATATGAACACATAAGAGATAGATAGTTCAGAGGTATAATGATCTTATATAGCATAAAGCAAAAGGGATGCACCAATAATTAGAATTTTGCGGATTAATTATCACTAACCTCTGGTATAATGAACTTATTGGTGAGGAGACAAATGGCTGGAAGCACACAGTACGCAATCAGTGGTATAGATGTGACTGGATATACAATGGTGTTGATATATGCTAGCCTCTCCAGGAACTTCAGCCTGCCACTATAACCATACCAAATAGGGCAATGCCTACTAAGCAAAATTTCTACCGAACCCAGGGCCCACCGAAGCACTTGATTTAGACAATCAGAAAGATTGATTGGAGCTGAACCCTTGAATGCAGGTCGAGGAGGCATGCAGTGCAGCAGTAGATCGATATCCACCCCCGAGCGTGCATTTTAAATCCAGTCAGAATATCCTCAGTAACGGATATCCATAAATCCATCCAATCTGGTAATGGGTAACAGGTGCACAAGCTCAGTAAACATATCATTTAATATATTTCTACCATATTCTTCCGTATCCCAGCTTCAGCTATTTCCTTAATACCACTTAATTTGGAAAATTGAGGATATTATCCCTATTTTTGGAAAAATTATACAATTTTAAGTCAAATATCACATAAAGAAGTTATATATCATTGTTGATTTCATATAAAACTAAACTTAATTAATAAAGCAGGGTATATCCACATTTCTGAAACGGAAGTATATATACAAGTTTGTTTTAAAAGAGGGGAAGAAAAAAAAAATCTAAAGATACTCATCTCGAGAGCTGCACTAACCTCTTTCCCCCATTCAGATTTATCCTCGTACCCACAACTAATGACATGGATAGCTTCTGTTAGCAGTGAAGCTGGGTTAGTAGATGGCGGAATGTCTCCTTGTTCCATGAATGTTGATGCAATAAAGATTGGAGATTGACCAAAGCGCTTTTCTAATCGCTTCTGAGACATCCGCAGTGATCTCTCGTCTTCATAACCTGAAATTTCAAATATGTAGGTGTGAGCAAATACGGAGAGATATGGGTGTTGCCACATTTATAGATGTTTTTTTTCCTTTTCTTGTGATATGAACTCAAATATGCTATAACCATATTTGATGAAAACAGATTTGAATGAAGATCGAAGGAAAATGGTCGCAATACTAACAAGTCTTTTTAATGTGAAAATGTAAAGCAGCTCAACACAGTTATGTTTTTTATTTTAGATAAATATGAATTTTTATAAAGTCACATTTTCGTGACTGCATAGGTACAGAGAAGAATGCTAAAAAGGCTTACCTCCTGTGAGTTCTACAAGTTTTACATTGATATCCTTATATTTGAATACATTTGAATAGTTTAAGACTATCATCTGTATCCATATTTTAAACCAGATACAAAATCAAATTCTGATTGTACATTTCATATCAATTTGCAATCTTACTTACACATCACATCTTGATATTGAAGGACCCGAAATAGCATCAAGTAAAAGATATAAACTGCAACTGAAACATAACGATACTGAACATCTTAGTGAGCAAACTAAAATTATATTACTATCATAAATGCTAACCGTCTAATCCCTCTTCAACATCCTCCATGTTGAATATGGGAACTGTTGATTCAGTCCTCTTCATGGCCCGGTTTTTGTCAATGTAATCTTTATTCTTACTCTTTCCCATTTTTTCTTGAGCCACAACAGCTCTTAAATACTATGTTAGGCTCCAAGTCAGCCTCTGTCAAGACTGGGTCATACCCGTATAAAGCCTGCCTATTGAAACAACATCCAGTCCCCACGTACATCGGGCCTTGGATACCATTTAAACCTTTCAAGTTAATCTACAAAATATAATTAAAATTTATAAGAAACCAGAGAATCCGAAGTGCTGATATCAACAATACATATAATAGATGGATATCTTACATCAAAAAAGACAATATTGCGATTGGCATATCGATCATGCAAATCGATGCCATCAAATCGTTGAGGAAACTGAACATAACAAGTCTTCTTCCCATAAGAAGGATCCATCATGAAACACATCACGAAGAGCTTTGCTGTTATTGAAATAATGGTCACAATCCACATTCAAAAGGTAAATAGAACAAGTCAGAGAGTTCATAAGCTAACCTTTCTGTCTCTTGTACCTAGTCTTGCATTGAGGACAAGACTGATTCCCATCTTTGCACTCATACTCATAGCAAGGCCAGCAAACTGGGAATGCACACTCATTGCAAGCAACAAAAATGTCACCGGTTGCTGTAATCCCTACAGTGTCACCACAGATCTGACACACTTGACCATTCAGATTTTTCAGTGGCTTGGACTGCATTGTAAATAAGAACAAATTTAAGGCCAATTAGATCATGAACAAATTTTCGTATTTTTACTACACTACACGCAAGTGTTGCGGCTGTCCTAACTCCTAAGTAAGAATGTGTAGCTCAATTACCAAAAACCACCATTATGAGATTTAGAAAGGCATATAACTAAATGGATTCATACCCAATTTAAAATAAGGTACTCAAAAACTCCAATGATATACCACGACATTAAACCAAAACAATGAAACATTTTGGTTATCTTTGTCCATGAAAATCATTCACAGAATTTAAAGTATACTACATCTGCATTCAAAGCTATACACAAACAAATCCTTAAATATCAATGGAAAGAAATGAAAGAAACAATATAACAAATGACCAAATTGGCAAGAATAAAGTTAAGTGCTTCACAAGTTCAAAATTCCATATTATTTCAAAACAAATGAAACATGAATTGCTTAATATAGCTATTAGCAACTACCTATGAAATATATTATTGATACGGACAAAAATTTTGATAAAAAAAGAATCGACTGTAGATTCACTGTCATAAAAAAAATACGATAGTGAAACCTACCCGAGCTGCTACTACTAATCTAGATCACATACAACCTAATCAATACCCAATACTGAATTCCATCTAGAAAAGAACTCTATTCGGAACGCACAAAAAAAAATCCGTTATAACTCTACATTTTGTTTTAGAAGAAATACAGAATTGAGACCCGGTCCAATCGGCATATCAACAACAAGATCCCACACAACCTAATCAACACCCAATACTCAATTCCACAAAAAACCAACAAAAACCCTAGGTAACCCAACAGATCTACACATAAAATTGACAGATTCATCACCAAAATAACAAATTAGCAACTACAAGAACTCCCCTAATCCCAAACCAACACCTCAAAACCCTAAACTCAAAACCCACATCCCAATCAATCCAACTAACACCAATTACTCCCATTTCAATCCAATCATCACTCAATTCCACCAATTCCAACCAATTTCATCAAATAATTAACAAAAAATTCTTTGAAACTTTCCAAAAAGATATATTTTTTTATTACCCCAGCTTCGGCTTCGTTGCGGATCACCACGAACTCGTTCCGCTTGTACGACCCCGCCACCATCCCTGCGTTCGCCTCCATTTCAAGGGAGAGAAAGTAGAAAGTAGAGAGAGAGAGAGAGAGAGAGAGAGAGAGAGAGAGAGAGAGAGAGAGTGAGATCACTTCTACTCTTCTCCTTCCTCTCTTCGAAAAATTAGAGCGTTTTATTTTTGCTGTAATATTTATGACCAGATAAGTCGGTAACCGAGAGTATCATAATTCGAAAAAAGAAGTGACTGATTACTGACCCCTGGATCAGGAGTTGACGGTGGATGTTTGTTGGGTTGTCGGCGTCTATAACCGGCTGGTGACAGGCTGGCGCCGATTGAGACCGGGAGTAGCCGGTGGGGAGTTGCCAGCTCAGATAGATAGCATGTTTCTGTTGGTGGGGCTTGATGGGGGAAGGTGACGGTTTTGCCCATGTGAGTTTTAACAAATTAGTACCCCTAAAAAAATTGTATATTTTCATACTTGTGTTTATCCACACAAATTGTTATTTATAGATTAGTCCTTGCTTTGCACTACTGAGATTATGTATGATGTATTTATAGTTTGTAACTTTGTATGTGACTAATTTTGTGTTTTTGTAGTGATACATAGGATCAATGTTGTGAGGGAGTATCTTGTAAATATGAGATTTGTTAAGGCCCTAATATTGAAACCATTAAAAATTGAAAGTTATATTGTGATAGTAGAATTTGAGAGTGTGACAAAAAAAGACAATCGGTACAATTTATCTCAAATCAACTACTTAAGTGTTGAAGGCATCGAAAAATAGAATCTTAATTGAAATGATGTTATAAAATAGAGACTTTATTTAAACAGATTTTGGTGTACTAAAGAAAAAAGAAATATTCAAACACCAATTAAATATTAAAATATATTGGGCTTGAGAGTGAAATTAATCAATTACAGCATGTGCATTAGGTATATAATCAATGGATAAATCTTTACCTACGCTGACACCTCCAAAAGATTAGTGACATATTAGAATATAAGGAGTGGAGGTTGTAAAATAGGTTGTAGGGATAGCATTGTTCATAGTCAATTTGTGCAGCTGTGGTGAATCCACTTTCATACGACCGACCGTCGGTGTTCATAGTTGAAGTTTGCTTGTCCCATTCATATATGCATCCAAATCCAATCCAGAATTGGTATTTAAAAATCTCATTCCAAAGTTGCACAAACTTTTTGTTATGCAAAATTGACATCACAACCATAATTTCCCAAAAAATCCTAATTGACTTCGTGGCTGTGTCATGCAAATTTGTAGCTCTCATCTTTTTGCTGGATATGAACCATGTGTTAAAGGCTGTAGTTATTTTGGTGGATGTCGATGATTAGTCTGAGAAGCACAAGTTAACTGATTATGAGAATCAACTTCTGATAATGAAAGAAGGTGATTATGATAATCAGTTAGCAGAAGAGCTGTGAAAGCTATGTATTCAGAAGGGCGATGAGACGGAGGAAGAAGAAGAAAGATCTCAGGATTTACATATTGTTAATAATAAAGAAAAGCCAGAACAGGGTAATTTGCTGACAGAAGTCGCAGGAATATATTGATAAGAGCATCAAGAAGAGCGCAAAAAAGGTTCCGGAGTTCAAACAAGCAAGTGAAAGGCAGTAAACGTCTGAGGAACTAGAGTTTGGATTCTGATGATAGTTATGAGTTAATGTAGCTATGTTATTGATCTTTTATAGATTGAGTTGCAGAAGTTTACTCATTTATTTAGATTCATTGATTTATCGACAACAACAACAAAAAAATAGGAATTGCAAGATTGCATGATAAATAACTATAAGAGCGAACTTGAGATAACGATATAATATGATAAATTTGGAATTCAGTACAATGAACTAAAACCATAGATGCCACGCTAGGATCTATGATGTTGTGTTCTTGCATGCCCGAGACTGTTGATTAGTTTTGAACGGTAGATGTCATTCTAGGATCTGACAAAGTTTTCTAGCTTGCATGTGATTGATTAATTTTGCAGTACAGAAATTAAGTCACTAGAATTTAATAACTTTTCCTTTACATTCTTACATTGTTGATCCAAATAAGGGACGAAACATTAATTTTCAGGGAGAGGGAGAGGGAGAGGGAAAGATTTTTATTTTTATTTTCAAAAAATTACATTATTTTATTTCATTTTATATTACTTTTTGGGTGGCGATAAATTAAAGAGGATGACCGAGAATAAGGAAAATTAACGAAACTTTTAGATATTTATCGTTTTTAGGAAATATTTATATTAGAGGCTGGGGTTCTTTAGAACCTCATCCACACAAACACACGCACAAGGAAAATAAAAAATAAAAATCTACAAAATATGATTCTAGCACAAGTATGTAGCTGCTACTTGTATGTAATTTATTACTACGATAACAATTAAGATGCAATCTCCCTTGTTGCCAGCATGAAGCGCAAGAACTCGGTGCTGCCAACACCACCACCACAGAAAAAGGAAGAGTGTGACACCGTGTTATGGGAATTGGGTTTATTACCATGTGTGCGTGAGGTGGCAGAGAAGTTGAAGACTCTGGACTCCTTGTTAGGTTTTATGCGTTGCATACTTGTAGTTCGATGAGAAGTAGAAGACGATGAAGCGAAGGAGGTCGAAGCAATCGTTGTGAGAAAAAGTCAGCAGCGTCAGCAAAGTAATAGTATCCTATTTGACAGTCGATTGTCCCTAGGGGTCGTCGACTGCCTCAAGTCTCTATTTGAGATTGAGTGCATTGCGGTCGACTGCCTCCTAAGACAGTCGACCGTCAGCGGCGCCAGACTCCAAATAGGTCGGGTCTGGGCTGACCGTTTCAGATATTTCTTCAACTCCAAGTTAGATCATACGACTCCTACCATGTGCCTCTTTATTCAGGATATATTGAACTGCTTATGTATCAATACTACAACCTAAGGTTTCTCTAAAATTATATATACTAGTATTTTTTACGTGCGATGCACGTTTTGATAAAGAGTTTGAGTTAAACGTGCCGATACATGTAAGTCAACACTAATTAGCACGTGCGATAAATGCCTTAATTTTGAAAAAATGGAGCTGAACAGGCGATACACGTATTTTTTTTAAATTAAGAAGAAAAAACTTTGATGTGTATGTGCGATGCACGTGTTGAAAAATAGATTTGGAGTTGCACGTGCAATGTGCATGTTTGTTGGTGACAAAAGTGGTGTTTCTTTAGTGAAAAAAATATTAAAATTTGTTTATTTGTGACAAACTCTTCCATTAAATAGTATGTAAGTAAATATATTATATTATAGATAGATAGATGGATAGTAATTTACACATGTGATGCATGTTTATAATATAAAAAAAATTAAGTAAAAAATCTGACATTTTGAGGACTCGAACCTGAGACCTCCTTCATATTAGTTATGCACGTGCGATGCACATGTTGGTAGATTGAAAATGACACTAAGGCCTTTTCCCATTATAATATTAGAGATTAGAGATTAAGGAAAATGATCAAATGATACCCAAAGTTTATCCTAATTCCCAAATAGCACCCAAACTTTTTATAATACCCAAATAACACCCGAAGTTTTTAAAAGGACTAAAAGCACGTGTCGTTAAGTTTTCCATTAAGTTAATGGAATATTTTCCAAATATACCTCTTAACGGGTTTAAATCCATTAAGAAGAATGTGAAATATCGAAATTGTCATCACCTCTTAACAGGTTTTAAATTCAAACTCATCACCACCATTGACCACCATCTCCAACCACCATCTCCACCATCTCCATCATCTTCAACCACCATCACCACCACCGACCACCATCTCCAACCACCATCTCCACTATCTCCATCATCTTCAACCACCATCACCACCACCGACCACCATCTCCACCATCTCCATCAACCACCACACCATCTCCAACCACTATCACCACTGCCAACCACCATCTCCACCATCATCTCCACCACCATCTCCAACCACCTCCGAAACCCATCACCATCACCTTCGAAACTCATCTCCACCGACCACCTATGAAGCATAGATACGGGTACGGGGTGCGGGTACGACACGATGCGGGTACGAGGATACGTGATTTTATAAAAAAAAGTAGGATACGGGTGCGTGGGTGGATACGTTAAATATAATATTAATATATATTATATTTATTTATTTATTTTATTAAAAATGCATATATTTGAACTATTTCATAGAATTATAAGAATTCATTATAATTATGAGCATTTTTAGAGAAAAAATTGATAATCTAACTATCAAAATACTGTGTATACTTATTTTGTGTTTCAGCATAACATAGAACCTCAAGTTTTTGAAATTACGCTAAGTACCTAAACATTCATCTTCACTTATCTGTGTCCAAAATTTACAAAAATGTACTTTAAAAATGGATACTCCTTGGGTATGCACCCGGGAGTACCCAAGGAGTATCGGCACCCGATACGCACCCGACACGGGTACGTTGAGCGTTTGGAAGTACCCGTGCTTCCTAACCGACCACCACCACCGACCACTATCTCCACCATCTCCGAAACTCATCATCATCATCATCTTCACCAAAAATTTAAAAAATCAAAACAAAAAAAAGGGAAAAAATGAAGAACTGAAAATGGAAGAAGAAAGGTCTGGGGGCATTTCTGTAATTTCACACTATTTCTGCTTAAAATTTAACATAAGGGGGTTTTGGTCATATTATAAAAACTTCAAGTGCTATTTGGGTACTATAAAAACTTTGGGTGCTATTTTAGAATTAAGGTAAATTTTAGGTGCTATTTCGTCCATCCCCCTATATATTATTGTGTCTCCATCGAGAGGCAAGAGATATGAGAGTTTAGATTGAGAGTTCTCTGTTGTAAACAGTTGATTATCTTCCAGTTAAGCTTGAATAATAAATAGGTTCTTAGTGCGATTGTAATACTTTATATCTTCTCTAATGAAATAATATCTCCCTTATTTCTCTCCCGGAATATGGTTCATCCAAACCGGGACAAATTATTGTGTACTTTATGTGCTTAGTTTGAAATACTGTTTGATTGTTCGTCATTGGAACTATTGTCACTAAATTCAGTAACGAATTCCTAATACTTCTCAATGAGTGACGGAGGTAAGTGTATGATAAGGGGGTAGCTGCTCCCCTTAATTTTGAGCAAAACAATCAATTCATGTCTTATATGTATAAACTAAGCTTCTATTCAAACAGTATCCAATTTTTAGCCCCTCCTAGCTTTTCTCCAAGTTTATTTATCATATAGAACTTGAATGCTTTGAGTTCACATACTTGGTCCACTTCACTCAGGAAATCGTCAAACACGTGAATTTTTTGTTGGATATATAGGTATATTCTCACTATATGAATTATATTATGTGTAATATTATTCTATTGGTAACACGTGTGTTACACGTACTAATTGTATGGATATCGGACCACAGGTTGAGGGGGGTGAGAACTCAGTACCCAAACCAGTATTTATTCTATAAATATTGGCTTGTGATAGTAGTCTAGGTATTCCAATCTTGATATCTAGGGTAAATATCGTAAGCACCTTAGTCTAGGATATTAACCCTAATTTCTATTATTATTATCTCTTATAATCTTTAACAATCTAGAGATATTCAATAATAATTGTGAGATTTATAAAGAGAGAAAAGGCTCACCAGATCCCGACGCCGCTGCTGCCGTCGTCGCCATCACCGTCAACTAGGGGCTCTGTCGCAGATCCGCAGGCAAATCAAACGGGGCTGCCGGCTCTTCTCCTTGCTTTTGATTGGGCCAGTTTGTCAGCCCAGTCACCAGATCCCGATGTCGCCGCTGCCATCGTCGCCATTGTCGACAACTCGCGGCACTGTTGCAGATCCACCGTTGTGTGAGGGTATCCTGATTCGGATCTAAACCCGAACACGACCCGAAATCTCCACCTTGTTCTTCATAAGATCTGGAAAAACCCTTCTTACTGAAATTACGCTAGTAGTAATTATTCACAATAAATTCTCTAGATTTTGGAATTTACAGTTTATTCATTTAAGATGGAAAAACTTAATTAGGCGTACAAGATTCCGAAACTAGATACGTTTGCTGGTTCTGAATTTAACATTTGGAAGAGACAACACAATATGAGATGAGGAAACAATTTGTTGGAGATTGTGCAAGCTGTAGGAATGTTATTTGGATAGATCCAAACATGAAGATAAGTTGTTCTTTATACCTATCATTTTAATTGTTGATTACCTGTTTGTTTGAATTTTGTTGCTAAGTGCTAAAGTTCAAAATCATATTAACTGCTGTTTAATTAAATACCAGTTTGAATAACTGTTTTGGCTACGTGCTAAGGATCAAATATTTATTTTGATAAGTTAAATTATAGGTTTTGGCTATAAATTTGTATCTCCAATTAAATTGTTGTTAGATTTAATTAGTGCTAATAATTCATTTAATTGGTTAATCTTTAACAATTTGATGAATGTAGGAACTTCAAAGTTGCTTACAAATTGTGTGTATTGGAGATGATAGATTTGCATCACAGTAGAATAAGTCTGCGCTACGCAGGCTTCTCCATCGAATTTGGAAAATACTTCTAACTTGAAATGCCGGTATGATCTACTCTAATCTTTCTTAGTATTTTCATGTGATGACTGTGTTAACGTTTTGTGCATCTGATCACATGATTGGGAGTTTTAGATCATAATTATTCTCATTTTAAAACTAGCATGTTTTAAATTGTTTAGTCTGCCTTGTCATACTATGTGTATAGACATATTGGCTAAATCCATCGTTTGTAGTTTGTGTGAGATTGTATGTTTGTTTCTCTAATAAAGATTGATGTAACCTTGGAGAGAGCATCTTTTAATGTAGGATGACTCCATTAGTTACGTTTTGTTCTTTCTCGTTCATTGTACTGTGTATGCAAAGTTGAATTATAACATGTTAGTCATTAACTCGTTTAGTGTTTCGAAGATGATGAAGAATGAATAAAGAAATGAACTCTTCGCTCAATGTGTTTGAGCATATGGACATTGTTAGAACCATAAGACAAAGCAAATAGTTTTGCGAAATGTGGTAGAGTAATTTTGTATTAACTTATATTTTATTATTATTATTTCAATGTGTATAATACAGTCTATTGCCTGTGTAAGTTGAGTTTAACAAACGAAGCAACAGATAACAGTAGTTCTAATTTGTGTAGACCTTGAATACGGCATAATAGGCTAGGACTTGTGAACTATATATTAAATTTTTGGTCTTGTTAAAACTCATAACTCTGCTAAATGATACCTCATTAAATATGACAAATGTGAATTTTGTGCTCAGATTATGATCACTAGAAAACCATTCAGTATGGTCTCTAGGAGTACGCAACTTTTGAGTCAATACATTCTGATATTTGTGATCTCAGTAGCTTTGTGACAAGATGAGACAATAGTTGGTCAGGAGTATTAAATCACTTGTGTAGATGATTATTGAAGATTTGTCATACGTATATGAAGAATGAAGAACTTATTAATCTTAATGAATTAAAATCTAGTTAAATGTTATGATCAAAAGGTTTCAGATTTGATAAAGGTGATGAATATGTTTTAATAATTTTAGAGAAGTTTGCATTTGGCATAATCTCTAGTACACTTTATTTACCATTGTCAAACGATATTGATAAAGTTAGAATCAAACACTTAGTGGATTGTTGAATTCTACATTATTGATTGTTGTTTGATTTTGTGTAAATATGGGTGATGTTGTATTGTTAATCATATTCCTAATATGTTAATATACTCTAAATTATTTACACCTTGTAGACCACGGTATAGATACACAAATAACTTTGTTAAAGTGAAGATGTGTGGTGCGGTACATTTGGTAGAGTACATAACCCAAGAAGGCCCCTCTAAACCTAGAAATTTGAATGGAATGAATCAGAAGAATGGTGATCTTACCATTAGGGTTTGTTGATTTGGATCGTCGTAAAAAAGAAGGCTAATTTGATTTTGAGGAGAATGAGAGAGACCAATCTGGGGGAGTTTTTTTAAATTTAATTAGGGTTTGGAATATTGGAATTTAGAGGAAGAGAATGAAGAAGAAGAATATCGGATTTGAGTTTTGGTTTTACTGGAAGAAGAGGGAAGAAGAGGGATATTTTTGTTAAATGTTTAAGAAACTAGGGTTATTTTAGTCATTCCATGCTAAAGTTAACGGTGTTAGAGGCTCTTAACGGAAAATAAAGTATAGTAGGGTTATTTGCCAAAAAAAACTGGCACTACAACACTAATCGTCTTCCCCGGTGTTTTTTTTGGATTCCCAGGCATTTATAAACGTCGGTGTAGCCCCTACCGGTGTTTTTGAAAACGCCAGTACATACGCCGGGGAATCGAGCGTCGCGGTAGATTAGTGGTCTATACCGGTGTTTTTAGAAAATGCCGGTATAAATAAATATCTACCTCAACGTTTTAAAAACACCGGCGTAAAAGTGTTTCATCTGCCTTTTTATCTTACAACACCTACGCCGGCGTTTTTAAAATGCCGGCATAAGGTTTTTAAAATTTTGGATAAAATCTACCCCGGCATTTTAAAAAAATGCCAGGATAGGTATATATTTTTTATAAAAAAATATTGAAAAAAAAAAGATAACAACAATCATACTCTTTAAAATTGCAACCACGCTTACATACTTCACAATCATACATATACTAACTAATAATATGCTTCGGGATTACATACTTCGCCATGAAATACTTCACAAAGGTCCGTACATATGGTTTCCAGTGTCTAAATTAATACAAACAAAATGAAAGGGATTAGACTCACCAAGCCAGGAGATTCATTTAGTTCTTCATTGACTTCACTCTCAACTGCTCCGAAATTCTTTCCCTTTTCAACTTTTGTTCCAACATCGGGCAATTCTACGTATACAACATCACCCAAGTGGTCCTGAAAAAATCCAAAGCATTATTATATTTAGTTATTGATAAGCACAAATTGTTCAAGAAACTTAGTACCTGGATAATCAAATTGTTCAAGAAACTTGTTCAAGAAACTTGTTCAAGAAATTGTTCAAGACTTTGTCGTAAACTTAGTACCTGGAAAAAGAGATGGATTGAGGGTTTAGGTACATATTCAGCATGCATGTAGGCTTCATATACATATAAGGTTGCCTGAAAACCTCCTTAAGTTAAAATACTAAAGATGAACATGGCGAAGATGTATTGAAGACTTTTCCAAACTCTCGGCAATTACAAACTTAAGTAAACATAAAGCACTACCAAATAAATTAATCAACAGATGCAACTCAACAAATGAGCAAACCAATCTCACAAACCCAAATTTGAATAAAAGATAACCTAATGTAAAGATCATAAGGAAATCTATCACATCCAAAAATAATCAGATAATACAAAAATCCCCGACAAAGTAAGAATGATTACTTCCAAAGCATGTAGGTCTTGATGCAAACAAAAAAAAATCACATTTGAGCATCATTTAATGTCTCACAGTATGATAGAATGCACACAATGTGTGCGCTCCCCGTAATATTATTGTCCTCGTAATGACATTGTATTCCAAAGTTCTATATTCCTCATAAGTTGATCATTAATATTCTAATGACGGTAGCTGCATAGTCGTTGCAAGTCATCTTCATCAATTTGTTAAAAGACAGGTTGTGGGTAACCAAATATCGGTTCCTGTCTAAGACAGGTTGTTTTCGGATACGGGTTACAGCAAAATACCAAAAGAAAATCATAATAATGATGTTAAAGGAAATAAAAGAAAAAGAAAATAAAAAAAGGTATGAAATCTCAAACTTACCTGAACACTAGGGTAGCAAAGCCTATAGAACGAGTTTGCCTTTATCCTTGGCCATATCTGTTGTGTTGTGGCGGTCAAAACATCACATATTTGACATAGAGTATTTCCTGCTAAGAGTACTAAAAATGTGAGTTATCACTTGATAGATTTGTGGTGATAGACAATAAATCTGTTGAAAGTGCACACTGGATATTACTGTTATGTTCAGATATTCTCATGAATGTTTAGGATAACCAAGTGTCTTTCTTGTATTATAAGCCACTGGAGAAAATTTGATACTTGGGATGAGTTTTGTTTTACTATCTTTCTGCTGAGAATAGCTTCCTTTATATTGTTGTTTCAATTAGTTAGTGCTATATGGTGCAGTTCATCTCTATTGTCATCATATTAAATGTGAACA
Source organism: Hemerocallis citrina (assembly GCA_017893485.1). Taxonomy (NCBI): domain Eukaryota; kingdom Viridiplantae; phylum Streptophyta; class Magnoliopsida; order Asparagales; family Asphodelaceae; genus Hemerocallis; species Hemerocallis citrina. The sequence goes on along the minus strand of JACEHZ010000229.1, from coordinate 10,376 downwards.
TGTATGCATTAATGCTAAAAAGATATCTGGTTTTTGTTATATATATATGAGGGTTTTATTTTTCATAAGAAATTGTTTGTATACAATAACAATAATAAAATATCTGGTTCTTACACTCTCGTCCTGATAAAGAACTTTTGTTTATTTGTTTTATTATACAATAATGTGTTTGTAAATCAGCACTTTTCCAAATAGTGAGCAGTTAGTAGGATATTGTACATGAAAGGCAATAACCGAACATTTATGCTGATCAAAACATTAAAGCTATAATCATATGACTAGAAAGCATGGTAATACTCAAGCATATCATTGAGTTTATTCTACTGTTGCAATACTGTGAACAATTTTGAATATCATGTTTCTCTTTTATCTTATCCTTTTTTGTTCTTTCTTTGATCCAAAAATCATCTAATCACCTAAACTTACATTGCCAACAACATAATTCACCTTCATAGACTTAAACACTATAATTCTCAGACAAATTCATCTACTCCCCAATTATGTTTACCAACAAATAAACACATGAAAAAACTTAACCCAACTTTTCCATCAATATTTCACTATCCCAAATTACAAACCTACCAATTCCCAACTACAGAAGAACATTAAATCGAATAATAAACTACAATTAATAAGAAATCAAAAAATGAGATTTTTATCTTCCAACACCCATTACATCAAACAGGTTGTGGGCAAAAACGAAATTCACCAAAGCCAAATTTACCTCTTTGAGAAATGGAGATGCTGTGAAGTCTGGAGATTAGGGTTTTACTCGAGCTCGGAATTTAAAGCACTGAGAATTGGGGTTGAGATTGAAAAAAGGGAGATTAGGGAGAAGAGAGGAGGAACTAGGGTTTTAAGGCTGAAGCGGGTCGGATTTTCAGTATGGAGGACGGGGAGGGGGACGGGGACGGCGGCGCCGAAGGGGGCGGGTGGCGGAGATGGGGGAAGGAGCGATAACGGGGGACGGGGGACGGGGGACGGGGACGGCGACAGCGATGGATTGAAAGTGAAAATTTGTTTGGGAAAAAGTAAAATGGGAGAGATATAGAGAGAGAGGGAAAGGGCGCTTGGGGGGGATATTTCCATCCGTAAACGCCGGGTAAGTGATGGATATCCCGGTGTTTACTACAATTGCGAGAGCAGAGTTGTATTTTTTTTCCTTTCTACTTCTTGTGTGCTGCCCGGCATTTTGGTACGTTAGGCCTCTTTTGTTATAGTGTGGGTATGGTTATCTTCCAAACTTAAAAAACTAAGTGTATCTAAAATTTACCCATTTCTTTTTGTGTATTTTACCTTTGGCTGTAGTCCTTTAATTTTAGGAAATCTTATGTGACTTAATTTAATTTGCTGCATAGTTTTTGAATTTAAATATTTAATTGCCTATCCTATTCTTTTGATATTGTCAACTTATTATTGGGGAACTAAATAGGTTCCCTGCATGAGAGCATCACCTTGTTTGAAGAGCTAAATAGGTTCATCCAAGCGGAGGGAGGCCAAACGAGCAACAGTAGCGATGAAAGAAGGTGGAATATCGAAGATTCAAAAACTTTCTCAGTGGCATCAATGTACAAATGGCTTAACGACGGGGGCCTTAGATGTAATGTGGAGGACATCATCTGGGGAACCCAGGTGCCTCTAAAAGTCAAAGTCTTTAGCTGGTTGATGCATAACGATGCTATTCTATCCAAAGTAAATCTTAGGAAAAAAAATAGGCAAATCGATGTTAGATGCGCTAGTTTTTTAGACGCGGAGGAGGATACCACACGCATATTTTTCAAGTGCCAGAAGACGGCTCTCACAAGGGAAATAGTTTGTAGGGGATTTGGATGTGTACGGTGTCCTAGCTCTAGTTCAGATGTTTGGGGTATTTGGAGGGAGAACCTAATTAGAATAGAAGACAAACGGGCCTGGGAGATAGCAGTAGCGGTAACCCTGTGGAGTCTATGGCTAAACCGAAACAACTTATTTCGAAATATTAATTATAGACTCTCAACTTCATTGCATGAAATTTTCCTTCTCATTCATGATTGAGCAGGATATGCGGGGACAAGGAAGAGGCTGAAGATGAACGACGATGAGTAGACCACCAAACCATCGAGGGGAGAGCATGTCTCAAGACTCACTAGGGGACGTCGTCCATCTACTGCTTTTGATTTACTTGATGTATTAATGTTGTTACTTTATGTTGTCTATCTAGTACTTTCTCAGAGGTTGTACTAAGGGAGCGTTAAGCTCCCATTTTGGAGGTTATTTTGTACTACTTGGTTTCGTTAATCATCATTAATGAAACGATGATGGGGATCATCTCTTTATAACAAAAAAAATAATAATAATAATAATAACTTATTATTGTTATTATTATTTCTTATGTGAATTTCTTTTGCCTGGAACTCAAATTTTATCTCCTCATATTCTGCTTGTAGGCTTATGAAGACAAAGCATGGGTGACCGGGTAAGATAATTTACATGAAAAACACTATTTAATTTGTAGTATGGATAATGAAACAAATGGGGACTATTTTCAAGTAATGAAGACCCAACTCGTCGAAGGTTGGGGTGAGTTGCATTAGTTCCTTGCAACAACAAAAACAACAACTAGGTCTTTATCCAAAAAATTTGGAACTGGCCAGATGAATTCGATTGTATTAGTTCCTTACGACTGTTACATTTTGGATTATATTCCCTTTTGATATTTTCCACTTTTATGAATATTTTTGGGAAGTTGTTCTTCTATGTATGTAGAGTATCCATGATTTTTTTCGTAATATTTGGTTGCAACCTAGTAGCCCAAACAATGTGTCCAAGTCAGGACAGTGAGCAGCCAGAATAGCTGCTGGCTGTGAGAATTTTTGTGTGTCTTTCCGATTTTGTATGTCGGAAAATACAGGGTATTTTGTGCCTACAACTCTTGTATGTGTCTACAACTATAGTCTTAAATTTTGTATTTTTCCGAGGTTGTTTGATGCCTCGAAAAATTTGTAGAATGCAACTGGTCTGAAGGTGTCGGCTGAAGCTGACTGTGTTTTGGACTGAAGTTCAAAAAGCCATAACTCCTTGTATGTTTATTATTTTGCTATGAATTTTTGGGAGTAGCTTGTGGTATGAGTCTACTTGATGAATCTCAAATTTTAGAATTTTTAGAGGACGTTTGATAAGGTTTCAAGAGTAACCCGTACGCAGTGGCAAAAACCCCTGCTGAAAAAGCAGCTGGAAATTATGCAATGTTTGCGGAGTCATAACTCATTGTGTGAAATGAATCTGGATACGAATTTTTGACACAATGAAATGGTATATGTGTAGATTAATAATCTCAAATTTCATGAGCATTAGACTTAAGGTTGATTTATTATCGAATTTCGAAGTAGGCTATGTTCAGCCTAGTACAAGTTGTCTAGTCCGTGGAGATGGATATTTCTGGACTTATCTGTCAAAATATCTATACACATAGTATGATAAAACACTTAACAATCCTAAACATGCTAGTTTTCCAAACCGAGAATAACTATGATCTAAAACTCTCAATCATATGATCAAACGCACAAAACGTTAACACATTCATCACATGAAAGTACTAAGCAAGATTAGAGTAGATCATACTGACGCTTCAAGTTAGAAGTGTTTTCCAAATTCGATGAAGAAGCCTGCGTGGTGTAGACTTATTCAACCGTGATGCATATCCATCGTCTCCAGCATACACAATTTGTAAGTAACATTAAACTTCCTACATTCATCAAATTGTTAAAGATTAGCCAATTAAACAAATTATTAGCACAATCTAATTCTAGCAACAATTTAATTGGACATCCGAATTTTATAGTCAACATACAGTTTAACTTATCAAAATAGATATTGTGTTTTAGCACATAGCCAAAACAACTGTTTAACTTATATTTAATTAAACAACTGATTAATACAGTCTTGAACTTAACCACCTAGCATCATAGTAATTCTATAATTCAAAACATAATCTTAGAACGAGTGTTTTGAACTTCCAGCACATAGCAAAATATTTAACAGAAATTTAATACGAGGAAAGTAAAGAACTTATCTTTCACCATCTCTTCCCCTTCAATTGATTAGACTCATGTCTGTTAGGGAACAAATCCAAACAACAAACCATTCTGCGCCAAAAAGACCCAGCATCGAACACCTTGTGTGCGTTTAAACTGCAAGTTCCTCAACTGCAGTAGAAGCCGTAGTCGCAAACAAATCCCTTAACAAATTCAACCAATTCGGCGATCTCTCCATAACAAACCATGGATGAAGATCGAAGTTGGGGACCACACAAAAGTACTCCTCTCCCATCTCCTTCACCAGAATTCTTAATGGATTGTGTTCGGATCCAATAATACAAAAGAACAAATCTTTCCAGATCAAAACCAAAATGTATTTGGATTCTTGAGTTCGGATCTACACAGCAAAGAGGGATAGGAGGAGCAAGACGACGAATCCAGGCATCTGAGAGAGGGCATCGCCGTCGACGAATGACCATGAAGTCGGAGGGAGGGCGGCGTGGCTGCCGCAGTCGACGTCGCAGGTGGTCGGGGGTTCGGATCAGGACGACGCCTCGACAGGAGGTCGACGGCCTCGCACAAGGTGGGCTTCGACTGACGGAGAACGACAGAGGAAGAGGCGATGGGCGGCGAGCGACTCCGACCACGATATTGATGGTCGGCAACGGTGGATCCGAGGGCTTCGACAAGATCCGACGGCTTCAACAGGATCCGACGAGATCCAACAAAGGTCCGTATCCCCTCTTGATTAATCTCATGAATTGATTAATAATAGGGCAAAAGCCAAAGTACCCCCCAACGTTTGAACCGAGTACAAAATGCCCATACAACGTTTGAAAAAATACAATAAACTCATTCTTCCGTTAATTTAACCCTTTCCGTTAAGTTATAATTATTAAATTACTTTTTTACCCTTACCCTTTCATATTCAATCTCTTCCTTCCCTTTCTTCATTCCTTTTTTCTTCCTTTATTTTGTATGGATTTTGTACTATACTTAATTTCGTGAATGGAATATAGATTTTGTAGATTTTGTAGTTTATATAGATTTTGTAGATTTAAACCTTACTATATAGATTTTGTAGTTTATATTTGATATTTAATATGTCGAAGAGAAACCATATCTTGTACAAACAATTGCACGTGAGATGAAACTAGTTAATTCCTATTAAGTAAATAAGTGACCGCAAAATCAGAAGAACAATTATCCAATACAGAAGTAAGAGAAAGCAAAAAGAAATAAGTATTATATCCATGAAAAAGTTTCCAGTGGTTTACATGTACATGCTAAGCAATTTCATGTCAGACAGAATCAAAAGACCAAGTTTTTCTTTTCTTTTTCTTTTTTTTTTTTCTTTTTTTTTGTTCTGATCCTCAGTTGTTGCAAGAACAACTTCATCAGGAAAAGCAATGTAGGAAAATCCAACTCATCAGAAAATTCCATAAATAAGATTGCCAACGGGAACAGCTCAAAAAACGATTACCGATTTCCGGCCGTCTTGCTCTTTTCTGGAGCTTCAGTTCCATATGATACACAACTTCAAATTCAAGGTATATCGGCTAGTTTTTTGTATCTTCTCATATGATATGTACTTTTGAACAAAATGAGTGTGTTCAGAATTTAATTGAAATAAATAGGTGACATACAAATAAAAACTAACAATTAAAGTGATGTTATTTGGGTGTTTTGAGTTTTTTTATTATGAAAGTCTACGTTAAAATCATTTTAAAAATACAACCTTAAATTTGAGTGCACCAATGTATTGTAGAACGGTAAGTTATTGATTCAGTTCATGATAAATTAATTCAAGTCCTATATAGTTTTAAGATACTAGTGATTCAAAAGTACATATCTTATATTTTATGAGCTAATATATAATTAAAGCTAATACCTAGTAAATAATATCCTGAATGTTAAGAGCTAACAGGATTTAGAGAGAAAAGAAGACAACATATTGTTCTTTCTGGGATCATCCCCTGCTTCAGACGAACAGTCGTGAAGAAGTAAATCCCATAAAAAATGAATTATACTACCATTCGACTTGTGAAAAGATGCTATCATTAAATAATGAGCTGAAAATGAAGATGGATTCAGAAGCACCTGCTCTTTGAAGATCGCTTCCTGCCTCATCATCGTATTGCGCACAAATTCTCTGTTATTTTGTTCAAGTAATCTGTCCATTGCAACTAGAAGCTGGTCAAAACCACTTGGACTGACTTATTATTATGGTAACTTAGTTGATTTAGTTGGCTCATAAACTAAATGCCTATTTCCATTGAAGTGAGTAGTAACTCATGGAGCACGAAATTGAGTATAGTACAAAATCCATACAAAATTAAGGAAGAAAAAAGGAATGAAGAAAGGGAAGGAATAGGGTAAGGGTAAAAAAGTAATTTAATAATTATAACTTAACGGAAAAGGTTAAGTTAACGGAAGAATGTGTTTATTGTATTTTTTCAAACGTTGTATGGGCATTTTGTACTCGGGCCAAACGTTGAGGGGGTACTTTGGCTTTCGGCCTTAATAATATCTCAAGATTGTTAGGTTTTGTCAGAAATTAACAATTGGGAATTATGGTTTATCTCTAGATCTAAGTTGCTTGAGATATTCACCCTAGGTATCAAGATTGGAATACCTAGGCTGATATCACAAGCCAGTATTTATCTCTAAACACTGGTTTGGGTATCGGGTTATAAGCCCACAAACCCGCGTTCCCATATCCATTCAATTGTACGTTCAATACACGTGTTACTCATATGTACATGCAATATTTATATAGAGAGAATATACCAATATATCCAACAATAACTAGATAGTTGGAATCGAATATAGCTAGCTTGTGGTGTACATTGTTAGATTGTGCGTAGATGATAAATGACTCGGGAAGAAAGAACTCCAGCCAGCATTGTATGTAATTAGTCCTGTTAAAACAAGGACAAAGAAGCACACAGGTGAACACGAGCAATCAAATGGGTATAAGTGCAAGTGCTAGCCCTTTTAGGCACAAACTGTTCCAGCGCCATCTTAGCCACACCTGCTCGGCAGTTTCGAACCTTAATCAATAACGGTACATGCATGTGCAAAACACGTGTCTTATAAATCGTAGTATTAATCGGCAAATGAACAAAAATGCATACCATCAAGTAACATAATTTATACAACCCATATATAATGACAAGAAAATGTTAGTATCGGTGACCTGATTGGTTCACAACTTACAAAAAATTAAATGATTACACTAAAATAAATTAATTAATAAAACAGAACAAGGAAAAAGAAAGAATTATTCCCACTTCTTAAATTACATGCATTACCCACGACAAAAGAGAAGATTGACGCAAGAAGAATCGACCACACAATAACAATGGTAGCTAGGCGTCCTATTTTGTCGCCCTAACAAACCCTTGAGGAACGGATAGAGATGAACAATGACCCAGATCGCAAAGAACAACTTCCCAAAGAGTGGACCCCATGACTGGCACTCACTGTTAATTGCGTAAGATACCCCGGCGACAATTCCAACCATGTTGACAACAAGGACAATTGTGGGAGGTATGAGGAGAGTCGTCCATTTGAACACATAAAGCTCAGCAAAAAATCACCATCCTCGTCAGAAGTCAGAAGCCTCGGAGGTGACAGTAAAGTTGGTGTCAATTCCTATGAGGACTTTGAGGAGACCTTGGAAGACAGCAAAAAGATGAGCAGATGTGCCACCAATCACCCAGAACTGCTCGTTCCTCCACCAATCTTCGATTCCAACACCACTCCACTGTAGCTCGAGAATTCCAGTTGCGAAGATGGAAATGAAAAGAAGAATACTAAGCAAAATTTCTACCGAACCCAGGGGCCCACCGAAGCACTTGATTTAGACGATCAGAAAGATTGATTGGAGCTGAACCCTTGAACGCGGGTCAAGGAGGCATGCAATAGATCGATATCCACCCCCGAGCGTGCATTTTAAATCCAGTCAGAATATCCTTAGTAACGGATATCCATAAATCCATCCAATCTGGTAATGGGTAACAGGTGCACAAGCTCAGTAAACATATTATTTAATATATTTCTACCATATTCTTCCGTATCCCAGCTTCAGCTATTTTCCTTAATACCACTTAATTTGGAAAATTGTGGATATTATCCCTATTTTTTGGAAAAATTATACAATTTTAAGTCAAATATCACATAAAGAAGTTCTATATCATTATTGATTTCATATAAAACTAAACTTAATTAATAAAGTAGGGTATATCCACATTAATTCTGAAACAGGAGTATATATACAAGTTTGTTTTAAAATAGGGGAAGAAAAAAAAATCTAAAGATACTCATCTCGAGAGCTGCACTAACCTCTTCCCCCCATTCAGATTTATCCTCGTACCCACAACTAATGACATGGACAGCTTCTTTTAGCAGTGAAGCTGGGTTAGTAGATGGCGGAATGCCTCCTTGTTCCATGAATGTTGATGCAATAAAGATTTGAGATTGACCAAAGCGCTTTTCTAATTGCTTCAGAGACATCAGCAGTGATCTCTCGTCTTCATAACCTGAAATTTCAAATATGTAGGTGTGAGCAAATACGGAGAGATATGGGTGCTGCACATTTGTAGATGTTTTTTTCCCCTTTTCTTGTGATATGAACTCAAATATGCTATAACCATATTTGATGAAAACGGATTTGAATTAAGATCGAAGGAAAATGGTCGCAATACTAACAAGTCTTTTTAACATGAAAATGTAAAGCAACTCAACACAGTTATGTTTTTTATTTTAGATAGATATGAATATTTATAAAGTCACATTTCCGTGACTGCATAGGAAGAGTAGAATGCTAAAAAGACTTGCCTCCAGTGAGTTCTACAAGTTTTACATTGATATCCTTATATTTTGAATACATCTGAATAGTTTAAGACTATCTATATTTGTATCCATATTTTAAACCAGATACAAAATCAAATTCTGATTGTACATTTCATATCAATTTGCAATCTTACATACACGTCACAACTTGATATTGAAGGACTCGAAATAGCATCAAGTAAAAGATGTAAACTGCAACTGAAACATACCGATACTGAACATCTTAGTGAGCAAACTAAAATTATTTTATTTATTTTTTGAGAAAAAAACTAAAATTATATTACCATCATAAATGCTTACCGTCTAATCCCTCTTCAACATCCTCCATGTTGAATATGGGAACTGTTAATTCAGTCCTCTTCATGGCCCGGTTTTTGTCAATGTAATCTTTATTCTTACTCTTTCCCTTTTTTTTAAAGCCACGATGGCTCTTAAATACTATGTTAGGCTCCAAGTCAGCCTCTGTCAAGACTGGGTCATACCCGTATAAAGCCTGCATATTGACACAACATCCAGTCCCCACGTACATAGGGCCTTGGATACCATCTAAACCTTTCAGGTTAATCTACAAAATATGATTAAAATACATAAGAAACCAGAGAATCCCAAGTACTGATATCAACAATACATATAATAGATGGATATCTTACATAAAAAAGGACAATATTGCGATTGGCATATTGATCATACAAATCGATGCCATCAAATCGTTGAGGAAACTGAACATAACAAGTCTTCTTCCCATAAGAAGGATCCATCATGAAACACAGTGCTTCACGAAGCTTTGCTGTTATTGAAATAATGGTCACAATCCACATTCAGAAGGTAAGCTCCATTCGTTAGGACTGCAGACACTCGCATCTGTCCAATATCAGGGAAAGAAAAGAAGAAAATCATAAATATCTCCAAATATTAGAATATGAACAAATAATTAAATTTTAAAATTCCATACTCGATATTACTATCTAATAAGAGAATGTTGGTCTAAGTCAAAATGGAGTCGGGTGAGTAGACATGTGGCTTCCTAACATTTATTAAATCATAGTCAACCATTTTAATGAGTTCCCTTATCTTTAATTCTAGCCTTGTTTTACCTATAAATCAGATCTTTATAGTTAGATCTCCTACCCCATTCCATAATCTTCTAAACGTTTCCAACTTTCACAGGTCCTCCTTAATTGTGTCTTCATTAGTTGTTTGTCCCTAACAGGGCCTTTTGTTATTCTTCAATAACCAAGTGAATATTTACACACACGAAAAATTAGACTAAGAAACAGAAAGTACACACCTATGCATTCATTGCACCCGCTTTTTTGTGATGATGAAAGCCTGGTCTTTTTTCACGAGAAACATAAACAAGGCAAGGCAAGAATTTTTTACCAAACTATCCCACTTTTTGTAAGTATGTACGAAACTTTCCCTGTTTGAAAAATTAATACCAAAAACTCCCCGTCGCTAACTGAGTTAACGCGCCTAGTGATTTTCTTCGCGTTTTCTCAATTA
>JACEHZ010000228.1:0-50000 GCA_017893485.1 Hemerocallis citrina | reverse complement strand
CTCCTCCTCCTCCTCTTCTTCTTGTTTTTTCTGGGTCCGATGTCGCGGGTTCGGAGCCCACGCTCTTCGAGCTCCGAAACCCGAACCCGGAGCTGGGATGCGTCTCTTAGCTCTGTTTCTTCTGCGGGCAGCGGGTCCTCCACCTCTTCGGGTTCGGGTCGGAACCCGGTTAGGGTCGCCGTTCGGGCTATCGGGTCTTGCTTCGGGTCTCCGAGAGGAGGGGACTTACCCGAAGGACTCAACTCATCTCCTCGTAAGTCTGATTTATTTATTTTTATTGGATTATTTCTGTTGTATATATAAGATGAGATTTGCGAAATAAGGAAAAAAAGATTGTTTCACAATTCACATTGTAGTAGGGATGCAATGTAAAGTACAAAGACTATTTCCTATTTGCACTTCACATTACGTTTTGGTTGGTAGTACGAGTACATGATGGCAACACGATACCTTGAGCTTGAGCTGTACATAGTATGGAGGGGTAGAATGAGTTGGGACACTCATTTGACTAATATACTACGAGTATGCTATTATGAATGGTGAGATGGGTGAGATGAAAATATTTTTGAAGAGATAAGCAATTTGAGTCATCTGAATCTCGATCACATCGTTCACATCACTCTACTTGTCATCAAGATGATGTGTGTCAAATTTCAAGCAATTCAGAGACCTGTAGCATATGCATCAAGACGTTCAAATAAATGCATATATATGTATTTCGTACCATCTTCATGACGTGGTGAACGTTTTGATGCATAGGCTAGAGGTCTCCAAATCGCGTGAAATTTTGTATACACCATCTAGATGACATGTAGAGGAATGTGAACGGTGTGATTGTGATTCGAATGACTCAAATCGCTCATCTCTCCAAAAAATATTTTCATCTCACCCATCTCACCATCTCATATTAGCATTTTTCAATATATTACTATGTACATACATGTGTGTGGAGATAGAGGTAGAGATACAGATTGAAAATTAAACTATAAATACAATGGCTTAAGGGTCGTTTAGTGTTAACCCCATGGAAACACTCAGTTTATGGAAAAGCGGTTAGAAAAGATGTAGGAGCTGATTTGCAGAAATCGGTTCAAACAAAGTGATCAAACTGCTCAAAGCATGCTTAAGTGGCTCATAGGTGCTTTAACATCATTTTTTGGTTTTAATAAAATTGTTATGGGGTGAACTTCCTTATCCAGTTGTGTTTGACCCATACATGTTACTTAAATATGCCTGCTCCAAATTCCTTACTCCTCTTTTTATTTAAAAATACCTTAATGTTTTTTTTCCAGCTTTTTCTCCCACTTATGTTACACTTAAGCTTGCTTAAGCAAGATTATCAGTCCAACGCATTGTGGGTCTAGGCGCTTTTTGAAATATTGGTAAATACATTAGTTACTTGCATTGGTAAATACTGTTAGATTTTGTGAGAAATTAACAATTGGGAATTAGGGTTAATATCTAGATCTAAGTTGCTTGAGATATTCACCCTAGGTATCAAGATTGGAATACCTAGACTGCTATCACAAGCCAGTATTTATTTCTAAATACTGGTTTGGGTACTGAGTTCTCTTCCCACTCAACCCGTGTTCCAATATCCATACAATTAGTACGTGTAACACACGTGTTACCCATAGAATAATATTACACATTATTGTTCATATAGTGAGAATATACATATATATCCAACAATCTCCTCCTATATTCTCAATATATAAACGTACTAGATTATCTCATCAGTTCAACATGAAGCTGACTGGCTGATAGCAGTCTTTAAATAGAAGAAATGCATCACTCAATGTACAGTTCATAAGGACTAAATCAATTAGAAATCCGAATAGTTCAAAAAGACTAAACCAAAATAATTAAATAGTTCACAAACCATATCACAACAGAATAGTTCACAATGACTAAACCAACTGGAATAATCTGTCATAGTTTCAAAATCAATCAAAGCAAATAAACTTCAAGAACAAAATAAGAGTTTTAAGCTCAACGAACACAAGTCTTAAACTCAACAGAAGTTTTACCAAGCAAGTGACTAATTTATTCTCGAGAGAAATAAACTGAAACTCTATCCTTGCACACTACTTTATCTTTACTCCTCTATTTTGAGCAAATCATTATTTTGATATCTATGTTGATAGATTCAACTCCTCCATCTTTGCTAGCTTATTGAAAACAAGAATATCAAGAGACATCTCTAAGAATTCCAACGAATTTCACAAAGTATCTAGTTCCACAAAAGAACTTAGTATAATTCAAAATTAGCTTAGCAAAAATGAAACGCAAACATCATAATCAAATTTCTTTAACTAAATAAAGAATAAGAACTATTATAGTTTCAACACAAGAACTATACTATGTTTCATATTGGAATGACAGAACAGTCAAATCAATTATGGTTAATTCTGAATCATCAAAATTGGAATGAAACAAGAATCCATAAAAGAGATATATCATCAAAATTGGAATGATATAATGACATTCTAAACATCAGAAACACATCAACAATTTTTCATGTTTCGTATTGGAATAATATGATTATTCTAAGTAAATTTCCTAAATATATAATACCATCATAATTGGAATGACATATATTTGTGGAATTTATATGGAATCATCAAAATTATCTAAAACATGTCAATTGTCTAAAATTGATGCTTAAGTTTGAACTTCTCTATGGCTCCAATTGGATTCTAAATTTCAAAATAACTTGGATGTTAAAGCTTTTGACTCAATAGCTTTTAACTCCATTTCCCCCACAGTTTTGATAATTAGATCACTTTTGAGTCTCTTAGCAAGAGTATTAGCCATATTTTATTTCATTTGCACTTTAATTATAAGATAGTTCAACTAGCTTCTTTCAGCCTTAATACACTCCTCTTACTTTTATAGAGTGAGTTATGAGCTACAGTGCATTATAGCTTGATAGTCGCATAACAGAATTAGAGAGTTACTTAAACTTCTTAATGGATGACTAGCAACAAGTTCTTCAATCCACTCAGTCTCTTCCCCTGTAGAGGATAAAACATAGAGGTCTAATTTCATTGATGATAGCACAGTACCTGTTTGCCTTTTAATTTCCATAATATTTCTGTTTTTTCTAATGTAAACACATATCTACTAGTTATCGATTTTCACTAAATTATGAGCATTATAATGCATGAGATCATCCATTCATTCGAAGAATGACTAGAGTAGCACAAAGCAAACTCTTGAATACCACCCAGGTATCTCATTAGCCTCTTAGAGCATCCACAGTCATTTTTCTCATATGGTATAAAATGGCAGCTACAGTAATAGCAAATGGGTTCGATCGCTGCAGTCGTCGTTTGCTATATTGTTTCTCATTTTTTAGAAAAAAGCGAGCGACGGGGTATGATACCCCGTCTCACTGTTTAAAAGAAATTAAAAAATATTAATTACTTATTAACTATTAATGTATATTAATTAACTAAATTAAATAATATTATATTAACTAAACCTAATTACTACACTACCTAAACCTACTGCAGCACTACCTAAACCTACTGCAACATAATTAATCAGCATTAATTAAGCCAGCTTTGAAGACTGGATCCTTTTTGGGCGGACGGGGTTTGATACCCCGGACGGGGTATCATTCCCCGTTTGAACCATTTAAAAAAAAAAAAATCGTTTAATTAGAGAGACGGGGTTTGATACCCCGTCCGGGGTATCATTCCCCGTCCGTCCGCTTTTTAAAAAAAAAAAATTCAGAAATTAATGGGACGGTGTATGATACTCCGTTTGATACGATTAAAAAATCTTTATATCGAACAGACGGGGTATCATACCCCGTCCTTTATAATATGAGAAAGCTCATTTCGTTTCTCAAATATGAGAAATGGAAATAGAAAGTTTCTCAAAATATGGCAAAATGAGAAACGACTGCAGCACTTGTTTTCGATTCGTTTGCTATAATTTGAGAAAGTGGAAATTATAGCAAACGACTGTGGATGCTCTTAAGGGCACTCAAATGTGTATGGGATTATTAGTGAATCTGCAGATCATACCTACCTCAAAGGCTATGTCTATTCTAGTGCAGATCTTTGTATACATGAGATTGTCAATTCCTTTAGAATGATCTACCTGTCTCATAGTTGCACCATCATTAAGTGTCAACCTTTTATCATAATTATAAGGTGTTTCAAAATACACTTTCAATCACTATATCTCTATTTTTTAAACACATTTAATTTAATGAGTTTGACTAAGAGTTATCCCTTGCCAACCGAAACTCACCCTTGTACTTATGGTGTCCACAATATCTAGGTTTTTCATGTTGACTTCTTTGGATAGCACAATTTTAACTTCATTTGTAATAGAATGGTCACTTCCAAGAACAAGCTAGTCAACAGCACAAGTAAATAATAGCCAGTATATTTGACACCACAAAATAAAAGGCACTGATCTGAATTACTTGATTCATATACTAGGCTCTTTAAGAAAATTTTCAATTATTTATTCGTCTACATGTTTTAAGAACATACAATGATTTTACTAAATTATAAATCTTGTTCACTAAACATATTAGTTCAAAACTTTTCAGTACAAAATTGTTCAGTACAAAACATCAAGTACAAAACTTTTAGTACAAAACTATTTAAATATCCTTTATGAATAACAAAATTTTCAATATATGTAAGGGTAAGAAGAATACTTATTGTAGCAATATGACAAACATGTGAGTTGACATCAAATAAATTTACCCCATTTTTTTCAATCAATCTGTTAGCTACTAAAATGCATTAAAATTGCTACTGAACAATTATAATTAAGTTTCTCCTACAAAATCCCACTTACTTACTATAGTTTTAGCCCATTTCGGCAGATCAACAACTTAAAGTATTATTGTATGACACAAATTCATCTCATTGTCTGCTAAAGACTCTTCTTAGCTCATTTGTTATTCAAGTTTAAGTGTCAGTATTACTTGTTCTTGATTCCAACAGTGAATCATTGACTATATCAATAGGACTAGATAATTTCATGCACTTATCTTTGATGAATACATTCTCAAAAAACTTTGTTTGTCTAGATTCTACTAATACAAATTAGATAGATCTAAAATCTGTACATAGAACCATATTCTGCACTTTCTAAGCACACACAAATATTTGTTGTAGATCCTACTTTACGCCTTCTAGGGTCATGTACTCTAATAGATGTATCACAACACAAATTTTTACTTTAACAAAATTATTGTGTTTTCATGCCATGATCTATAAGATGTATTCAATTTAGAGTGCAGTAACACATTAGATATATGATTAACAATACAACATCACTCATAATTACACAAGACAAACAATAGTCAATAATATAGAATTCAACATTTCACTAAGTGTTTGATTCTAACTTTTATCAATATCGTTTAACTGTTGTAAGTAGTGTGCAGTAGAGATTATGCCATATGCAAGCTTCTCTAAAGTTGTTAAAACATATTCACCACCTCTATCAAATCTGAACCCTTGATTTTTACCATTGAACTATAATTTTTAATTCATTAAGAATAACAAGTACTTCATTTTTCATATATATGACAGACTTATATTAATCATCTACAAAAGCTATTAAATACTTCTGACCAACAATTATCTCACATAGTCACAAAGCTACTGAGATCACAAATATCAGAATGTATTGATTCAAAAAAATATGAACTCCTAGAGACCATACAAAATGATTTTCTAGTGATCAAAATCTGAATTCAAACTTCACATTTGTCATATTTAATAAAGTGTCATTTAGTAGAATTATAAGTTTTAACTAGAACAAGCAATTTAATATATAGTTCATAGCGATTCTAAATTTCAAAACAACTTGGATGCTAATTAGATCACATTTCCTCACAAACAATTGTATATATAGTTCTCAAATCATAGCCAATTATGTTATGTTCAAGAACACAATTAGAACTATTATTATTAATTGTCTCATTTGTTAAACTCAACTTATACATGCGGTTGACAATATATGCACTTTATAAGAGTTAATACAAAATTACTCTATCACATTTTACAAAATTAGTTGCTTTCTCTAATGGTTCTAATAATTTTCACTTGCAACACATTGAGCGAAGAGTTCTTTCCTTTATTCGTTCTTCATCATCTTAATAATGCTAAATAAGATAATGACTAACATATTATAGTTCAACTTTGCACACACAGTATAATGAACGAGAAAGAACAAAACGTAACTAATAGTCATATTCTATATTAAGAGATGCTCTCTCCTAAGTTACAGACATTTGTTATACATTTTATACAAAAAATTATTTTATTTTATTAGAGAAGCAAATATATGATCTCACACAAACTGCAAATAATGGATTTGTCAAAATATCTATACACATAGTATGATAAAATACTTAACAACCCTAAACATGCTAGTTTTCAAAGCGAGAATAACTATGATCTAAAACTCTCAATCATATGCTCAAATGCACAAAACGTTAACACATTCATCACATGAAAAATACTAAGACAGATTAGAGTAGATCATACTGACACTTCAAATTAGAAGTATTTTCCAAATTTGATGGAGAAGTCTGCGTAGTACAGACTTATTCATCCGTGATGCATATCCATCGTCTCCAACACACAATTTGTAAGTAACTTTGAAGTTCCTACATTCATCAAATTGTTAAAGATTAGCCAATTAAACGAATTATTGACATTGTTTAATTCTAGCAACAATTTAATTTGGAGATCCAAACTTTATAGTCAAAACTTATAGTTTAACTTATCAAAAATAGATATTTGGTTTTAGTACATAGCCAAAACAACTGTTCAACATGTATTTAATTAAACAAATGATTAATCCAGTCTTGAACTTAACCACTTAACATCATAGTAATTCTATAATTCAAAACATAAACTTAAAACGAATGTTTTGAACTTTCAGCACATAACAAAATATTTAACAGAAATTTAATACGAGGAAAGTAAAGAACTTATCTTTCACCATCTCTTTCCCTTCAATTGATTAGACTCATGTCTGTTTGGGAACAAATCCAAACAACAAACCATTCTGCGCCAAAGAGACCTAGCATCGAACACCTTGTGTGCGTCTAAACTGCAAGCTCCTCTGAGGCTTCCAACTGCAATAAAAGGCGTAGTCGCAAACAAATCCCTCAGCAAATTCAACCAATTCGGCAACCTCTCCATAATAAACCATGGATGAAGCTGGAAGTTGGGGACCACAGAAGAGTGCTCCTCTCCTATCTCCTTCACCAGAATTCTTAATGGATCGGGTTCGGATCCGATTGCACAAAGAACAAATCTTGCAACTCTCAACTTATAGATCAAAACCAAAATGGATTCGGGTTCTTGGGTTCGGATCTACACCCAAAATCCAGCACACCGGATCGGAGGATGAAGACGAGTGGAACACGGCGACTGACGGCGTGCAGCGCCGTCGACTTGATCAGCGACCGGACGATGGGCGAGTGCGGCTCAGCCGAAGGCAGATGAGGTCGGGATCGGATTCGACTCGTCTTGGTCTCTGCTCGACGCCTCGACTAAAGGTCGACGACCTCGAATCGGAAGGGCGATGACACCGACCAAGATGGCGGCGATTTCGATGGTCGGTGATGGTGGCTTCGACGGCGCCGACGAGATCCGGTAACCCCCTTGATTATTCTCACAAATTGATTAATAAAATATCTCAAGATTGTTAGGTTTTGTGAGAAATTAACAATTGGGAATTAGGGTTAATATCTAGATCTAAGTTGCTTGAGATGTTCACCCTAGGTATCAAGATTGGAATACCTAGACTGCTATCATAAGCCAGTATTTATTTCTAAATACTGGTTTGGATACTGGGTTCTCAACCCACTCAACCCGTGTTTCGATATCCATACAATTAGTATGTGTAACACACGTGTTACCCGTAGAACAATATTACACATATTATTGTTCATATAGTGAGAATATACCTATATATCCAACAAATACAAGAGTTATAATCAAATTAAACTGCATGACGAATTGATGAATGTTTGAAGAAAAATTGATTGTGATAGAACAAAAGTCCTAAGTTGTGGTAAAGACCGAGGATTTGGTATTTATATTCTAAATTGCCCTTGCAGATTGACAACCTATTTTGTGGGCCAACTGTATACGACATTTTTTTAATCCACATTTTAATATAGCCACGTTGGTGGGATACGAACTTGGATTGCTCTAAAACCATGAGGACCCTACCACCAGGCTAGCTGTAGGATGGGTTGAGAGAATTGCACTTATATTCTAATATATGGAAAATACCATATGCTATTGGGGCTGCTTTGCAGTACACTTAACATATCCACAGTTTAATATGTGGTCTGCATATTGTTTATGTGACACATAATTCCTTGTAGGTGACTGCATATGTTGAATTGATGACTGGTTTTTTCTTAAAAGTTTATGACCACATCTTAAGCAACAAATAATTATAGTAGTTGCTTTATGTCTTTATTTAATAAATAGCATTAAAAGTTGTTTTATGTTGTGTAATATTTCTTTTTGATTTTTTCAATATTTTTCTTATTATTTCTAATTTTTGGTGGATTTTAAATATGAAGCCCAAATCAGCGTTAGTATTCTGCTTTTTATTTGTTGTTAGTTGATTGGATTAATAAGTATTAATTTCAAGCTTTTGCAAGTAGAATCAATTAATGCAATAAAATATTGTCCAAGTAACTAATGAAAGAAGGTTTCAAGAAGGCAAGTGATAGGCTCAAGAGTACTGAAAGGATTTATGCTGAAATGAAGTGATCAATCAGAAGTACGTCAAATATTACAAGCAGAGGAGTACATGCCTTTAGATCAGTGTAGAACCCTCTACACGTAACTTCAAAGTTTTAGTGTAGTGGAAAGGTCTTTTCATATGGTATATGAGCAATCCAGGATTAATTCCCACATGGCACACACATTAATTGCGGACTACAGAAAGTACCCTGTGCATAGTCCTAGTCTTGGCCCACAAATAGACCATCCGTCCTTTGGGGGCATGTTACATGTAAGTGTGAAACTGTAGTTTGAAGGATCGGCCGATCCCGATCCTGTCTGGATCAGTTTTGCATAGGAGGTTCTCGGCATGTAACATGAGCTTTATGCAAGATACTGTTAGTGCAAAGAAATTGCCGAGAACGATCCAAAGCGGAGATCAAGCAAGATGCAATATGGATCAAGCAATAAATTTTGATCCAACCCTGAGACATACCGTTCGACGAACTTGAAAGATGAGAAATCAGAAGAAAAAAGAGGAATCAAAGAAATCAAATGAAAGGAAAACAATAAAGTAGAACTTACATGAGGTATAAATGTTCGATTTTATCTAAGTAGTATAGTAGGTAGAGTTAGGTTCATCTTAACCCTGATCAATGAAGTCTGTTTTGCTCAGACATGAAAAAGTTTGTTTTATGAATCTATAGTTTATCATTAGGGTTTATATTTTTAGCTTTGCCACAGAACTAGCTTTGCTAGCATGTGTTAGCTTGATAAATGTATGGCAATATATGTTTTCTATTAATCAATACTTATCGTATGTCGTACGAAAAATATATGTTATCTATGAATCCTCAGTTAATGTCGATTTTAATTTTTTGGCAATCGTAGAACTTGCTTGCTTGCATAAAGAGAGAAAAAAATGGCACATTCTTTTAATGTTAGCTACCAATGGAGCTTTAATTGTAAGTCCAAGAATTTGAGGGAATAACAAGCAAATCATATGATTTTGTGGACATCTGGACAAATAATAAATAGATGATTATATGTGAAAATTTCATATTATTGTAAGGAGCTACTATGTTTTTCTTCAAAGAAGATCACATTTCAATGAAGATGGTACAAATTATTATCATTGTTGGGTTGGTTCATTGCTGGACAACAAGGAGTTACTTTTGCTATTGATGAAAAATTTTGAAGTTTGAGTTGCCAGCCCTGAATTCACAGTATAACCTACTTCTGCACTTAGTGTCGTCCTACACTTCGAGAATTAATCGGGAAATAAGTGTTGGTCTTGTGAATGTGGGAATATGTTAAAAACTTAAAATTATCAATAGTGACTCTTAAGAGGTGGTCAAATTTCTTGGTTCATCATCTTGATCAGTTGATTACACATCTCATTAATGACGGGAAGTTGCTTTCAAAGTTCGCCTCACGCGTCAGACAGCTAATGTAATAGCCCACGACTTTGCATCCAAGACCTATCTTGTAATGTATTTGGTATATGGGAAGTTAAATATCCCATGTTGTTATTTGGATGTGTATCATGGTGTAACTGCCTATTCTACATAATATTACAATGAGGGGACGGTCTCCTCCCCTCAAAAGAAAAAGGAAAATAAGGGTTTGGCAATTCTGAATTCACTTAGAGAAGGTCCATTGTGCAAGGGGTTTGTGCTTTCGTGCTATGCTATGTTGATTATTTTAAAGGAGGCTTTTTTCACTCTCTTGTTATTATTTGAAGTGGTTCTTAAAGAATTATCCATTTTTTCTCTAATTATTATTTGAAATAGTTCTTAAAGCATTGTCTATACATTTAGCTTTGATCGAATTGTGGATATTCTTCTTTATGTGGGATGGTGTTGTTTGTAGAGAATACACTTGTATAAAAAAAATGGCGCAAATGAACCGCCAGTGTTTTATCAGAGAATGTTCAGAGCATGTGTATTCTTAATAACACCTTAGCAGTGATTAAGACAAAAATTAAGTATGTTGAGCGTTCGTTTAGGCCATATTTTAGTGTAGTGTAATTTTTTGTTGTTACAATTAAAGCCTTAGTTAGTTTAATATGTTAAAATCTTCTCTCCGATTCTGGTTTACATTTGGAGTTTCATTAGTTTAATTTGTACGTTACTTGCTCAAGAGTTTGAGTGCTATAACGTAAAGATCTACTCATTTGATGATTAATGAATCCATAATAAATTTCTTACGATGAAATAATACTCTTTCGTTTTCCCCCCCTTATTTTCTTTCTTTTCTACAAATTATTACTCTTTCCAAAAGGAGGCATATTGAAAATTAAAAGAGTGTGGTTACCAATGGATGAGGTTGAGGCTACTCCATATGCCACATGAGAATCGTACAATATTTTTACCTCCGCAACATGCACTTGGTGCACGATCAATGTCCACTAGTATACTAAAATTACAATACATATGCTCAGTTTTAGTCCTAAATCCCTTGGATTCTAATGCATCTCTACATCTCTCTCATTTAAAAGCTATTCCTTCTTGAGTCTTATAAATTAGAACTACATCATCTGCAAAAAACATGCACCATGGAACCTTATCTGGATACGCCTAGTCAGTTTATCCATAACTAAAACAATAGAAATGGACTTAAGGATAACCCTAGGTGCAAGTCTATGGTAATAGGGAATGACTCAGCCTCTCATTCACTTGTTCTTACACAAATTACTACATTATCATACATATCTTTAGTGATATCAATATAAAACCGACCACAAAATCTACATAGGAACTCAATCATTATCCTTTTCCATATCACTAAGAGCCATATGAAGATCTATTTTCCTCTTCTTATACTTTTTCCATCAATTGTTTAGTATATGTATATAAATTCGATAGTCCACCCCCTGGGCATAAAACCAAATTGATTCTCTAACACTATTGTTTGCTTTCTTAATCATTGCTCGATCGCTCTCTCCCAAAGTTTCATCTTTTGATTCACAAGCTTTATCCATATGATAGTTCATACAACTTTGAATGTCTCCTTTATGCTTGTAGATAGGTATTGTGATTCTTTTCCTCCACTCCTCGGATATTTTTTTTGTAAGAACATAACTACTTAAACCCTCAACCCTACCACAACTTCAATGTTTTAGTTTATCGATAGGGTCTTTAAAATGGTATAAGAGCAATTAAGGTTCAAATCCCATCGGCTGCGAATATTAACTGCTGATTAAAATAAAAACACCGTTGCGTACAGTCCAGATCTTGGCCCACAAAAAATTGGCCTTCAACTTATAGGGGCTTCAAGAATATGAATACATAAACCATCAGTCCTTACCACAACTTTGGAGTTTTGGTCTATCACAACTTTGGAGTTTTGGTTTATCAGTAGCGTCTTTAACATTTTTCTAGTCTCTAAAATTCTATTGAAATTCCTAGTTAACTACTCTAGGCCCCTATCTCCTAAATTTCTCCAAACTTCAATAGGAATACCATCGGGTCTAACTGGCTTTCAAATTTTCATTTTCTTCAAAACATCTTTTACTTCACTAAGCCTGATTTTCCAACAGTACATATAATGGTAGAATCCTAGAAATTCCAACACATAAGAAAATAAATTATGCTCTTATTTCTCTAGTTGCTCCAATCTTTGTTAGCTTCAGCAGATTTCCATTCTACCTTCTTTTATCCGAAATTAAAGAAAGAAAGAAAGAAAGAGAGAGAGAGAGAAAAGACCATCAGATTTCTTAAGATTTATTACCAATAATTTCTGAACGGGAGATCAATTTACTGTTTTCTTAGAACCCCTTTGTGGAAATAATTAAGCAAAGAAAGCAAAGTGTATATAATTCTGAGAATTCATAAATGATGTAAATTATTACTAGCAGTTTCAATAATCTACTCCTAAATCAAATTAGTCTGCCCGTATTGCATATTCCTTGACAAGTTTGTACGGTTGAAATTTTAGAATCTACAGTAAGTTGCGAACAACATGGTTACGTAACTATAGATCTGTCCTGTTTTCTTTTATCATAGGTTACAAATATTGTGTTTGCATATGAGTTACCACTTACCAGTCGAATTCAGTCACCTTGTTTTCTTTTATGCTTTCTTAGAGATTGTAGCATTAATTCTAAGATGGTATTAATTAATAAAATCAAGAGACGGAAATCCAATTGCTGAAAGTTTGACTTGGTTTAAAACTGGTAGGTACTCCATTAGGTAATACCCAACGCAGCGAAGGGAGAAGATCCGGTAAAGGGTTATATATTGGTAGACTCAATCCTTCTGAAAAGGAATCTGGAGATAAGAAATTCACAATAGCTGAGATCCGGAAAGCCACTAGGAACTTCTCCCCTGCTTTGGAAATCGGACAAGGTAGCTTTGGAGTTGTTTACAAGGGAAAACTTGAAGATGGGACGTTAGTGGCAGTTAAACGTGCCAAAAAGGTTATGAAAGAACCATTTCTCTTATTTATTTATTTATTTATATATTCTACGTGCATGTTTTAGTTGAAAATATTACTGAACTCTTGACACCTTATTGCTTCCAGACTTCTTATGACACCCAACTAGGTACCGAATTCCAAAGTGAAATCGAGACCATGACATGCATTGAACATTTGAATTTAGTTCGACTCTTTGGATATTTGGAGTATGAGGAAGAAAAGATACTTGTAATTGAGTATGTCTCTAATGGGACACTCAGAGAACATCTTGAAAGTAAGTTAATTTTTGACCTCTTTCTTTTGTACCATTTGCCTATTGAAAAATTGGAAGTGATTCCTTGAACAAAATGTAGGTTTGCATGGAAACACTCTGGACCTTGCTGTACGGCTGGATATTGCAATAGATATCGCTCATGCTGTTACTTATCTCCACATGTATACAGGTATCTATCTCTGTAATGCTAGATAATATGTTGATTTTTCTTTTTAATATTTAAAAGGTTAGGGATAGTTGAATAATTTCAGCAATAGTTTTGTTGAGCATTATATAGTTAAAAAAAAAAATTTAAACTATGAATTGTATAGTTCATAGTTAAAAAGTCACAGTTGTGTTCGGTATCTGAGTTTGGTTTAAATATTAATATTGGCAATCTCATAATTATCGTACTTATCAACTTGATTTACCAAGGATTTGTATATCGTCTTCTTAAATTGATCAAAATATTAATTGGAAAAATTATAAGATAATAGTTAAAACACCGAAATATCAAAGTATTCAATCCATATTTCTTTGAATATAGAATTATTAATTGTAATCCATATTTCATTAAATTTAATTTCATGCCAGAAATGGAAATCCAAAATTGACCCCCTAATTTGGGGAATCAAAATGGTGGGTGTTACGCAACACGTAAAATATTAAAACCAATAATTGCGAGGATTTTGATTTTTCCTCAAAGTTCCAACAAAGTGGAGCGGGAAGTAAATCCACTCTCACTAAATTCTTTTCCCATCCCCATATACACCTCAAACAAGCCTAAGAGTATTTACTTTTGAGCTATAAATACACTCTTTCACTTCTCTTCCATCATGCCGCCTCTCTTCTGTTCTCTCTGTTGTTGTCCCTATATAACACAAAAGTCGCAATAGCATCTATGGTAGGGCTCATAACGTGTTATTAATGTAGAAGAAGTTCAAAAAAAAAAAGATAATTATGTCCTTTATCTTGATTATTTACATATTTTTTTTCTTAACTAAATGCAGATCATCCTATTATTCATCGAGACATTAAATCGTCCAACATTCTTCTTACGGAGAATCTACGAGCTAAGGTTTCTGATTTTGGGTTTGCTCGTCTTGGTGCAACTGAGGCTGATATTACCCATATTTCAACCCAAGTTAAAGGAACTGCAGGTTACTTGGATCCTGAGTATCTTCAGACTTATCAACTCACAGTGAAGAGTGATGTGTACTCCTTCGGAGTATTGCTTGTGGAAATCATATCCGGAAGGCGACCCATTGAATTAGAACGAGAAAGTAAAGAACGAATTACTGTGAAATGGGTATGTTCTATTCTTTCCTTTTAAAAAAATGTGAATACTATTTTCAGTGACCACTAGAAAGCGTCCAATCAGTTGGTTGGCAAGGAGGTAAGTTATTTGGATAGATAAAATTTTGAGTTCTTGAGCTGTTATATCTGATGTTGATATGTATTCTTTGTGAACGAAAAAAAAAGAGGAAGAATTTCTATTTACACTTGACCAGATACGGGATTTTAGTATCTTTGATAAATTACATATATTTTTTTTGGTCTTATATATATACACACCCTTGTATTACTGGGTTATCTTCCACATATACAATTCTGAACAAAAAAAAAACTTAATACAGATTTCAATGGTTAACATTAATCTTAACTAACTTTTTTAGTTTAGAGGGATTAATCTTAATTTTAATTTTACCTTTTCATATATCAAACTAATGCTCAGTAACTATTTGACTAAGTGCCATGTTTATGCAGTAAAAATATATTTATATCTTTCGCATCTGCAGGGAATAGATAAGCAAAGAATAGTTTATTTATTTTTAAAAATAAAGCTGCAATAGTGAAGCAATAATAGACTTACTAAACATATAATTATAAATTTTATTTGTATTAAACCTTGACTGAAACAAGATTGTAAGTTGTAACTCCTTTTTTTTGAAAGGTTAAAGTTATAACTACTAAAAGAAAAGCACAAGGATGTGTAGGCAAGTACACAATGAGCAAGGCATAAAGTAGATAAACAAATTATAAGGATATATATAATAAAATTCAACCCCCCCACACCCCAAAAAAAAAAAGCACACACACACATTCTATAATTGGGGAATTGTGCAAGCAGGGGTTCAAACCCTCGACCTCTTCTTCACTACCGAAGAGGCTTACCACTAGGCTAAAATCCCTTATCGATATATATATATATATATATACTTACATAAAGAACTGATAGTAGATAGTTATCTCTAATTCCAGCACGCCAAATGTGCAGGCAATGAAGAAGTTCAAGGATGGGAATGCGACACACACATTAGACCCAAATCTTTCACCAAGCCTAGCCACTAATCTTGCAATTGAAATGATCCTTGAGTTGGCATCCCGCTGTTTAGCTCCTACTAGACAGAAAAGGCCCAGTATGCAGAGGTGCGCTGAAGTCTTATGGGGTATCCGCAAGGATTACAGGGAACTTTTATCTTCAGATCTCTCATTACCGTTGGCAGAGAGTAACCTTTCAGTAAACTCAATTGAGTAAGAGTTAAAAGAAGATGAATTTGTCAATGTTTGCTGTTAGATATGTATTTTCTATGTAAAAACTCAATTCTGGAATTGCCAATAGATTTCTCGTTGTTGTTTAATTCGTTCACAAGGCGAGTTTTAAATGGTCATTGTACATATATGGATAGGACATAGGAGGCTTTGTAGTGTTTTTATTGGTTATCGAAGGAAGATATTCCTTTGCTCCAAATTCTTTTCGAAGCTTGTGTTTTGTAACTGGGATTGAACTATAAGAAGTGTATCATCGGAAAATTCTTAATGAACCTTCATGCTTGATTCAAGGAGAATATATTGTAACTGAGATTGAGAATATATTGTTTAGCTCGGGTGTCCCATGTCCAGACTCGCTACAAGTTGTTGGATTGGGCAGTCATCCGATACTGGCTTTTGAATCTGGAATTAAGCAAAGTTTTTGGAAGAATAATCGCGCATAATAAATTTTTCAATCCTCAGCCTATTCCGAGTTTGTGTTCTGCTCTCATTGCAGAATGATACTCAAAGCAAAAGGCTAGGATAATATGAGCAGCATGATCGGATAGTACTGCAGATGACCTGCAAGTCTGCAACTTGTAGGTTGCTTAGGACCAACCAATTTATCCCAATCAATGTATGAGCCAAAGGTCTCCTGGGATAGTGCCAAATATGGTATTCTTTACTTGGATAAGTCAAATCTAAATACAGGAGGCTAAACGATATAATCTCAAAATTTATTCAGTATCTCCAACAGTAAGTAATGATTCATTGCTATAAACACAAAACTAAACCAAAATCAGACTGCATTTACAAAAGATTACTTAGTATACACTCCAATCAGGGCCGGCCCACCCTTGAGGCGGGTGGCCGCCTCAGGCCCTCGGCATTTTTGCGATTTTAGAGCCCCCAAATTTTTAATTGCCTTGTAAATATAGGCACGTATTTTGCGCTGAAAAGAAAAATACTGTTATTAGGGGCCTTTAAAATTTTTCTAAAAAATTATTTGTATTTGGCCTTGAAGACTTGAATTGAATTTGAAACTTTAAATTTGGGTGATTTAAAACAAATTTATATATTCTGCATATTTTTCTTTCAACAATGTGCAAAATTTTTGTATGCATATTTTTTTTTAGCGTTATTAGGGGGCCCATCTCCATCTCCGGAGTTCCCAGGGAGTTCCCCCCCTCCCCCCCCCCCCCCCCCCCCCCCCCGACTCCAATACAAATAGCTTTCCGGTAACTTTCTTCAATGAGAATCAACTATAGTTGATAATGTGTAACAACATTATTCCTTCGAAAATTCCTCAAAACATTCAGATTACTGGAGAAGAGGTCTGATCTAAATAAGCCATTGCAACTGCAGCATGGACAGCAGCTCCAATTGGAAGCACCCCCTTCGTCTAAAAAGAAGTCCAGCATGTCCAGGATGGGCTCAACTTAACATTGTCATCACCCCAAAAGGTCTTCCCCAACTTTCCTTGCGTGGTTCCCAAGGCCGGCCCAAGGCCCAAGCGACCAAAGCAAGGGCTTTAGGCCTCTATTTTTTTTAAAATATATATAGTGAAAAGGCCTCTTAGAGTACTAGTTGTCTCTTTAATTTTCAAAAAATATTGCCTTATGATTTTCCAAAAGGCCTCTTACTCACTTAGAGTCTGCTCTTTAATTGTCTAAAAGGTCCGTTAGAGAAGCAAGAACCTCTCTGCCTCTTACTGTTAGAGATTTTTGGTTTCCCAACTGATTATTATAAGCTTTCATTTCCAATTTCCAAAAAATATGCCTCTGACTCTCTGTTGTAGCATACAACTAATTCCAACAAAAAGATACTTTCATTGCCTTAAAAATGATAACGTTTCTTAATTAGTCTATGGTGGTATTCCTTGTTGTATCATTTGCATTTAATAGATTGTACCTCTTCTAGAACAGATGATGAGCTTTGTTTGATCTTCCTCGGCAAAACTTGCGTACTTGGTGGTTAAAAACATTGTTCTGATTGGTAGTTTGCCATATCGTAATCTAGTATAGGAAAATTGGGATTAACATATACTCTTTGTAGCATGCCACAGTGAAGTAGTAAGATAAGTATGTGCAAATCTGTTGTTACCTATATTTGATAACATCAACTGCTTGCTTGCATGTCAAGCCTAAAACATCCCATGTGCAATATGTGCTCATCATTTCTTCGATTCACCTCACCTAATGGTGAATCATATACCTCATCCTATCTACAAAACCCTTGTAACATACATAGAAGCACGCAAAGAGATGTCTAAATCTTCCATCCTCTGAACAATATGGATAAGAGTATCCAGATTTGTCTCCATAGTTTTTTCACTTATGATCTAAGCTAATCAAAACTTTTTCTAGCTAGCCCAAGCAAAGTTCTCAATATCAAATATTGAATTTTGATGTTGTGTCGGCGTAAGAATTTTCATTTCAAATTTAAAGATATTTAATGAATATCGGTCTAAAATATATCTCCTAAATATGATCTACACACACACACACTATGTTCTCACAATATCATAGTTCTAACTTAAGCAATATTGATTACAACCCAAATAAGTGAATTTAGCATGGAACAAGCAAAAATAAATGAAGAGTGCAATATTCACATACATAGTATATCAATATAATCACAATGCAAACAAGTAATTACTACTATATAAAAAACAACTGGAATGGGTTGGATTTTGGAAGTTTCTATTGTCAAAACCTCCCCATCTCTCTAATTTAAAGACCGACATGATAATAGAAAATATCAGCCGAAAATTAAATGGATTGGCTTTATTATCAATTGAAAAAGAAATATTAAATGAAATTGATTACAATACTATAATAAATAATTTTGCATCTCAAAAAGCACGAAAGATAACTTTTAAATAAAAATATATTAATTTTAACAAAATATTATTATAAGATTTTAAAAGGCCTCATTTTGGAGTTCGCTTTAGGCCTCAATAAGTATTGGGCCGGCCCCACGTGGTTGTACATGGCTTCGTCGTTGATGGTTGCAGGATATATATGGTTTGAAATCCTTTTCCATGAAGTCCAGCAGTGTGAATAAGTTTGGGGTTGATGAGGTTGATTTGGGAGTTGGAGAGTATAGATAGGGGGTCTGCTTTGGAATTAGGGTTTGCTTTTGGGGAACAAAGAGAAAGAAATGGGTTCTGAATAAAGGAGGAAGAAAAGAAGAAGAAGAAACAGTCGGGGGTAATTTTGTTATTTTTTAAGTGCACTTGACAAAAAACGAACAGAACCCTAACAGAGTCAGAGTGTGGTTTTTCGCAATTATAGTTGAGTGCGGTTTTCTGCATAAAAAATAGGTCAGTAAGGTTTTCTGCATATAGGGGATTGTTCAAGGGGTTTTTTTCAATTTTAGCCTAAAAAGAATAGTATTTGAGGTTAAAGGTAATCTATAACTAGTATCTCATGCATAGCATTAATCCACATTAGACATCATGTTTTCACTGACAATTAAACTCCAAGGGTTCACATTCTTGTAGAAACATTGAACACCAAAATTAATATCTTACATTTCAGATAAAGAAAATCGAGCAAAAAAAAAGGGAGCAAAATATGGCAAAAGCTAAACTTGAATTCCTGATGCTGCTTATTTTGGTGTCGGAGCAAACAAATAGTGAGCTTATATTTTGAAGGAAACTACTAAAGATCTGACCTTCGATCGTCGTTGTGAAAAGTGGTTGAAGCTACTGAGATTGAATCTGGATTGTTGAAAGAGCACCGTGATCAGGATCTAACGGTTGCTGACGCGGCAGATGGATATGTAAAAAAGCCTGAAACACCAGAGTTGGCCCCGACGACAGACCCTCTAACGCTCAAATCAGAAGCAGAAAGAGGAAGGGAGTGTGAGAGCAGAAAAAATTGATTACCTTCTAATTGAAAGACGTGGGAGGATATTTATAGGCCTGGGAATCAGTTAGAAAATTGATATAAAACGGATATCTTCTGTACTTCCCCCCACAGGAGATAGAATCAATTGCTCTCATGTTGGGGGTAAGAGATTTTACTTACAGCTCTGATGGACTGGGTGTCTTTCCTAGTGGGCCCAGTCGCTTTTGATGGGCTTGAATGTGGTCCATGTCTTGTTAGTGAGTGTGGAGAAGGCCTGGACCTATTAGGGATACTCATTACTGTTAATATGCCTGTAGAAGCTTTACGATCAGTGCTGGAATTGTAGGACCCTGATTTGCTGCGATTTGTACCATTATCATAAGCCCCTCACTCTGGGAGGACGATTTTCTCGGCTTTCAGGAAGTAGTTTGCCATGTTTCGGAGTTATGGGGAACTATCTTGACTTTCAGGGACAATTCAAGATGTCTGGAATTTGTTTGAAGCTTCTGGAGGCAGTGGATATTTTCCTAATATTTTTAGAATTTTTCAGGCACAATTTTGAGCAATCTGATGCCTTGATCAAGCAGGGGCTCACCTGCTGAGGGGTTTGACAGTTGTGATGGAGCAGCTGTGATGAATAGGAGACGCGGCGCAATCGCGTGCGTCGATCATGATGGAGCTCGCACACTGATGGGATCGAATGACTGAGAAGTGGGATAAGGTAAAGCAGTGGTGAAGCAGCGACGTAGTGCAATCCGGTGCATTGATCAAGGTGGAGCTCACGGTTCTGGGCGATTGGATGACTGACAACCGTGTGGAGGCAGTGCTTGGTCGCCCAACGAATTTGGACGACTAATGAAATGAGGTGGGTCTCCGTGGTAGGTTTTGGGTATGCCCGCTCCACTTGAACCCGTTAGCACGTATCCTGACGCGACCGAGTAGGGGAGGAAGCATCGCAAGCCTACCCTAGGTCGGATAACGGCTTTGTCGACCTAGGATTTGAGCTCCTTTTTGCTGACCACCTCCCTCATCGACCTTCTTTTTCTTCCTCGTCGAGCAGCCACATGGCCAACCAATAGTACCTCGTCGAGCCATTTGTTTCATTGACCTAGGGTTTCGACGACCATCTCTTCCATCAAGCTCCTCTCTCATTTCTATCAAGCTAAAGAGCCTCGTCGACCAAGGGTTTCGGCGAACATCTCTTCGTCGACCAACCTCCATCGAGTGAAGGTTCCATCAAGTATGGATTTGTGGCCAAGTGCAGAGTTCTATTGAGTTAGGTTTGGCCAACTTTGGGGCACTATCAACTTGGTCTCTTGTTAACTCCGAAGTTTTTTGTTGAGTTGGGTTCTTGCCTAATTTTGAAGCTCTAGTTGATTTCGGGTTTTGAACAAGTGCGGAGCATCGTCGAGTTAGATCTTAGCCAAGTTAGAATCTTTAGTCGAGTTCGAGTTTTCGCAAACACCGAACCTTTGTTGTGTTCAGGTCTTGGCCATGTTAGGATTTTTGGCAACTCCGAGGCTTTGTTAGATTCGGGTTTGAATTGAACTCCTCCTTGGTTATAGCCAACCTAAGGTTTTTAGCGACTCTGAACAAGTTGGCAATCTTCTTGGGTGACATTGGATTTGGTTTGGAGATTTCTTGAGTTTTCGCCCACTAAGTGTTTGTTAAGTGGTCTACCTCGTCGAATCGCTCTTTCGTAAATCAAGCATTATTTACTTGCTTTGTCGATCAAGCATTCCATCGTTCATATCATTGAACCTCTTTTTCACTGACCAAGCATTGTGTTGTTCACTTGTTTCGTTGTGTTGTTCACTTGTTTGGTTGATCGAGTGTTTCGGTGTGCATTTTGTTGAATCGCTCTTTCGCCAACTAAGCATTGTGTTGTTCGCTTGTTTTATCGATCGAGCATTTTGTTGTTGGACGAGTGTTCATGTTGATTTGGGTGAAGAGTGCTTCAATCGTTGGATCTTGTGGATGGCTCAGATGCTGCCACATGGCAATTTGATCTTGGTGGGCCTATAAATAAGACCCAACCCCATCCCTTTCTCTTACATTTTCTCATTTGCTTCTTCCACTTTCTCTTTTTACAATTTTTTTACAGCTTCTCTCTCTAGCTCTTGTGGTGGTTCGTCGGGCTGTGCAAATAATTTGCCTGGTGGTTTTGACGGTGGCGCTAACTGTCGTTGTATCTTTAGAGTTCTTGTGAGCTTGATCATGTAACCCATTTACAATTGTTTTCAGTTATGTCTAGCATTTCGTCGAACGACTCCTCTTTCGTTGCGGTCTGTTTAGACATAGACGGTGATGTAGAATCTAGCAATTTTACTAGAGAAGGGAAGGGGAAAGGAGTGGCTGGTCGTTCCACTATAGTGGAGACGGTCGTTGAGCCGATGAGAGACATAGGGAGTGTACTTAAGACACCGTTGTTTTTAGTCCTTGAGTTGATTAGGGAGTACCCCGAAGTAGATCGAGATTTTCTTTGGAACGTCATGGAGTATGCTGAACCGGACCCAATTCACACTACTGAGGCTGGTTTTGCCATCACGATTCTCACGAGAGAAGAGCTTGCCATGATTAGGGCGGCCTTCAGGATCCCTTCCAAATATAGATTACTCTTTCCTGGTCCCGGAGTTAGGGCGTGTTACTCGATGTCCGACAAGTATTGCTTCTTCCCATGCGATGCCTTATACATGGGGCTTCATCTGCTTCTTCACCCCTTTGTTAGAGAGATCCTCAATTGGTATAGGCTGAGTCCCCTACAGCTTATGCCGAACATGTGGAGGCACGTAGTGGGATTTGTCCTACAGTGTCGTAGGCTCAGAGCCGAACCAAGTCTAACTGTTTTAAGGCAACACTTTAAGATCGCCCAGTTAATAAGATGGAGTAATAGTGGTATCTTTTCCCTCGTAATAACCGGGGGGGGGGGGGGGGGGGGTGATCAAGGTTCCTGACTCGATCAACTGTTGGAGGGAGAAATTCTTCATCGTTCGTAGTCTTGAACCATAGGAAATCCCCATGACATTGAGAAGGACGGTCCCAACGACAGTGAAGGCGGAACCAGTGGTAATTACAGCAGAGAAGAGTTTTAGTGACATTCTTCTCACGCAAAAGATGTTTGCATGGCAAGATATCACCGAGGAATTCTCTTCGTGGGTGGTCTTAGTTGGGTGGACCCTAGTATGATTTATGCTTTTGTTTCCTCTCATACTTTGTTTCTTAGTTGATGTCTTCGTTATTTGCGTTGCTTTGCATTATGACTTCTCATCCCTTTGTGTTTCATCTGGCAGGAAAAATAGGGATGGATTTCAACAATTTGATTTCCGACCGGGAGACCCTCCGCAGCAAAATGGTCGACGAGCCTAAGAAGCGCAAGAGGACGGCGAGTCATACCCCAACTTCGAAGATGTCGAAGGATCCCTCCGCTCCAGCCCTGACCATTCTGACGGAGATTACTTTGGGAGCACCGTCTAGGGATGGCATCCGGGTCGGGTTAACCCGCGACCAAACCTGCGTTGACCCGGACCGGGTTCAGGTCAAACCCGATACCCTTACCTAGTCGGCAAAAACCCAAACCAAACCTGCTCGACCTGGCCTGCTCAACTCGGAACCCGATGTGACTTGAACTGAACTTGACCCTGACCTGCCAGGTTTATGGATTCGACATGTTTGGATCTTTTTTTTTAAAAAAAAATTTCTGCAAAATATATGTATATATATGTATATATGCATATAGATATACTCTAAAATATTTCAAAAATTTATTAAAATGAGCATGGACTTCAAAATTAATTGATTACTATCTATCCACAACTCACACTCTAGCTATTTATAGCCAACTCCACCTTCCCACTTCACTCATCTCACCAATGTGAGACTAAAGTTCTCAAAGTTTAAAATTCAAATACATTTAGTCCCACATTGGTATACATTTAGTCCCACATTGGTGATATGAGAGAAGTGATGAGGGAGGAGTTGGAGTTGGCTATAAATAGCTAGGGTGGGGTGGGGTAATTGAGTAGTGGGTAGTAATCAATTAATTTTGATGTCCACATTCTTTTTTATATAAAATTTGAGCCCGACTCAGCCTGAAACGGGTTCAAACTGAAAGGGTTCACAGGTTAATTTCCTAATCCGGCCTGACCCAACCCAGTTATTAAGCGAAACCGACCTGAACTCGCCCGCACTCTGGGCGAACCCGTCAGGTTTGAGCTCAGCACGGCCCGGTGAGCCCGACTGCCAACCCTAGCGCCGTCTGACATTGCCGTAGGGGTTCTTCCTTAGCGGCTATTATAGCGGGTGCTACACCTCTCCCCCCGATCGCCCAGGCTACGAAAATTCTTAGCGACGAGAGGGAGATGATTAACATTCCCACTAGAAGCGTGAAGCTGTAGGAGAGCTTCCTTAGTAACTCAGCTTCTTGCTTGGGCGAGATTTGCCACCTCCCGACTTCCGCTGATCGGGAGAGGCTAAAGATGGAGCCACCTGAGTGGTCCATCCTAGAGATCGCTCAGGCACAAATGACAGTACACCTAGTTTTTTTTGAAGTGTGACTTTCATATTTTCCTTTTGTAGTTCAATGTCTTGAAAGTTTTTCATCGTTTTCTACATGGCTTGACATTTCGACCACTTGGCCAATTTTTACACCATTAAGGAGAAGGAATTGACGTGCCGAGAGGGACAAGAAACGGGCCTTCAGGGGGCTCAAGGCGGAGTTGGAGACGTCAAATTTGGAGGCATCGGAGAAAAGGAAAGAAGATTCGTGTCTGAAGCTTGAGGTCGGAGAAGAGGGTTGCCGATCTTGCGCAGAAGTTGGGGAAGGCGAGGGCTGAGACGGAATCGGCGATGAAGGATGCAGTGGCCAATGTTGAGGCTGAGGCCAAGGCCAAGCTGCAGAATGTGATTTATAGGTCCAATGCCCGGGCTATCTCTCACGTGGCAGAGCGCATTCTTGGCTTCATTGAGAAAGGGCACCACACGATGCTCCGTCCTGGGGGGGCTACTGGGGAGGACATGGATAGGGAGGATGGTGATGAGGGTGACACTCCCCCAGGGGTTGGGTGTTGGGGGGGGGGTGTGGCTCGGGCAAGAAGAGCAAGGGGAAGGAGGCGGTTGGGAGCTCCTTGCCTATAGTTATGTTGAGGCAGGTGGACACTTGATTCATCCTCCATGTTTTAGTTGTTTTTGTTTTTGATTTTTGTATGATGCCAGATAGTATACTGGCCACCGCATCCTTATTTCTTCTTTTTTAGTTGATGAAAAAAATGCTTCCTTGCTTATCAATACTTGTGTATTATTTTGGCGTACTTGGAGTTACTCTTAGTTGCCGCATTTTGATGTTTATCTCTTTTGTGATTATATCCTTCGCCTTGTCGATGTTGAGATAACTCTTTGGTCCTTCTCATTGGCAGATGGTTGCGGGTGTCGGGGGGAAATCCCTGAGGTACTGAGGTTGAGCAGCTTTACAAGAGGTTGTGTATAACGAATTGAGCGCTCGATCACTTGCGCGATCAGTCAGAGGACGAGTGGTTGGAGACAGTTCATCTCAAGGCAGTGTTAGTTGAGAGGGACTGCGAGTTAAGCCTTCTGCGTGTTGATCGCCTCGTCGGTAAGCCCTTGCTCTCCGAAGTGACGAAGGACAGTATTGAGGAGTGTGCTATTCTTAGGGAGGTACTTGTTAAGAAGAATCTGGAGATATACCATCTCTAAGGGAACCATGGGGATTTGCGCATGGCTAGCACTTAGCGTACTGTTGGTGTTGGACCGAGAGCGACGGTTGGTGGAGCTGGGTCAATAGTTGGAGGAGCGGGCTTGATTGCATGGGTGGCCCCTCGCTATCTTAATGATTCTCAGAGCGGGGCGGTCTCATTATCAAGTTTGGTTCTTACCCGTGGAGGGTCGAGTGTGCTGGGTTGTGGTCTCCAGGCTCTGTCTGCGGGGTTGGCACCTCCTACCAAGAGTTCAAGCAGCCAAGGAGAGGTGGTGTCTAACAAAAGACCTGCGAGGAGGATTGTGTCCCTTAGGAGGAACATCCATCGCCCACGTAGCTGAAATGACTATCTGTAGATCATCTTGGAAGACTACTATGTCACTAAGCATTTTGGAAAACTTTTTTAGTGATGCTTTTATATGAAGTTGCAGACTCATTGTAATTCGACAATTGTAACATGGCTCATAGTTTTGTGCTTGTAAATTTTGGTAGTGATATTGGATCCAAGACTTAGATTTGTGGTAATCCAGCGATTGTAAAGAAACTTGTTATTTGTGCAATGAAAGATCTTTTATATGCTTGATCCTTGTCGTGTAATCCGTTGTCTTGGGGGTTATGCAGGAGCCGCTTTAGGGAAGAGTTGGACTTCGGACTTATTGTTTTGTATTTAGTTAGTTGTGGGATCAACTCTAAGAGGGAGTGGACTCCGAACTTGTTGTATTGTATTTAGCTAGTTGTAGGAGCAATTCTAGGGAAGAGTTGGACTTTGAACTTGTTGTATGGGACCTTCAACAAATTGTGCGAGTCGCCTCGAGTGGAAAGTTGAGATCCAAACTTGCTTATTTGCAGGTTTGGTGGAGCAATTGTAGTCCACAGTTATGGACCTCTAATCCATTTTTAAGGGCTTTAACAAGTTTCAGGAACAGAACGAATGATGAGTTGAACTCCAAACTTGCTTTTTTGTTGGTTGCTAAAGCAACTCCGAGCCATGGGTATGAATTTCAAACTTATTGTTTAGGGGTTTAACAAGTTGCAGGAGCAAATTGAATGGCGAGTTGAGCTCTGAACGTGCTTGGGCACAGGTTGCTAGAGCAACTCTGAGCCATGGGTATGGACTCTGAACTTGTTGAAAGTTTTTGACGGGTTGCAGGAGCAGGTCGAATGGCAAGTTGAGATCTAAACTTATTTCGTTACAAATTTCTAGAGCAACTCTGAGCCATGAGTATGGACTCCAAACTTGCTTATAAGGAGCTTCTAATGAGTTTTTTGTGTTGTTTTTAAGAGTAATTTTGGCATTTAACTCATTAGCATCCAGAGAATTGTACAAGATCTTTGAAAAAATAAATGATAAATTTTTATTGAAAAGTAAACTAAGTGGCTTCTCTAATGGCTGACCTTTATTATAAAATAAAAAATACTTAAAAGTTTACTACTGAAAGAGGGCGTTTAGGCGCCCTCGTTGTACTTCATGAGATGTTCAGCATTCCAGGTTCTTGGTATCCTATTCCCGCTAGGTCTTCAAGTTGATAGGCCCTTGGGAGGACCACTTGGGAGACTTGTACGGCCCCTCCCAGTTAAGAGTGAGCTTTCCCTTTCTACGCGGGTTGGATATCTCAAGTTTTTGCAAGAAAATGTCCCCATCTTTAATATTAGTAGGGTGAATTTTCTTGTTACAGAATTTTTCTACCCTTGTTGGTAGATGTTCCTCCGTATAGCCAATTTTTCCTGTACTTCTTTAATGATATCGAAGATGGCTCGAAGATTGTTGGAGTTTTGTTCTTCGTTGAAGGAGAGGAAGCGAGGGGATGGCAATCCGATTTCCAGGGGGATGCGTGCTTTCGAGCAGTAGGCGAGGTTGATCGGTGATTCTCCAATTGGGTTTGCTTTGTTGTTCTGTAGGATCATAGTATGCTTGGTAATTTCTTGACCCACAATCCCCTTGCAGCCTTGCCTAGCCTTTTTTTAGGCTGTCTAGAATATGTTGGTTGGTGTTTTCAGCTTGGCTGTTGGTTTGGGGATGCGAGACGGAGAAGAAGCATTGAGTGAACCCTAGATCAGTAGAGAATTGGTGAAATCCTTTACCAATGAACCCCGTTACAATTGTTGGAGACTAGTATGTAGGGATCCCAAACCTGCAAACTATGTTTTTCCAACAGAATTGCTGAATTTTCTACTCGGTGATGGTGGCCAATGGTTCCACCTCGACCCACTTTGTGAAATAGTTGATGGCTACTACTAGGAAAGTTCTTCGTCTGACTGCTGGTGGAAACGGTCCAAGCAAGTACATTCCACACATGGCAAAGGGGATATGGCTCGACATGGAACTCAGGATTGCTTGGGGCACTCACTTATTGGCCAAGTGCTTTTGGCAAGGGCTACACTTGTAGACATATTCTTAGGCGTCATTGAGCAGTGTGGGCCAATAATACCCGTGATTGAGGATCTTGCGCGTGAGGGACCTTGCTCCTTGGTGGCAACCGCCGATTCCTTCATGCTGTTCTCTTATGGCATACTATGCTTCTTCATGAGAGAGACATCTAAAGTAGGGTCTGTCGTCGACTAGAGTGTAGGATCGTTTATATAGGACTCCTTCCATGAGAGTGTATCTTTGAGCCCTTGTTCGGATCTTCCTTAATTCTCTGCGGTCTTCAGGGAGGATTCCCTTGTCGAGAAAGTTGATCAAGGGTTTCATCTAATAGTATTTGCTCATTTGGGGAATGACGGTCATAAGCTCCAACTCTTCCTCCTCGATGCTCGGCTTGAGTAGGACCACGATGGGGATCGTGCGGTCAATCCCAATGAGAGCTGAGGAAGCTAGCTTGGAGAGGGCATCTGCCTACCCATTTTGCTCGCGGGGGATGCAATTGTATATTTCTGATCTCCATCGAAACTGCATACATGAGCATTAATTTAGTGCATGATATAGTTTTTAAGTATTAATGTTTTCACATTTGAGCTTGAGGCATGTTGGTTGCATATACCACTAGACTAGGTAAGCAGATGTTGAATTACACTATTTCTTTTGTATTGTCATAATATTTTCAAAATACTCGATGATCTGTGAACAATATTTTAAGAATGCTACTGTAGTTAGAACAATATTTTGCTACAATATAATGCTGAGTTATTCAATTTTCTTTTCCAAACACGATAAGAAGTTTTCATTGAGATGAATTTACTATATAAACTATGTTATGGATATTTGATCAGTTTTCATGGAACTCACTCTCTTCAGCATCAATTTCATTATCATAAGTCCCCACCTACCACATGAACTCAAAAAAGAAACTTCTTGAAATAAAAAGGGAACTCGCATGAACTCAAAATGAATAAAGATGAAAAAGAATAAGAGATTTAATTATGAAAGGGTAAGGGTGAAAAGGTAATTCAATAATTCTAACTTAACGGATGGGGTTAAGTTAACGGTGAAATAGGTTAAATGTACTTGTTCAAACATTATATGGGCATATTGTATTATGCCCAAATGGGGGGGGGGGGGGGGTACTTTATTTTTTGCCTATATATATATATATATATATATATATATATATATATATATATATATATATATAGGGTAAAAGGGATATGAGCAACTTGCTCATTTAGTAAATGAGTAATTGATTATGTGGCATGCATGTGATACATTGGAAAACTAACCCTTTTAAAGATTGTCCAATCACATGCATGCCACATAATCAATTGCTCATTTACTAAATGAGCAAGTTGCTCATATCCCTTTTACCCATATATATATATATATATATATATAGTTAGTTAGTTAGTTAGTTAGTCTATTATGAGATGGTGAGCTCAACTCCTTATCGTGAGCTGAAGATCTATATATATATATATATATATATATATATATATATAGTTAGTTAGTTAGTTAGTTAGTTAGTTAGTCTATTATGAGATGGTGAGCTCAACTCCTTATCGTGAGCTGAAGATCTCAGCCGTTGGATCGTGATCCCAGGGCTGAGATCTGATCCGCCCATCCACTAAGAGAGCTGAGATATGTTGAGGGGCAAAAACGTCATTTTTCAAACCCAGATCTTCTCAACTCAGCTCTCCTCTCTCCTGTTCTCTCTCTCTCTTCGACTCCAACTCATTTGCTTCTCTTCGATTTCTAGAAAACCCTACCTCCTAAGCTGAGCGATTCGAAGCTTCAGATCTGATTCCTCAACTCAGCTCTCCTCTCTCCCGTTCTCTCTCTCTCTCTCTTCGACTCCAACCCATATGCCTCTCATTCGATGCACCCTCACTACGAGCTTCGAACCCATATCCTAGCTCCTTGTTCCCTCACTCCACTCCTCGATTTGGAACCCTAGCCAAGATAGCTGACATGACATGAGGTTTTATTTTGGTCCATTTTAATGGGAAATGGAGTGTTGGGATTTTGAGGGGTTTGGCTGCTATCGAATTCATCGTCCCCAAATATCAAATTCGTCGAATTCTCTCCCAAACTAGGATTTATCTTCGGTAAAGTTTGAATCTTTGTTATTGTTATCGCTTCAATTTCATGTTTTGGGGGTTCAATTTACAGGGTTTTATCAGTGTTTGAATCGATCGTGTGTTTGATTCCATGATTAGGGTTTGTGAGTTGCATCTATGGTTACTGCCAGTTTTTTTTAGGTTTGATTGTTGATTGGACTTATTTAGGGCTTGTAGCTATTTAGTTGAAAATTTTAGAACCTGGGATGATGTGGATTTGGGTGTTAGGGTTGTGTTTGATTACTTGAAGTTATGAAACTTGATGGAAGCCGAGCTCCATGAATAGGGGTTTGGTGTTTATTGTGAAATTTGGGTTTTGGTGGGTTTTGAGTATGGTGGATACCATTTATCGAGGTTGGAGAAATCAAAACGATATTTACAAACTGGGAAGAAGGGTTTAGGATGTTTTGTGAAACTATTTGAAACTTGAGTTTCATGGTTGCAAGTGGTTTCGATGGTTCTTATGTAGCCAAAAATAGCTTTTATCTAAAACAATGCTTGTATTCTCGTTCTCCCGATTTAAGTGAACTCCATTTCGTAAAGATAACTTACATTATTTTAAAGTAGAGGTGTAAGTATGGAAAATTCGGTTACCTTGAGTCTACATTGAATCTAAGCATTTAGAGGGCGGATCTGGAAGTAACTTACCCCAACTCTACCTATAAATGTTTTCTCGAAAAAAGATCTACATTCAAAACGTGGGGATTGGAAGCTGGTGTGAGATTTACAGGTGATTGAAAAACAGTTCCCATCCTTTGTGGAGACTTGTGCTCCACAGTAGGCAGACACATGCTGAGGCTGCCCCCTCCTCTAACTAACCAACATATTAGTGTTTTGAATAGTGTATCTTTATATTTCGACACTTAAAAGCATATAATTCACATCAATCTTGCTGTAAACAATTAAACTTGAAAGGTTATCATAAAAGAAGTCAGTGAAACACAGCAACTTCTTTGTCTTGATGAATTATTATGTTTATACTACTGATGACTTCCTTTAAATCTTATTTTATGTAAAGTTTATATACATATAGAGGTTTCTTCCATTGCAAACAAGTCTGTATGTACAGACCCGTTGCGCACACACACACACACACACACACACACCATTTTTTATTTCGGGTAATCTCAAACTCCATTTTTTTCCTTTATAATTGTTCATGTTTGTTTGTTTTTTATTTTCCCAAATTTAGATTAGTAGAAAGAAGAGATTTGTAAAAATACTGTGGTTTAATTTGTAGATAAAAAGAAGATATTTGTAAAATTTGTAGAGGGTTTAATTATTGTTGTATAATGCCTCATATCACATTTCTTTACATTATCGTTATATATTGATGTTTGTAGGAAAGCTGATAGAATCACAGTTTGTTCTCTATGAGGACAGAAAAGTGATGCATGATTCCCCCATACAAGAAGTTTTCGATTCTCAGTTTCAATGCTTTTAAATTGGCTGAAACTGCCTTTTGTAGTGTGTGTTGATATAGGCGATGATGACAAGCACTATTTTACAAGAACTACTTTGAATTATTATGCCCCCTCCCTACAAATTTTTGATTCAGCCTTATGTTATTGGTCTTGATCTATGCAATGAAGACCCACTTGGTTAATTTTTGGGTCTATAGCAATTGCAATTGCAATTTGCTGGCCTTGCATGAGGTCGTTTGCAATTTTTGGGTTTATAGAAATTGCAGGAAGTGTTTGATTCTCTAATATATTAGTGAGTCTATTATAAGATGGTGAGAAGAGATACTTATCACGAGTAAAAGATCTCAACATATCTCAGCTCTTTTTAATGTTGTTTATGAGCTGATTGAGAGATGACGGGAGAGAGGAAGGCTGAGTTGAGAAAGGTTGAGTTTGAGAAATGGCGTTTTTGCCCCTCAACATATCTCAGCACTCTCAGTGGATGGGCGGATTAGATCTTAGCCCTCGGATCACGATCCAACGGCTTAGATCTTCTGCTCACGATAAGGAGTTGAGCTCACCATCTCATAATAGACTAACTCAACAGCCAAGATACAACAATAAAAGTAGTCAATCAGCTATTTTAAAAGCACTACTTGCATTATGATGACAAGAGCCATGTTTATGTCGTTTATATGAATTTTGTGCTCGGTTTATGTTGTTTATGACAAAAGCTCTGTATAAATTTTTTTATGAGCATTCTAAATTGGGGGGGGGGGGGGGGGTGCCAAGGTTCAAACTAGTTGGCATGGCATAATAATGCAGCCCTAGGAAAATATGTATGCTTGATTTGAACAAACAGTGAAATATAAGTGTGTTCTGAGCCTACGACTACTTCAAATCATGTTTTTGTTGGTTAGTACTACTTGGCAGTTTGTAGTAGTATTTTAGTTCATGAATACATGTTTAAGATTGTTTTTTTAACTTTTTTCAGGAGAAGCAGTAGTAGCTTAAGTACGCAGCAGCAGGCATGATCTGATTGAGAGATGTATATGTTGTATATTGG
Source organism: Hemerocallis citrina (assembly GCA_017893485.1). NCBI lineage: Eukaryota > Viridiplantae > Streptophyta > Magnoliopsida > Asparagales > Asphodelaceae > Hemerocallis > Hemerocallis citrina. Next base: position 17,534 of record JACEHZ010000228.1, on the reverse strand, counting down.
CCTTTTCAGCTCTTTTTTATGTTGTTAACGATCGGTTTGAGGTATGTTTATGTGGTATCTTAGCTGATTCAGCTCTTTTTTATGTTGTTAACGAGCCAAATTTGAGGGATGTTTATGTTGTATCTTAGCAGATTGAGCTGTTTTTTATGTTGTTTACGAGTTGTTTGAGGGATGTTTATGTTGTATCTTTGCTGATTCAGAATTTTTTTATGTTTTTTATGAGCTGATTGAATGATGTTCATGTTGTATCTTGGCTGATTGAGCTCATTTTATGTTATTTATGAGCTGATTGATAGATGTTTATGTTGTATATTGGCTGATTGAGTTGTTTTTTATGTTGTTTACGAGTTGTTTGAGGGATTTTTATGTTGTATCTTGGCTAATTCAGAATTTTTTTACGTTATTTATGAGCTGATTGAAGGATGTTCATGTTGTATCTTGGCTGATTCAGCTCATTTTTTATGTTGTGTATGAACTGATTGATAGATGTTTATGTTGTATATTGGCAGATTCAGCTATTTTTTATGTAGTTGACGAGCTGTTTAAAATTTGTTTATGTTGTGTTTTGGCATATAAAATTGCCAAAAAATACACTTCTGTTCATCCTTACTCGAAAACTTTCACAATATGCAAACAAACTTAAGACATCTAAATCTCTTTATTCAAGATGGCTGGGAACAAAGTTTACAACATACAACATAAACATCTTTTAGCCAAGACATCTAAATCATCTTCATACAACATAAACAGAGTGACATCTAAATCTCTTTATTGATCCTCTTCATTTTCACCTCAAATGTAAAACAATAAAAGTGTACAATCAGCTCATAAATAACATTAAAAAAAACCTCAATCAACCAAAATATAACATAAACATCTCTCAATCAGCTCATAAACAACATCAAAAAGAGCTCAACAGCCAAGATACAACATAAACATAGTTCAATCAGCTCAACTATACTACATAAAAATATTACAATGAGCTCAAAAACAGTTCTTGTTGGAGCTGCTGCTGCTGCCTGTTTAAGCTGCTACTGTTGCGCCTAAAAAAAATAAAAACAACAATCTTAAACATGTATTCATGAATTAAAATACTAGTACAAACAACCAAGTAGTATTAATCAACAAAAACATGATTTGAAGTAGTTGTAGGCTCAGAACACACTTATATTTCACTGTTTGTTCAAATGAAGCATACTTATTTCCCTCGGGCTGCATTATTATGTCATGCCAACTAGTTCCAACCCCACCCCCCCCCCCCCCCCCCCCCCCCCAAAAAAAAATGCCAACTTAGAATGCTCAGAAATAACATTAAAAAAAAACTGAATCATCCAAGATACAACATAAACATCCCTCAAACAGCTCGTAAACAACATTAAAAAAAAAGCTCTATCAGCCAATATACAACATCAACATCTCTCACTCAGGTCATATAGAACATAAAAAGGAGCTGAATCAGCCAAGATACAATATAAACCTCTACCAATTTTGGTTGCATTATTATGCCATGGCTAGTATGAAATCCAACCCAATTTCTTGCAATTGCTATAAAAAGAAACTGGACATGATGCTTCTTCACAAACTGATGCTATTCAACCATGAGACTCACTCATATAGTAGAGAATCAAACACTTCCTGGAATTTCTATAAACCCAAAAATTGCAAACGACCTCAAGCAAGGCCAGCAAACTGCAATTGCAATTGCTATAGACCCAAAAATTAACCAAGTGGGTCTTCATTGCATAGATCAAGACCAATAACATAAGGAAGGCTGAATCATAAATTTGTAGGGAGGGGGCATAATAATTCAAAGTAGTGCTTGTAAAATATAGATTGTCATCATTGCCTATACCAACACACACAACAAAAGGCAGTTTCTATAAATTTAAAAGCATTGAGACTGAGAATCGAACACTTCCTGTATGGAGAAATCATGCATCACTTTTCTATCTGTCATAGAGAACAAACTATGATTCTATATCAGCTTGCCTGCAAACATCAATATATAATGATAATTTAAAGAAATGTGATATGAGGCGTTATACAACAATAATTAAACCCTCTACAAATTTTAAAAATATCTTCTTTTTATCAAGTAAAATACTTTAATCAATCCAGTATTATGTATGATTATGAAAACCTCTTCAAGTTAAATTTTAAAAAAATGTCAGCAAATCCGACAGTAGTAGATATTTGAAATACCAAAATATTTATATAGGCAAGGATAGAGCTTAAATAAGAGCTACATACAAAATAGACAAGCAAACACACGAAAAAGAAAACATAAATCCAACAAAGTTATCAGTAATGATGAACAATTACAATATAAAATTCTCACAAAAATTAATTTATAGTTCGCAAAGACCTTTCAAAAATGAACAAAAAAGTGGGCAACACATTACAACTATACAAGCAAACTTATGCTAGAATCTCATACAACATGAGTATATCGAGCATAATAATAATAATAATAATAAGAAGAAGAAGAAGAAGAAGAAGAAGAAGAAGAAGAAGAAGAAGAAGAAGAAGAAGAAGAAGTCCACGATAGATCTCACCCTCAAAGTTTCCTCTCTTTCCTCAAGGAACCGAATGCATATGATATCCCCCTCAACTTGTTAAAGCTCCACATTCACCTGACGTCAACAAGGAAAATGCAGAGACATATATATGAAGCAAGTCAACCCATTAATTCTTAAATTTGTCTAACCTCACTTCAAGTACAAACAAATTTTAAATTCAAAAAAAAAATCCCCAAATACAAAATAGAAATCCACCAAAATGAAGAACACTGATATGAAGATATAAGAAAGGGGCGGCTCAGATTCGCCTTTACTCCATCACAAAAGTGTGAAAGAAAAACCCCAACTCTCCTTCTTCATGCTTTCTCTCTCTCAACTTGTAGAATTGGTTGTGGATGTAGCATTATTGCTTTACACATATGTACTCATTCTCCATCACAAAATAATTGAGTGGCTGCTGTTACAGCTACCTCGCCATCAAAGGTGAAGAAAGAGTTCGGGTTTTTCTTTCTAATATGAGAAATTCAACAAACAATGCATGCAGTTTGTTCTCTCTAATTTTAATCATCATCGTCGTCGTCGTCTCTTCATAAACTAGGAACAAGAAACCAAACAAACAAAACACACAAAACAACAACAACAAGAACAAACAAGAACAAACCCTTCTTCTCAAAGCTTGGCTTCCATTAAGTCCAATCAACAATCAAACCTTAAAAAAACTAGCAATAACCATAGATGCAACTCATAAACCCTAATCTTGGAATCAAACACACGATCGATTCAACAACTGATGAAACCCTGCAAATTGAACCCCTAAAACATGAAATTGAAGCGATAATAGTAACAAATATTCAAACTTTACCGAAGATAAATCCTAGTTTGGGAGAGAATCCGACGAATTCAATATCTGGGGATGATGAATTCGATAGCAGCCAAACCCCTCAAAACCCCAACACTCCATTTCCCATTAAAATGGACCAAAATAAAACCTCATGTCACCAAAATAAAACCTCTTGTCATGTCAGCTATCTTGGCTAGGGTTCCAAATCGGGGAGTGGAGAGAGGGAACAAGGAGCTAAGGTTTATCGGTTCGAAGCTCGTAGTGAGGGTGCATTGACTGAGAGGCGGATAGGTTGGAGTCGAAGAGAGATAGAGAGAGAGAATGGAGAGAGGAGAGCTGAGTTGAGGAATCAGATCTCAAGCTTCGAATCGTTCAGCTTAGGAGGTAGGGTTTTCTGGAAATCGAAGTGAGGAAGATGGGTTGGATTCGAAGAGAGAGAGAGAGAGAGAGAGAACGGGAGAGAGGAGAGCTGAGTTGAAAAGAGCTAGGTTTGAGAAATGACGTTTTTGTCCCCTCAACATATATCAGCTCTCTCAGTGGATGGGTGGATCAGATCTCAACCCTCGGATCACGATCCAACGGCTGAGATCTTCAGCTCACGATAAGGAGTTGAGCTCACCATCACATAATAGACTATATATATATACCTCTGCCACTTAAGTGAAATGGGTGATGGATGACAGTGATCTGAGCCGTTGATCACGATCAAGAGCGATCCAACGGCTCAGATCGCTGTTTTCCAACCCGGTGAAAAAAAACTCATTTTCAATGGTTATATATATATATATATATATATATATATATATATATATATATATATATATATATATATATATAAACTAATTGGAAGTGTGTCCTATAGATTAATCTATGGGGGTAGTTGTGTGAGATTTAATGGCTGTTGGGGCCCACTGGAGGCAGCAGAGCAGATGCTGCTGCTTCGGTCGCTGTCACACGAGGGTGACACGGCTAGTGGGCCAGGCATGTGCAGCAGCTGCTGCAGTGCTGAAGTGGCCGTGAGGGGCTCCCTGGCTTTCCGGCTGTGCTTCTTTCGCGAAGAGAGAGATAGCGGAAATGAATGGAATTTTTCCCATATCAGGAGTGTGTGAGATTAATATATATATATATATATATATATATATATATATATATATATATATATATATATATATATAGGGATGGCAAACGGGTCGGGTCGATCCGCGACCCGCTCGTTTAACCCAGCCTGCAAAATGTCGGTTCGGGTTCGGGTCGAACCCATTAACAGAAACGGGTCGACTCGGGTCGTAAAATACGCAAATTTAACCCGATTAACCCGGCCCGATAACCCGCCTATTTGAACCTGACCCGCTCACGAACCCGTGAACCCACGAGGGTTTACCGTTTGACCTGCGGGTCCAACGGGTCGCTCATCACACCCGAGAGCTGCTTCAACAGCTATTGTAGCCATTTTTTGTGTTTTTTTTATTTTTTGTTTTTGTTTTTTTTCCCCTATAAATACCCCCTAAAACTCAAATAAAAAATTCACACCTTACTCTCTTACTCTCTCTACTATTATTACTCAATTCATTTCAATTTGTGAACAATTGAACAAACAAGGTAGCAAGACATATACACGATCAAAGGACAAATTTCGATCGTATCGAACTCAAAATTCAACTACGTCTTCAAGTCTTCAACTCTCCTCCAAGTGATCAAGTCTTCAACTAACCTCCAAGCTCTCTTCAAGTCTTCAATTCCGGACTTCTACTTCTACTTCTATTCTTATTTTTACGGGTTTTTTTATATACGAGTATCCACGGTAAATGATATCAAAATTTCATATCCCTCTTCTTCTATTTTTATTTTTTTTGTAGTTATAATTTTTTGTATCATATTTGTTTGTTGGTTTTTTTATCTTCTCTCTCACAACCCTCTTGTTTTCTAGATTTTTTTTGTAACTTATCGCGCCTACATTGTGTTTAATTTTTTTACATACACTACTACATATCAACATGTCTAGATCACGCAGTAGTGGCCGTAGCCAAAGTGGACAAGATTCCACCGGCACTTCCTGTAGGCCTCCAATTGTCCCACAAAATGACCCCGCCGAAGACTACCCTAATCCCCCTCCCCAACAATAGGGTACACACGATGAGTTTGTAGGAGACATAGAATTAGAAGAAGAACCGCAACAATAAGCCACCGAAACAACACAACCGGCTACTAGTAGGAAAACTAAAGGGAAAAGTAGTGATTGGCACAAATTTTATGATTATATTCCGAACGAAAATGTACCGAGTGTAGGTTTAAAAGTGTGTAAAATATGTTCGAAGCCATACCAATGGAAGAGGGGTGAGGGCACAGGTACAATTAGGCGACACATCCAAAATGTGCATAAAGAACTTCTTGTTGACCTACCCAGCCAACAAAAAATCCACCCTAGGACCGGTCTAGTTGATAGCCACCATTATGATCCCGAACTTGTTCGTCGGGAAATGGCCTGATTAGTAATCAAGGAAGAGTTACCATTTTCCTATCCCAAGAGTATGGACTTGGAAAATTTTAATCAAACTTCCTTAAACCCTCATTTTAGAAGAATCCCTAGGAATACTTGCAAATCGGATTGTTTTAAAATGTACAATGAAATGAGGGAAGCTTCTATTGCAATTTTATGGAGTTTAACTTGTAGAGTTAGTTTAACTTCCGATTGTTGGATGGGTTGCAACAATATTCTAATGATGGGAATAACCTGTCATTGGATCGACAGTGATTGGATTCTTCAAAAAGAATATTATCACTTTCCGCATTGTCCTATCCCCATAGTGGCAATGAAATTGCAACCCGTATTTTAGAAATTTGTGATGTTTTTCATATTCGCGATAATATGTGTATAAGTTTTGATAATGCATCTAACAACAATGCATCAATTAGTATTTTAAAAACTGCATTAAACCCTCCATCTAACAATATTTTTCATGTTAGATATGCATATCATATTTTAAATTTATGTGTTCAAGATGCATTAAAAATAGCCGAACCATATATAGTTAAAATTAGAAATTGTGTACATTTTATTGCATTAAGTGGTACCATATTTCAAGAATGGAAATCTTGGTGTGTGCTTTAAATGTACCTTTTAGAAAATTTCCAAAGGATGTTAAACACCGATGGAACTTAACTTTTGATTTGCTACATATTGTTACTGAATATAAAGCATGTATAAATGATTTTTGTATTGCAAAAAATATGTCAAATTTTGAAATGACTCTCGTCGATTGGTTTTATGCCGAATCTTTGTTGAAATTTTTAGAACCTTTTAAAACCGCAACTTTCAAATTTTCAAAATCTTATCAATCTACTTCTAGTAGCATTTTTATTTCGATAGTTACTATGATGCAAACTTTTAAAAAAATGATCGATGGTGCTTTTGTTGGTGATATTGTGAAACCTACATACACAAGAATTTTGAAGTATTTTAAACCTCCTCCTATGTTGTATTGTGTTGCTACTGTGATGGATCCTCGTATCAAATTAGAAGGTACGAAGAGTTTAATTGAAATGTTTTTAAATTTACTTGGGGATGATGATAATGAAATTGATTGCGCTTCTTTTTTAGTTAAATTTGAATCGACATTAAACAACTTGTATGATTATTATGATAGATGTTTTGCTTCTAGTAGTACAACTTCTTTAGTTAGTTCTTCTTCTGCTACTTCTAAAGGTAAGAGTAAGAGTCAATTTGATGATAGAACATTTAATTTACTTGCACAAATTCAATCAAAAAAATCTAGGACTAATCAACCAAATGAATTACATTGGTATAACCAACAAGATTCTGAGTCTTTTAGTTCTTCACTAGATATTTTACAATGGTGGAAAGACTATGAATACACTTATAGTATTCTTAAATATATGGCTAAAGATCTACTAACTCATCCTGTCTCTACAGTTGCTTCTGAAAGTGTATTTTCTACAGGTGGCAGGGTTCTAACTGATTACAGGAATTGCTTGAAGCTCCAATCGTTAAAGATGCTCGTCTGCACAGAAGACTGGCTGAAGACTGAAGATAGGACCCAAGGAAAATGTAATACCCCGATTTTCATTTATGAAAATTATTTATATTTTGCACGTAGTGTGCACGTGCAATATTTTTGGAAATATTAAATTTTATAATTATTTTCATTATGATGAGTATATGTGTATAAACATGTGCTCTTTAATTATTTTTATATATAAAGGCCTTTTTCAAATAAACAAAAGCCTTTCTTTTAAGCCCAAATTTAATTTATTTATTATCTTTTTATAAACTATTATTTTGGCCCATAAACTAAAGTCCATGAGTATTTTTATTTTAAATACAACTTGTAATGTAGAACACATTTTAAAGATTAATTTTATGAAAATATAATGTACAATTTTTGTTAAATGGAGACAAGTGCATACACGTGCATTGCACGTACACGTGCAATTGCACATGGTGTAGGCCGGTTTTGGCATTGGAGGGAAATGAAAATTTGAGTGGAGTCATGGGTGGTGGTTACTTGATCATGGTTGGTTATTGTAACTCCTCCTTGAATCCTAGCATTTTGTTTCTAACTCCTAGTTTAATCCTAGCCTTCCATTTACCCATATTTTTAGTATAAATACCCACCCCCCCTAGCCTAGTTATTTTTGTACTAATTATTCTCCAAAGACCTATAGTATAATATATATAATTAGGAGTATAGCAAGTGAGTTAAAGATTGAGAGTTGTGTGTAGGGAGTTTTTGCTTGCATCAACAAGGAAGGACGGCATCAAAGGAGCTCGGGTTCGACATCTTGGAGGCTTGTGTGCGCATCGAGGAGGAGAAGGATCGCTCTCTTGGCGAGGACTTTTGTTTAGGAGGTGTTGCAAATTGTGTTTCTCTCCATTTAAGGTGGATTATTTTTCACATTTCTAATTAGGAAGCATGCTAGAATTAAATTGAAGTGATGATGCATGAAAAAGATTAATAAGAGTACATTTTAATTGGAAAAATGTCTTATTAATTGATTGGAATGTTAATAAATGGCTTGTACGTGTTACCATCATTTAATTTAAGTTTTGTGTAAATTAATTATAGATACGGATTGCTTGAAGAAAAATTCATTATTATCATCAAGAACCATATGCAAAAGTTAGTAGATGACAATGTTGTTTTATATGCTTAAATGGACCTTGTGTGATAATGTTGTAATGAATGACCAAAAATATAAATTGTGGGTTTGTGAAATGAATAAAAACAGGGAATTGGTATAGAGATTATTGAAATCAAAATTTGATGAGAGTTGTTGAAAAAGAAATGTGGCAGTAGTAGCATATTATTTGAGTTAATTATATAAAAATATGTGTTTAATTATTGAAAAAAAATATTTTTATATACTGGAGTATAAATTATTAGGGGGATAAGTAATCTGGAAATTTACAGTAAGTTTAGTAAAAGCAAAATCAAATGAGAGCTTTTTAGAACATCGAAATGTTCTATTTAAACAGAGAGAATTGATTCAAGTAGACTTCGAGTTGTATCTGAGACAACCCGAGCCTATAGCTCGAGTGGTCGGGATGCTCTTAGTTGCTACAGTGCGCAGGGTTCCTCACAGATCGATGGTTCGATTCCCGTTAGCACCATATATTTGTTTTGTACATTAAAAACAAATTAACTGCAGCCGAGAGCATGTATAGCTCTCCGCCCTCCTTTATACTGCTTGGCACGATCGGCCTAGTGGTCTGTGCCTGCGGCTTGTTTCCCTGTGGTTGTTGGTTCGAAACCCGGTCTCGGCCTGGGTTTAATTTGTGGAAAAAATATTTTTTGGGGGATTTTTTTGTGATTAAAATTATGGAAAAAAAATATGATGATTATCCTAAAAATATGTGGGACTTATAAAAAGTAATTTGGTGGTTATCAAAATAAAATAGAGTGTATTTTTTAGAACAAATGTATAAATAGAACTATGGTTCTACACTTATATTTTGTGGAGGTTATAATTCGCAAAAGAACTCGAAATAAAGTGCTAGAATGGAAATATAATAAAGAAAGAAATTATATAAAGTGAAGTGATGTGAATTATTCTCATTGGAGAATAGTGTGACAATTATGAGTTGTGAATATTCTTTTGACCATATAATTAGTGATGTGACCTTTAATGTGGAAATGATATTTGATGGAATACATAAGGAATAATTGAATTCTATGTATGTTTATGGACTCATGAATAATTTGAAATCATGGTTGGAAAAGAGAAATGTTATTGAGTATAAAAACTCAAACATATGAATTGTGAATTGAAATTGAAAATTAGAGTGTAGCCAAAACTCACACCGGCAAGTGAAAGTGATGAATAATTATGATTACTGATATTGAAAAGATCAGTTTGGGTCATTGTGAAATGAAAGAAATAAGACCGGTAGTAGTGAGATGGCTAACTCTAAGATATTGATTTTGTTCATGATTTCATTAAATTTAAGGATTTAGTACATAGTGAAGAGGTGATGAAAGTGAGAGAAAAACACAAGTATGAGAGCCTCGAGTTTACGATGCGGGTGTGAGCCACAGAATGCATGCTTGATGCGTCAAGACATGGCGTGGGCACTACTCAGAATGATCAGACCTTGGCGATGCTTGTGGGATGTTTGGTGACTGCAAGAGGATCGTGTGCCATGAAGGAGGCTAAATTGCCACAGAATGCATGCTTGATGAGTCAAGACATGGCGTGGGATTCCCCTCCAGGTTTTCTGTACACGAGCTTGTACTCATAGATCATCTAGGATACTTACCGTAGTTACATTAGTAGATTAAGTCATGACGAGAGATTGAACCCTACAAAGATGAAGAACGAATAAGAGGCTTGCCCTCGGACCTATGTAGTATGGGATGCATAGAATTCGAACAAGTGTGCATTAGTGTCATGTAATATGAATAATTGCATTAAGGACTAAGTGCACAATCACAACACGACATCAATAGGGTATTCCCTTTAGTTTGATATGTGACAAGTTTGTGTTTGTTAAATATGGAAAATGAGCTATACTATTTCCGGCATAGAGAGGATGGCCGTGTATAATGTTCGTCGGTTGAATAAACTGATGTACCCACAGTTTTGTATGCAGGGTAAATGACATGATAAAGATTAAAGAAGCACAAATGCTTAGAGATTATTCAAATGTTGATTATTCAGATGTTGATGTACATTTATTTAAATGTTGTAAATTTGCTTCTGCTGTAAAATGTAAAGTGTAAAGTTTCATGTAACTCTGATGTAAAGTGAAAAGTTTTAATTTCCTTGTAAAATTGTACGAAAGAAGTGTAAAGATCCTGTGGAATCTCGAATTCAGTGTATTTTGAAATTCGGGGCGTTACAGAGTGGTATCAGAGCCACGCTTCACACTTGTACAAATTTATAAGGAACGACACCCTAGAAGTGGACATTAGTGTGTGTGTTTGAGTCTAGAGATTTAAATGTAAGTCACTTACATTTGTGTTGCTCTATGACTTATACTTCTTCCTCCCTATTTCTAAGATGGCTGATCACTTCGACCCTGCTGGAGACGACAACTGGCATATCATCGAGGAAGATTATTATCCTAGACAAGCAGATTCCGAGGAAGAGTACTACCCAGGGCAAGCAGATTCTGATGGAGAAGAATGGCCTGAATCCCGAGAGATCACCCCACCTCTGGATTCATCTGATGACTCTTCTGACGAAGAAGAAGAACCAGTTCCAAATAGTCTTGTGATATCTCTTCAGAGGCAGGTAGAAACACTGCGGGAAAGACTCGGATTATTAGAGGCTCAGTTGGCAAAGCGTAAGAAATTTGTTATTGTATAAAACAAATTTGTAGAAAATCTTTATTTTCTTATTACAAATTGTGAAACTTGTATAAGTTGAAATCATATTAATAATATATCATTTTTTTTTGGCAATTTCACTCTTTTAATCTTATTATTATTATTACATTTTTTTATGTTTATTATTAAAATTACATTTTTTTTATGTATGAAAAAAAAAGTTAACTCTAGCCGTGCCAACCCGCGACCCTACCCGACCCGACCCGAGTTGGGCAAGTCACAAATTGACGCCTTCAACCCGGCCCGTTTAACCCAACGACTCAACCCGAACCCGCCCAAGTTGGGTGCAAACCCTGGCGGGTTTGACCCGACCCGGCCCGCCAGACCCGTTTACCAACCCTATATATATATATATATATAAACACTCCATTGAAAACGGGTTTGTTTTCACGGGTTGCAAAACAGCAATCTGGATCGTTGGATCGCTCTTGATCGTGATCAGCGGCTCAGATCGCCTTCGCCCATCACCCGTTATCACTTAAATAGCGGAGGGTTATTTTGAAATTTTCGTCCCAAATAACTCTTCGGCTGATTTGCTCTAAAAAATGAATTAACCTAGGCCGTTGTTGGGAACAACGGCCTAGGTTATAAAAATTGAGAACATAGGCCGTTGTTTAATTGAGAACATAGGCCGTTGTTCCCAAACGACGGCCTATGTTCTCAATTTTTATAACCTAGGCCGTTGTTTCAAACAATGGCCTAGGTTCATTCATTTTTTTAGAATCCGTGAGGCAAATTGTTATTTGGGATGAAATTCCCAAATTAAACATCTGCCACTTAAGTGAGATGGGTGATGGGCATCTCAGATCTGAGTCGTTGATCACGATCAAGAGCGATCCAACGGCCCAGATCGCTGTTATATATATATATATATATATATATATATATATATATATATATATATATAACAGTATCGCTCTCTTGATCGTGTATATATATATATATATATATATATATATATATATATATATATATATATATATATAATTTTCTATTTTCTGGGATTAGAGGCCGCCATTCAGCTATAGTACCTTTTATGAGGCAAGCCTGTGGTAGGCAGTTGTTAGAAAAATCATTGTTTCGGACCGAGGTGTTACAAATGGTATCAGAGCCGACTTTTGACACCGATGTGGTTTAGAGTGGGATGTGTCGTGTATGACTGAGAAGGAGTCATGGCCAGTACGCTGGCGTTGTAGCCAAGGGTAGTATGCTAAGATTTGACTGAATCAAGGGTACGCCACTCCACATCAGCTAGAAAGGAGATCTTGGCGCTACGTTGCAAGTCCCGGCTTCAGCGAGGACGCTGAATTCTTAAGTGGGTGTGTGTAACACCCCGTGTTAAGAATATATATATATATATATATATATATATATATATATATATATATATATATATATAATTGAAAGTGTATCCTCTGTGAGGGTAGTTGTGTGAGATTTAATAGCTGCTAGGGCCCACGGGAGGCAGTAGAGCAGATGATGCTGCTTCGGTCACTGTCACACGAGGGTGACGTGGCTGGTGGGCCAGGAACGTGCAGCTGCACTGCAGTGCTGACGTGGCCGTGAGGGGCCCCCTGGCTTTCCGGCTGTGCTTCTTTCATGAAGAGAGAGAGCAGAAATGAATGGAATTTGTCCCATATCGGGAGTGTGTGAGATAACCAATCAGCTATAACACCTATATATATATATAATTTCCTGGGATTATAGGTCACCAATCAGCTATAGCACCTTTTATGAGGCAAGCCTGTGGTGGACAGTTGTTAGAAAAACCGTTGTTTCGGGCCGGGGTGTTACAAAAATAACCGAGATGATATTAAACTAGAGAAATATACAAGAGTTACAAATACTCTCACTAAGAACATATATATCTTTCAAGCATCACCAGAAGATACTTTTTGTTTACAATTGGAAAACCTCTCAAACTCTCTTCAATGAAGTACTCACCCTTAACTCTCAATGGAGGCAGTTAAAATGTATATATAGAGATTTAGAGAAACCCTAGGTTGTATTCTTGATAAAATAAGCACCCAATATTTCTGAAGAGATAATCATACAATGAAAGCGGTACGATCGTGCTTAGAGAATAAGTCGGTCCCGAAATAGATCACCTAAGCCCATGCCCATCTGCTGCCCGCTTTTATGTTGGCATGGTAGTCTCTATGATTAGTAGTAGAGCTATATTTTCTATTAACTCATACTACTTTGGTTGTGGTTTTTTAGTCAGTGGTATGTATAGACTTAGTTTAGCGAATGAAGTGATTAATTATGTTAGTTCCAAATTGTGTAGTCCTTTTACATGGCATAATTAGCTGGGACATGTTAACTATATTAAATTACTTGTTGTTGCTTAAACTTTTAATTTGCTAATTGATAAATCCTTAAAATATGATAAATGCGAAGGGAGTGCTCAGATAAAGATCACTAGAAAACCATTTCATTCTGTTTCTAGGAGTACACAAGTTCAGCTAATGGACCAAAAGCCCCACCCCTACATGCACCGGACTCACCACACCTACTTCTCTCCCTCCGATTGCAGTCTCTTTCTAGCACCTGCATTCCCTGCCCAAGCATCAATGAGAGCAAAAAATTTATGTATCATAACAGAAAATCTACAGTAGGAATTACAAAAACATGAATCATTGCGGTCTAATTATAGAGTCCACTTGGTAGCAACCAAAAAGATATCACACGCAATTCTAGTATCCTTTCTAACCATTCTTTCTCCATGAGCCCCACAAATCACTAGTAGTAAAGGGATAATCACCTATCCCGAATCCCATACAGACCACCTCTCACGCTAATCTAGCTCTAGGGCAAGGGAAGAGGATATGGCTAGTATCCTCCTTACCGAGTGTGCATCTGGTGCATATAGAGTCAACTGGATTATCTCGAGCTTTAAGATTAACCTTCGAAAGAATAGCATTGTTTGCCGCAAGTCATGAGAATGTTCTCACTTCTGTCGGTGTCATAGTCTTCCATATCGTCTTTGCTTCCTTGCTTCTCATCCCACCATCATTCAATCAACTGTACATGCATCTCACCCAAAAGTTCATGTTAGGTTCTAACAACCACTTCCGCTCATCCACTTCTCCTCTACTAGTGCCAATACTATCGTTTAGAAAATTTGTAAGCACTTGAAGTTGCTCCTAACAATCTTGAGAGATGTGATTTGTGAGGTTCAATCTTAACCTGTCATGCTTCCACACCTCAGACACAAGGGCCTCCTAATTCCTAGCCTCGTTGGCTACTTGAAGGAAAAGCGACTGTAGGGTGTTGTCTCCACACCACTTATCCTTTCAAACCCTGGTATTCCCCCGTTCCCAATCACACTTTTAGTATTGGTGTGGAAGATTTATCCCACCTTCGAGATACCTTTCCACAGAAACGAGACTTTCCCATGTTTGCTTCTCCCTCCATATCTAAATTTTTTTCATCTACGATATATTGAGAATGATTTACACCACCACATATTACGTTTATATCGCATCTTCCACCACCATTTACTCAAAAGCGCTTTGTTCATATCCTTCAGATTCACCACTCCGAGGCCTCCAAATTTCTTCCTCTTACAAACCCAGTCTCAATTAACCAAGTAAAAATCTTTACTCTCTTCATTGGCACTTCCACAAGAAAAGTCTCATACACTTTTCAATTTTATTGATCACCCACACCGGGAGTTCGTCGATAGACATTAGGTACGTAGGCAGGCTACTCATAACCGAATTGATCAAGGTAATTCTACCTCCCAAAGATAGAAATTGCCCTTTCCACCCCATCAGTCTTTTTTCCACTTTCTCCACCAGCGGTAGCCAATCCTCCCGATGCATACTCCGTGGACTAATGGGCATCCCAAGATACTTCATTGGAAATCCCCTCCTTACATTCTAGACAAGTCGTGATTGTTTCCACCAGGGTTGAGAGCTCCTCCCTTAAAGGGATGACACAACTCTTGTGAAAGTTAGCAAAGAGCCCAGACCACGATTCGAAGCATCACAGGATGACCCCTAATGCCAAGGTCTCTTGCATGCTTGCCTCTTCAAACATCAAGGTATCATCTGCACATTAAAATGATGGATATAGGTTCGTGGATTCCTCTAATCTCAAGGCCTTTGATGATTCTCCCCTTCCTCCCTCTCTTGGTCATTTTAGCTAACCCATCTGCAATTTAGGTAAAAAGCAGCGGGGATAGAGAATATCCATGTCTGAGACCCCTCTAACACCGTTCTCTAGATGACTCTTAATGCCAAGGTCTCTTCCATGCTTGCCTGTCTAAATATCAAGGTATCATCCTCATATTAAAGGATGGATATAGGTTCATGGATCCCTCTAATCTCAAGGACTTTGATGATTTTCCCATTTCTCCCTCTTTTGGCCATTTCAGCTAACTCATACGCAATTAAGGTAAAACACAGTGGGGATAGAGAATCTCCCTATCTCAAGAGTTCTTCGATGTCTGCTGCTCTTTTCCAAAAACCTCTGTTACTCGCTTGCTGAGTACCCCTTCGACAACGTATTTTCAGACCGATCTCACCATTCACCTAGATCCCAAAACACATTTCCTCACTCACGATCTCCATTTTGATGTAAACCCTTTTAGAGCTAGGGCCTCGTCCACGCTATCCCATTCAACCGTGTCATATGTCTTTTCAAAATTCAATTTCAGCAAAAAACCATCAACATTGTCCTTGTTTCCTCTAAACACAATCTTGTGTTGATATCCCTACCTTTCACAAAACCACTTTGTGATTCTCCAATGACATCCGCCAAGTGAGGAGACAATCGATGGCCAGCACTAAGCAATGTATTTACAGATAAATTTCTTTGTGAATTGAGATTGATTCTTTTACAAATAAATATAAAATAAATACATGCATATATGAGAAGGAGTGTAATCAATTTCAAACCCCTGTGATTCCTCGCAACAAGTTTTCAAAGGTGAGAAAAAGAGAGATTTGCTCCAAAAGTTTGAGCTGGTCATTTTACTCTCCAAAATTTTAGGGCTAATTATTCGCTCAAATGAGATCCAACACAATCCAATCAATCCCAACAGTTAGATTCCCATTTGCTCATTTTTCACATTCTCTTCTCACACTCTCCTTTCTCTCCCTATATACTCAACCCCAAACCTCTCGCATTTCTTCACCCACTTTTCATAGTTTCATAGCATACACACAAACTCAATGGAAAATTTTCATACATATATATATATATATATATATATAGGGCCTTCATCGGTTGCAAACGCTACTGCAGTGTTTGCAAACGTGCAAACGCCTTAACCCGTCATTGGGGATGACGGGTTAAGGCAAAACACATAATCCGTCATTGGGGATGATGGGTTATGTGTTTTGCCTTAACCCGTCATCCCCAATGACGGGTTAAGGCGTTTACACGCGTTTGCACGACATTTGCGTTTGCAATGGGAGATGGCCCATGGCCCATATATATATATATATATATATATATATATATATATATATATATATATATATATATATATATATATATATATATATATATATAGTATATGTATAGTTTTTGAGTTTTCGCAGAAATGGTTTTGAGTGAAGATTAACAACCCAAGAAGAAGAACAAGGCCAAGAAGGTGCCTCTTAAGGAAGAACAACAAAAGAAGCAACATAACAACAACAACAACAACAACAACAACAACACAGAATGCTCATCACCACCTTCCGATATTATTAACATCCCTTCTCTTCCTTCCTTCACATTGCCCATGTTCTCTAATCGCGATCCGGGTCCCCTGTTTCGCTCATGCTTCTCCTCCTCTTCCTCCTCCCCGTCGTTGCATGTTATAGACTTCTTTCAATCAGTGAAGCACACACCAGTTCAAATGGTACATTTTTTTTAGAAATTTTTTTTGAGTGTTTTCAAAAATAATTTTATTGTGTAGGTCAACAGGGCAGCATTAGTGCCCACACTATCTGGGGAAAATTTTCAGATAGAGCCCCCTTCACTCCAAAGTTACATGCACTCTTCATGTTCTGATCAAGACAGGGTATGTATTCATTTGGTTCATGTTTTTTTTTGGGTGTGTAAAAAGCTTTCGATGAATCTGTTGCTAATTGTAAAATTTGTTAGAATCTAGTATAGATTTCTAGCATCAACAAACAGTGGCCTTTTCATCCTGAAATCATGTCATTCCCTTACAAAAGCGCTCATCTTGGTTCTTCCATGATCAAAACTAATGAACCGGCTTCGTTGTTGAAAACTCTGATTGAAAGTAAATAAACAAAGCTCAAGAACAATATGGATGAATGACCAGCACTCTTATTGAACATCATTGGCTTTAAATAACCTTACATC